>CAUOFW020000814.1:0-285463 GCA_963454935.2 Ilex paraguariensis | reverse complement strand
AAGCATTGGAGAGTCATTTTGGGCATTTGACTATATTTATTTTGGAGGGAAACTGATTTCTTCTTTTTTTAATCGTCAAATCAACGCGTCTACTGCACTACCATTTTTCTTGACGAAAAACTTGAGAATTGCAGTTTAGTCCACAATCACTGGAAGTGATGTGCATATTTTCAAATAATAAAGGGACATCTGTTCAAGTTACAAACTAAAAGAAGGAAAACTGAATTTTGCCCTAAATTGTTATATGCATTTGGAATTCATCATATCATATATAATAGACGGAAGAAGGGTATGTAACTGGCCAGGACACTTGTTAGGTTTTCAAAAATCAATTATTAGGTTCTACTTCAAGGTCGGCAAACCACGAAGACAAATATGTTTAGTCAATTGATTACATACGTCGTGTCGTGTCCTCTTCCTCTTAGTTAAGAATGGAACTAACTAGCACGTGAATTGTGAATTCCAAACATAAATAATTTTTTTGAGTCTGCCTGCCACATGTATCGTTTGTTTTGCCAATTTTTATTATATTCTTTATAAACCACTATATATATTTTTAAGGTGATTACTTGGATGGTCATTAATTTATTATTTATATCACTTTTAAATAATAATAAAAATGAACTATAAAATATAGACATTTTAAATTTAAATATTATTAATTTTTTAAGGTCAGGTCATGAAAAATTTATCCCTTATAAATACGCTACTCTTGACGCGGATAGTTTATCTTTGACTAAAGCTGAAAAAAAAATTAATTAAAATATGTGTAAACTGACCTATACACTTATTTCTGACCGACTATTGAAAAAAAAAATGTATTAAAAAAAATGGGAATTACGAAACGTATCGGAATAAGGATATAGAGTATTCATTTTCAAACATGAGAAGTCGGGTAATGACCGGGAACGAAATGTTATTTTGATGTTCTGGTATGTTTGAAAATCTTCCTTGAAGTAACTTCGATTTCCATGATTTAAAAATAGGGAGAATTTTATTTTATATTCTAAAAGATTTAAATTTTTTTATTTTATACCATCAAAAATAAGTTTTTTTACATTGTATCCTTTCATGCATTAAAAGTGTTACAATGTAATTCTTCCGTTGCTTATTCTTTCGAAATTCACCTCATTAATATTGACGAAATGACTAACGAAAACTAACAAAATGGCTCTATTGAAACGCTTTGAATATAGAGGGTATAGGGTAAAAAATTTAATTTTTAAAAAAATAAAGTAAAAATTCTTAAATCTTTTAGAAAAATTTTAATCACACCCCTCTTAATTTATCATGTCTTTAATGACATCTCCTCTATTTTTTGAATCTTCAATGACACCATTGTTAGATTAAAAGACTTAATTAGAATGTAATTTTACTAAATTGTCTATATATTTTAGGAAAAACTTCATTTACACTCTCTCTAAATAGACATATGTTCAATAAAGACCCCCTCTATTTTTAAAATATTTGTGCGCATTAAAATTTAAGCCAATTAAAATTTGATTCAAGTTAATTAAAATTTAAGTCAGTTAAAAATTATATTTTTTTAAGTATTAAAATTTGAGCCGATTAAAATTCTATTCGAGACTCCAATCAAATTTTTATCTGCTTGTATTAAATTTTAATCAATTTGAAGTAGAGCTCAAATTTTAATATGTAGAAAAAAAAAATTTAGTTAGCTCAAATTTTAATATTTAGAAAAATAAATTTTAATCAACTTAAATTTTAATTGAATTTTATGTAGAAAAATTGTTTAGAGTTTATGTAGGGGCAAATTTATTATTTTAGATAATTTATTTTTATTATAAATGGTGGTTTAATAACAAAGGGGATGAGTGATGTGTAATGGAATTATGGTAAAACAGAAAGAATATGACTGAAATTTTTTCCAATCTTTTAAGGTATAAAGTGTAATTTGCCCTTAAAAATATATCTTTTAGCTTTCAAGGTTTATTTTTAAATATATCTTAAAATTTGTTCACCTTCCGTTTAATACAGATTAAACCACCATTACCTCTAGTTTACTTGTAAATTAAACACATCATCCCAGCATACTAAAACACCTCCACGCGCTTAGCAAAATGAAAACATAAATCTGTGGTACACTCAGTCCCAAGTAGCTTAGGTCCCACGTTATCTGGACCCACATATGCAGCACTTTCATAAACCGTGTAATACACGCTCTTATAAGACGTGTAAAGTCCACATGCCAACAGATACAGCCCAATCCTTGCAAAAAAAGTCTTCGGGAGAGTAGCGTTAATCGTTTCAAGATAAGATAAAGCAGCTCAATTCACACACGCATTACTCATAATATTTTCTCTCCATCCAAACAACATAAAGGAAAATTTATAATAGTGAGCTTTCTCTGATCTCTGATCGGAACACCACCGCCGCGTCTTCTCTCTCCNTTTTCCTCTCTGGTGTATTTTGAACTCTGAAAAGTTCGCCCGGGCTTTGTCTGACATCAAAAACTGTTGTAGTATATTCTTGGTTGTACTTTTCTGGGGATCTGCTCATGACTGGTTATGGTTAGCTAGTTCTATAAGTATCCCCGCTTGGACAAGGGTCTGAGGGTAGTGCTTTGTCCTTTAGGTCTTTATGGTGAACTTTGCTTATTAAGGAGGAACAGAAAATAAAACTTGTCTATTAGAAGTCTGTATTGTCTGTAATCAAGTCTATTAGCGCATCTTTTATCTACTACTTTATGCTTACAGTACTATAATGATCATTTTCAAGTTTCTAATTCTATTTATGTACCCCGTCTTCCTTTATTTAAGATTTGCTAACTAATCCCCTTGTTAATTTCTGAATGCTGCAGGCTGGAAACTCTTGTGAAGGTGGTCAAATGGTTGGGTTATGAAACAGAGATCAAGCAGCATGAATGTTCTTTTGGTAGGTGCTGCGTTGACCAATATACGAGCTTGGCTGGATATTGACACGGAGCTGTGGATAGTTGTTTCTCAAAAGAATTTACTAGAAAATGTGGATATGGCTGCTTTATTAAGTAGAGTAGTGAACTGGTTAAGCTTTTCAAGAAGTAATGTTTGATTAGATATCACTTAAAGCAGGAAGATGCCCTTCTGTTTCTACATGTCCCATTTTGTCTCAATGCCATATGTTACTATTTGTGCATTTGGATATGTAGGAATTGAACCATATTGGCATTACAACTTGCGTTTTTGCCTTCTTGAAGTGGCTTATGTTTCTGATTGATACAATCAGTCTTTTTCACTTGGGTTGGGCTAAAAGCTGCTGCCCTTTTCACTTGGATACTTGGTGAGCATCTTAATTTCCATTTTGTTGCGCCAGAATGATTTGAGAACCGAAAGATAGCAGGGTATTCTACTTCAATGGATAAGGAGCATAAAGAAAGAGAATAATTGTCGCCTTTCTCCCAGGACTGGACTGGTAGTGGGGCAAGAAACAAGAAGGTGATGCCCTGCCCTGCGGCCTGCTTTCGCAATCATAGAAAATGTTACGTGTGGTCCAAACGGTGCATTGAATTGCATCTGGTTGTGATGCGATTATTTTGGTTTCAGTGATCATCGGTCCTTTGATGTCGTTTGCACTTTTTCGATAGCACTTCTAAGGATGGAGCTTGCCCTTGCAAACCTTCCAATTGAATGATAACGTAGTTTGATCACCATTTCATAGAAGTTCTTTTCTGTGGAAACAGATACCAGACTGGTGACCTTCACCAAACTTTTGGCTTTCGGGTTGTGATGAGTTTAGTTTGAAGTAGGAGTCAGTAGTGTCTGGGTAGACGCTAGAACAAAATTACAGGTCATTTCAGTTCGGGCTGAATTGCAACACTTGCACCAGGGTTTCTGGGGTTGCTCGAAAAGAAAAATGCCCTTAGACATGAACCTGGGGGGCCTTGTGGTATGCAACTATTGAGCATTGAGGCTGTTTTGCTGTAACAGCATCAAAATGACAAGGGTTACAATCAAGGGGGAGAGGCTAAGTTGTGCGCTTCATTATTCACAATCAAATCAAATCGGTTTAGTCAATTCATTTTAGTCGAGCCTAATAGCCATCATATATAATTGATGGTGCCGCTAAAAATAAAATCATTTTAATCAAGTATTTACTTGATTATGCCGACTCTTTTTTTCTTTTGGTCCTTTAAGTGAGATTGGTCTTCTGTGACCAAATATCCTGCAGCCACAAATGTAGAAGACTATATTCTACAATTCATTTAAAGATGAAAAATGGAATGGAACAATAAGTTGAACAATGCAATAGACACAAGAAGCGAGAGCCCTTGACCCAGAACCCACTGGGGAGGAAAATTTCCCTCTTTCTTGTTCTCTGATAAGTGCATTAACCAAGGTACAAATGAACCTTAATAGCTAGTAAGAAAACACTTAAGAGAGCAAAGTAGAGCAAGGCATGAAGCATGATGGCCGCACCACTGGTTTGGAAGTTGCCGAACTCCACACATCTTTGGTGTCCTGGGACTTGAAACAGAAGTCCTGGCGATAATAGAACAAACAGTACCACTGCCACAAATACCATGCCCCAATCGGACATCTTTCCTCTCTCTCTCTCTCTCTCTCTCTCTCTCTCTCTCTATGTGAATTGGTGAAGATGGAAGGGAGAGTTAGAAGGGTTAATCTATTGATTGGGATAAAGAGGCAATGGGAGCAGAAATGTGAGGTGGAAAAGGGCTTATGTAAGGTGGGTGGGGAATGGGATTTGTGGGGAGAAGAGACTTCGGTGGGAAGAAAAGATGACAAAAGAGAGTGTGGGCCGGAGGCTACTAAATGAAGTTATTTGGATTCACTGCCACCGTCCCATTTGCTAATACACCATTCTCGCATGTGACAGCTTGGGATACAGTTTTGCATTTTCTTAGGCATGATTGATCCTTCACCTCATTCTAATCAAATAGCATTGATTGGTCCAGTTATATTCCGACTTTGTCACTTTCTGTTACACTTTGAACGCGCTTTCTTGCTCGAGGCTATCTTCGGCTACTTATTTTACATCGAATACCACATCGACCTTTTACCTCTCTTCGCCAATAAGACCCTTTCTTAAGGCAATTCCACATCGGAAGAGAGTCGTATTCCCCCCTCGCATATAAGTCCTTGCACTCAAAGGAGAAGGTACCCACTAGCGACCTGATCAGGTCGCTAGTGGGTACCTCTTCCATATGAAGTCAATGCTTATATGCGAGGGGGAGAAACGACTCTCTTCTGATGCAGGACAAGCTCCTGCGAGCGAAGAGGGGTAAAGGCTACTGCCGAACGCGTGCAGGTCAGCCGAAATCCTTCCGTGGGAGAGGACATAAATCCCCTACAAAAAGGCATTTTTTTTGTAAGGGGTAAAAATCTCTACGGATTAGATACTTCCTCCTTTGAGTGCAAGGGCTTATATGCGAGGGGAGAAGACGACTCTCTTCCGATGTGAGATTGTCTTAGGAAAGAGCGGAATCCTTCGAGTAGAGGGATGAGATCCGTAGCGATTTCTACCCCTTACAAATACCTATATGGTAAAATACACGTTAATATATATACATTGAAGACAAGAACAAGTCCGAATAAGAAAATACAAAACCAAATATTACGTGAAAGCATTATCGAACAATATTTTTATTGTAAGATGGTGATTGACAATTCCTCGCGTCCTCATGGCCCACACATTTACATTTTTCATTTACGTTGAAATTCTCAGCCTAACAGTCTATCCGTGCCATCACTTTCATTTCTTGAAGTGTTGACAGCCCATTTTTCTCATTTCTAAAGGAGCAATATTAAAAAAAAAAAATTTGGTCAGAAAGCGATATTAACATTTGCAACTTCTATTTTTTTTCTTATTGTTCGTACACCCCATAGTACTTTACCCTATACAGCTATTGGTTCCAATATAATCGTCTAGCGCTCTAAAGTGATTTAAGATAATAGGAATAATTGACATGTTTTTAATGAATTAGATTTATGTGGGAGATGTTGATTTGTTTGATTATAGACTGGTATTGTTCTTTACAGAAAACTCTGATAATTTTTGTTATCACTCGATATGTACTGCAATAGCTTGAAGCTAAAGGAAGATAGCAGGTGCCACTTAAATCCATCTGAGAGAAGCACTTCATATATTGTAATATGCCAAGCTTTTTCCCCATTTTTGCTCACACACCATTCAAAATTATCTATTACTTGGTACACCCCAAAAATCTAATCCCACCCCATCCCATCCCGTATGTTTTAAGTTTCCCCTGAATGGAGTCTCCATCTTTCATGAAGTTTGAAAATTGTAAGAAAATACAGCAAGTTTGACAAGTGTGGCATGGCTGGTTGTGATGGTCTTTGAGAGGTAGCTAAGAGATGTAGATGGTAGGAGAGATGGTGGTGACGACTCTTAAAAGTGATGATGATGGGTGGTTGGAATTTGCACAGTGGTAAAGTGAATGGGGCCAATGGTGACAAAGGTTAGACGATGAGTTTGAATGGGTAAATGATGGATGTTGCCACGACAGTGATGGTGGGTATTGAGGGCAAGGGTCATACATGTGTGATGTAAAACAAGTGGTTGTTAATTACTTGGAACAAGAAGATCGGAGAAATATTTGCATGGGTATACGCACCAAGTGGCAAGCCCATGTAGTGTGTATAACCAATAAAAAAGGTACACATGAACAACTTGTCAGATGCATTACACATCAGCATTTTAACAATTTTTTATCCACCTGTTAGTAACCTCCGTCACCGGCTTTGAACTCCAAGAAACATGCTGAAAAAAAATTTCAGATCTGTGGCAGTGTATACAGTACCACTAATTTCAAAATTCAAATTTTCCACCACTTTGTCTTCATAGCCTGCTCAAAACTTTTAAATATCTCTCTCTTTCTTTCTCTCAAACCAATTTCTCTATCTCTATTTCATTCTTTTATCTCTGTCGAGGAACTGTGTTTGTTTTGGTTAACTTAAAAAACAAATATAAAAGATATCTTGAAGATTAAACAGGCTTGTTGGATGTTCTCACTCGACTACGTTGGTATGCTTGGAAACTGAGAAAGTCGAGCAACTATGATGGATAATTTTATTATGTTTAACTATCTTGTTCATATTCACACACACATAAAAAAAGTTTCAAGAAAGGAGAGAAGTGAAAGATGAACTATTTTTGTTCGAATAAATTGGTAGTGTGCCAATCAGATGCATGGATATGAGTTTTAGATGTGGAGTATCATCCTTTAATTACACTATCCTTCAATGCAGGTGCATGTTGAGCAAGCTGACTCTGCAACAAGCTACTCCATATGACGGGGATCCTGTAAGAATTGGATAGATATTGTAAGAATTGGATAAATATTATAGATTAGTTATGCGAGTTATTTAGATAATTTTAATATTTATCTTTTAAGTAATTTTTTTTAACTTTTAAGGGTTTAGTTGTCATTATTTATTTATTTTAGGATTTTAGTTTCCCTATATAAAGAGATGCATGTAAAAATTTTATTTAGATTAGACTTTGATTATTATTGAATACTGATATTTCTTTCTTCTCAATTTCATTATCTTTTCTCATCTCTTTCTTCTTCTCTTCTCAGCTCTAATTTTTTCCTTCCTAGTTTACATCAATTTGGTGTCAGAGCAAATATGATTTACATTAATTCGGTATCAAAGCTAATACGATCTACACCACCACATCTATAGAGATGCAAATACACCAACGGGAACATTAGTTCAAGAGGGAAGTAGTTTGATTTTGATTTTCTTTCTTATGATTTTGGCCTGGATGTGGTTAAAATTCAAAAGAGGTTATGGGTTCAAATTGTAGTGTGCCAATCAGATTTATTGTTTTTCCATAGAAAGAGAAAGAAAAAGCATGGGCATGTAGGAGACATAACCTGGGTTTTCAGTCTTCAAAGAGTTTTAGTTTTTTAGGAATCAAACCAAGTATTGTGTGTATTAATTTTATTGTGGCTAGAATTATTGGAATGGATTAATGTAATCCATATGGAATTGTACATTCGTCTTGAGCAGTAGCAGTTAAATAAGAATTCCAATTGCTTTGTAGTAGTCTAGTATAAGTGAGATTAGTTTATACTTTTAATTATTGAACTGCTTTTAATTATTGATGCCAGTCCTCTTGATCTGAACAATAAAACCAATCCTCAGGCCAAAGGTTCAGAGAATCCACCATTGTCTAAGTCAGCTTCGATACTAGAAAAAGAGGATCATGAACAAAATCTTATGAACACCAACCAGCACTCAGAACTCCAAGAACCGCAAATTGTAAATAAAATCAATCTCACTAATCAAGAATTAACAGAAAATCAGGTTACATTAGGCTATGATTCTGCTACATATAAGTTGGTTAATTTAAATGATGAGGAGGATGAAAATGAATTTTCTATTTCTTCTGAAGATGTCTCAGACGATGGGATAGACGAGTGTTCTTCCTTGTTGGATTATGGTCACTATAAGCAAGATTTTGAATACTTAACAGTGGAGGCCAGGGAGAAATCAAAGTCCATTACTCTAGAAATGATGGCAGCAGTCCATAAAAATATTCATAGTCAAGGAGAGATAATTCCAAGCATGTCAGGGGAGGAGATTCAAAAAGCCTTGAAGCTAAGATGAGTTTATTCAAAGGATGACTATGTTAAGAGGTCTTCTTTTCATGAGCAATCAAGGAGTTTTTACTCTGATGGGGAGGAGGCACCAGTAGTTCAAGAAAATAATTTCAATTCTTTTATGTCATAAAGAGGAGGAGTTGTTTGTTTGGCTTTTGCACTTGATAAAGTCAAACCTATAATTATGACAAGATCAAGAACATTCAAGTTGCCAAAGCCAAAGAAATCCTATGGATTTAAATATTATTAATTTTTTATGGGTTGGTTCTACTTGATGAGGTCTCTTGCAGTCACTATTATTCCAGCATTCTGTCTTTCAGCATTCTTCTTACTGTCTTTCAGCTGGGTTATTCGAAAAAAGCAGTAGATTAATGTTCAGCTGTCCAGTACTGTTCACGATACTGTTCATATAATTTTTTACTAAACTGTCAGCTGGCTCATATTCTCTGGACTCTTCGTTGACTGTAAAATATAACGTTTGAAGTCATTGTTAAGATTTTATTTTGTATTTAAAATTCTTTTATTATGTAAGGGGAAAGGTTTATATCCTCTACTCTCTTTATAATTTTGTTATTAATAAAATTTGTCGTAAATGGGTTTAACTTTAAAAAAAAAATAGTTAAATAAGGACTCTAGTTACTTGTTTAAATTGGAATTTTGAGTAACTTGTATCACCAAATTTAAAGAACTTTGCTGGGCATTCAAGAACTCATTTATATTCAGTAATCTTAAATTAGTTAAATGATAGCAATGTTCCCTTCATTATTTCAAGCATTTCTATAAGATTTATGTTCGAGACTTGTATTATAAATCTTCAGGAATAAGGGATACACTAAGTGAGTGCATCTTAAAAATTAGTAAATTTCATCTAAAAGATAGTATGGATGGATACCCAAGAATATGATAGTTGGTATGATATGGAAGTTTTTTTTTTATTTTTTATGTTATAGTGCATCCCAAAAATTTGTTTGTACCGAAATTTCACGAGAAAAAATTATGGCAGTTAAAGAAAAGAATAAAAGAACACAATATAGTCTGGAGAATATGCTGGCAGCTAACTAAGGAAGCATTGCATGATGGTAATAACTTGTCTTATGCACCACAAGTCAGCTTGGGTGGCTAAGCAAGAAACCAAAAACATATAACAACAAAGAGGAGACTGATATATTTTACAAGATTGAAGGGGGCTGTATGTTGGGGGGCGGGGGCGGTTAACAGTGGCAAAAAGTCATACATGTAGATAACTTAAAATTCATGATATTTTACAAGATCTTCCAAAAATAAAGTATTTAGTTCATCAAAATCATCTCATTACTAATTCCCAGAAGTCCAAACAAAATTTCTCATTGATTCTCACTGATTCATGCCCTTGTAAAAAACTTTGTTGGAGGAGCTCTGATTCGTTTCAGACATTGCAATGTTAGTTTGTAATAAGTTGGTGAGAGGCATATTCGGGCAAGGTACATTTACAATTTCTGAGTTGAAATGAGACATATCCGTACGTACATTGACAATATGCATGTCAAACAATGGTACAAATTGCATACACGCGGAAATCACTTAATTAAAATACAATTAATGATTGAGTAAATATTTTTAAATTTAAAATGTAATTATACCTGTTTTTGAAAATTTGTATTATCTTCCATTCCTAGAACTGATGATTGCATCTCACTACCTGCTTATAAACACATTATAACAAACTCATGATAAAATTAATATCATAATTTACGAAGGACAATAGGTTGTTACGTAACATGGTTATCCTAGGTTGTGGCATTCGAGATGTACATGCATCTGGCTTTGATATTTTTTCTTCTTCTCTCCAAGAAACCTTTTAGCCTACCATATGTTTTTCCTTTTTGTCTAAATCATGGAAGATCCAACATTGGGGTACTAGAAATTTCTAAAAGAATGTTCTCATCATCATCATCAACTGTATTCTTTCCTAATAAAGTTGACTTGTATTTTCTCACTTGATGTATAATGTTATCCATGTTATTTTCTACAATCTCAACAGTTGTATCATCATCCGCACGAAGATTCATAACACTAAACGCTCTCTGCATTAACTTGTTGAGGCGCAATGTCCTAAATGAATTTCCATTACTGTCTGACAACAAAGTATTAGTCATACCAAGTTCCACCCCTTGTTTTGCATTTTTTGTCCATCTTTTCAAGATATACTATTAAGGAATTTTGTTCACACAATTCAAATTGAATACCTTTAATGCACGACGACATTACCAACCCAGTCACTCAAATTTTTTACAACTACACATTATTAAATAATTCAAGGTGTCAAACTGCACAATGTAGTCTCAATCACCTCCTTCCTTTCTTATCTTATACATAGAGGTGAAAATCTTAACCTATTACTCATTAATCCGCCCAACTCACCCATAAATAAATGGGTTAGATAATATGATTCATTTTAATTAAGCGAGTTAATATAAATTACAAATGAATACCCATTATGTTGAGTATTTATCTTTTTATTAAATAACGCGAGTAATAAAATTAAATAAATATACTAAAATACCAAAAAATGCACACACTATTATACCAAAAAATACACACATATATATTAATGCACCAAAATATATACACACTAGTACACAAGAAAATGCACACACTAACACACCACCCATGACCCATGGGTCGAACCATGAACTACGGGTCAACCCACGACCCATGAGTTGACCCATAACCCATGGGTTGATCCATGCATTGACCCATAATCCATAGGGCGACACATGACCTGAGGGTTGACCCTTGACCCCGACCTACTATGTGTGTATTTTTTTATTAAATATGTTTAGTTTTTGTGTTAGTATATGTGTCTGTATTTTTGGTGTATTAGTACATATATTTTTAATGTATTAGTTTGTGTGTGTTTTGGTGTATTAGTGTGTTTGTATTTTGTTATACTACTAATGTGTGTGTTTTGGTGTACTAATATATCTATTAAGAATTTTAATTATTTTATGGGTTACTCGGTTTAACCTAACCCGTTATAACCCATTTACTAGGTGAGTGAAAAATGGATTTGATTTATTTTAGTTCAATCCAATTTAATCCAACCCATAACCAACTCAATCTACCCATTTGTCACCCCTACTTACACATATGAATTGTGTTGTCATGACTGGACTAAACCTCCTTTTGAGAAACACATTGTAAAAACTCAGGTTGAAACAATCCAAAAATCTTGTGTGTGTACACCTTGCATGCATGCTTTAAAATTCCAGAATCATAAACTAAAACACGAGGTTTATCATGAGCACAATTATAATCATAAATCACCTCAATTTCACGCATTTTTTTTAGCATTTTGTTCAAAATGATGCACAAATTCTGTCAAAATCATTGTCTTACAAGCCATATGTTGACAAACATTATTTGTGTTCTCACTATTTTGGCTTGAGTTAATGTTACAAGAAAATGTATCACGACTAACATTCTGTCAAAATCATTGTCTTACAAGTCATACGTTGACAAACATTATCTGCCCATTTTTTACGAAGGTTGTACAATTTCTGAAGCCATGACACATTCAAATAATCCCAAGTCATCATCTTTTCAATCCACTTTTCTTCAAAATCATTCTCTCAGTCACTGTTATACAAAAGATAAGAAAACATATCCCTGAACCCAGGTTCCCAATAAAGAGAAGAAATATTTGTAGTGGCATTTTTTGAGATAAGACACTGACACAAGCGGTGACGAGGATTAGGAAACACCCTTCAATGGCATTTGTCATCGCATAATCTTGATCAGTAAAAATGATTTTTGGTGCCTTATGATCCATGGACTCTAAAAAAGTATCAAACAACCAAATAAATGAAGCAGTTGTCTCATCGCATAAAAATGCACAACCATACATCATATTTTTCCAATGATGATTTACCCCCACAAATGGAGCACATATCATGTTGTATCTATTTGTACGGTAAGTGGTGTCAAAGATAACAACATCTCTGAAAATCGCATAATCTAATTTTGATATTCCATCTCTTCAAAAAAAATTGGTCATTCGATTTTTCTCATCAACTTGTATAGTATAAAAAAAATGGAATTTTCTACTTGCTGGTGCTTGAAATAATTAATCAAACTTTGACCATCATCGGCAGAAAATTTTTTTGACCTTTCAACTTGTATAAAATTATGACAATCACTTTGAATAAATCCAACATTTTGATCCACCTGCTTCATTTACCAGATAAGAAAATGTTTTTGTAGCCCTTATACCAATGTAAACCATTGGTTTAATAACAACTTTACTATACTTAGTATCTTTCGGGCGGATCTCATCAAGTGTCATAGTTCAAATTCAAGAAAAGTGTGATTTTGCTCATAAAAAAATTGTGAAATTTCATACACGCCATTTTTCACCATAAAAATAACACGATCCTGACAACCACAACTCGTGTCTAATTTATAGGATTTTTTCTCTTCACTTGGGTCTATAAATTCTCTAAATCCCTCTTTTGAACATAAAAATACGCGTATGCTAACTTCACATGTGTTTCTTGAAAAGCTCTTATGCCCCTTTCGAATGCTAAAACCTTTATTATATGCATATTTGTTGTACATATTAAATGCCTCTTCTTCACTAAATGCTAACTTATCAACTTTCAACTCACAATCATCATTATTGGCAGTTAAAAATTGATCAGGTGCATTAATCTCAAAGTAGTCAACTCTAACTTCTTCGTTGTCATTGTCACAGATTTCTATAGTGTAAAATTATGTAATGACATATAGTTAAAATTTCATCAATGTATAGCTAAATCAAACATACATAATTAATTTGAATCTAAAAGGGAAAAAAAAAATACCAATTTGTGCAATTTGTTTGCCATGATTTGAAGCCATTGTTCAATCTATGTCCTCACTCTTCACGTTGAGTTTGCATACAATAAACCTCAACAGATGAGAAATACGAAGTAANAATCTATGTCCTCACTCTTCACGTTGAGTTTGCATACAATAAACCTCAACAGATGAGAAATACGAAGTAAAAAAAAAGATACCCACAATAATGGACAGTGAGAGAAAAGAAACTAATTTCTTACCAATCCTCAAGTGAGACTTTTGAAATGTTAAAAGAAAACGTGACCATGGAGAAAAAGAAAGAGAGGTTGAAGGAGAGATGTTACTTTGAAAGTGGAAATGAGAGTTTTACGATGGAAGAAGGTAATAAACAAGTGGTTGGTGAATGAGTAACAGTTAAAACAATAATGAATTTTTAATTAATGGGTAAGCAATGCTACAATATCTAGTCAATTAGTTGTCTCAAAAATACAGTTGAGTTGACCTTTACATATGCTTTTACAGCAATCATCCTAACGGAGGTTAAGTAACAGATGGAGAACAAGGAGTTAAAGTCCTGATGTGTAATGCATCTGAAAACTACTCATGTGTCCTTTTTTTATTGGTTATACACACCACATGGGCCTATCACGTGGTGTGTATAACCCATGCAAAAACGTTTCAGAAGATCATTATGCATTCAAGGCCCAACGAAAAGTAAAAAGGTGATAGTATAGATAAAATGACTTGGAATTGATTGAGACCAAGGGTGTTTGATTTCGATCGGGCCAATGATCAAAGACTCATCGCTTTGCCATGAGTTCTTTCAATTTTAGGTCGAATTCCATCATTTATGCCCTAAAAACTCTGTTTTTGCTGTTTTAAGAAAGAATTCAGAAATTAATAATAAATCATAAGAGATTTCAAATTCAGAGCCGTCAGTTGGGTTGGACTCCAGATGACACGTACTTTTATGTTAATTAATTAGATTATAATTTTTCATTTTTAATAATTTTCGTATAATTAAGAATTTTAATTTTATTATGGAGACGATTAAGGTTTTAACCANATGACACGTACTTTTATGTTAATTAATTAGATTATAATTTTTTATTTTTAATAATTTTGTATAATAAGAATTTTAATTTTATTATGGAGACGATTAAGGTTTTAACCATTCATATATATCTATATAATAACGTAGAACTGAGTTTAAATTTTGGAGACAAAGAGAAGTTCATATCATTTTGAGACAAAACATAAACACATTCAACGGACAACGTAATTCCAACATAAAAGATGGTTCAGATCATCTCAAAAATCTTGATCTAACGATCTATAGTGAGTACTAAATTTTGTTTTCGTGCCTAACAACATTTTCTGACTCATGCCTCTCTCTCTCCTCTATATGCANGTTCAAATCATCTCAAAAATCTTGATCTAACGATCTATAGTGAGTACTAAATTTTGTTTTCGTGCCTAACAACATTTTCTGACTCATGTCTCTCTCTCTCCTCTATATGCAATGTCTATCTATATCAGATGCAATCCCCAATTCATGTCCTAATATCTTACCCTCAAATCTTCCTCTCTCTCCCTCCCTCCCTTCATGCTATGTAAACAACTACCATTTCCCCTACCTATTCTCTCTAAGCCCTATGCATCTTGCTTCTATCTCTCTCCCATTCCTATTATGTCTCTCGGTCTATCTCTCAAACTCTATATTGCACCCGAAATACATCTCTCTCATACCTATTCGTCTCTCTCAGTTGCCACAACGCCACCGCCATAACACCATCCTGGTATGCAGCCTCTATCTCATTCTCTCTCTGTCTACCAATTACTACCGGACCACAACCACTCACACCCAAATCAGCAACCCCATCCATCGCCCACCGCATATACGCATAGCCATCACCACCACACACGACACAAACCATCGCCCATGTTGCCTCCATCCCTTTTGTATGTATGATTTCAAAGTGTTTGTTGGTTTGCTTCTGGAAAAAAAAATACAAGCTCAATTTTTAACTTTGACAGACATAGCCTATGAGTTTCTAATTTTGGGTGGTTTTAAGAATTGAGTTTTTGATTTTGCTATCAAGAAAATATGTGAATTTCGTTTTTAAAAAATTATTCATCTCTCAGTGCCAACCCATTTGATGGATTCCAGTAATTTTAGAGTATATGATGAATTGGATTTTTGATCTAGCAGTAACTTTTTTTGCTGACATTGCAATTCTATTTGTTTGTATTAAAGTCATTTAAATGGCTTTATGATTTTAAATTGGAAATTTGGTTGAACAAGTATGTTTTTTGGTATGGTTACTTTGCATGATATAAAGATAATGAAGGTTAGGAAGTTTTTTTGATTCTTTTATACCTAATGTGCCTCTTTTGCAATAGTATTATCCTTACATATACAGAATAATTAGCATGATTTTTATTTAGCCTTTTCTTTTTATATGCAACTCCAATGGATTTTTTTTTGTGTACATTCAATCTTTTTGTGATCATTGTTAGGCACACACCTACCAGCATAATTGCATTTTTAATTATGCAACGATACAATTTTAATGCATTTCAATGCAGTTCGGCATTTTAGGTTTGACTGTTGTAGTGCATGTGGTATTGGGAATCCAATTTGCACGATATTGCTTCAAGATTTTTTTTTTTGTTCATAATTGATGTATGGTAAGTTATGATTTGGTGTAATAGAGTGTTACTATGACAAAGTCAATATTTGGTTGCTAAGAAATTGAAAAAAATGATGATTTTGACATTCAATTGTTGGGTTGTATAAGTTGTTCATGCTTTTTATATTCATGGGTTCATTTCTGTTTTTGTATAAGTTTTTGGTAGATTGCTGCATTTGAGGCACTACCAATTGCTTATGTGGTTCAAGGAAGGACAAATGAACTCACTTTTGTCAATTAATATGAATTTAGGTTTGAAAACTATGTTCTTGATTACTAAAATCATGGTTGTGAGATGTATTTGTGTTTCAGTTGCCGATCTTTTCAATTTTTTGTTCTCTTTTTTGTTCTTGCATTGCAATGTGATACTTATATGTGGGTAGAATTAATTAGATAGAACAAGACAGAGTGGGGTGGAGAAAAGTTTGATACTTACAATAGCATATGCAGACCTTTTACTTCAATGAACCATATTCATTGTTTTGTTTCTTTATGTTAATTACTCTTTGGGTCACAAACTAAGGTATTTGTGCAATTGTTGATGTTGTAATCAGATAAGCAATGTCAATGGATCCCCCTTTAGTTCAACTATATTATTTTGTCCTCATTCACTTAGCAACGTCACAATCAACTTCACGCCACTGTTCATTTCACCAGTCCTCATTCACTTGGGTTATTGCATTTTTTTTTGTTTTATATAGTGCCTTCAGGTACGGACAATCTCTAATATGACGTTAGATCAAGAATACGAGCCTTGAAATTATTAGGTGAGCTTGAGACTAAGCTCGATCTCCTGAAAGTTTGTCTTTCCCGAATGACGAAACAAGCGGTGGAAAAATGTCAGCAGTTGGAATTCAAATTTGAAAAGCGGAAGCAGAGGAGTTATGATATGGAAATGAAGGAACCAGTTGGTCATGAACTGAGAGACAAAATTAAGTCAGGATTGGAAAGCCAACCAGAGAAACCCAAAAGCAAAATGGAATCAACAATGAATCAAATTGAGGGCGGAACGAAGGTTCGAGAAGATGCTTGAGGATCTGGAAATGCTTTCATACAGAGAAGACGACCTTGAAGTGATTTTGCAGCTGTAGATGCAGTGTTTTGCTTGATATAGAAGAGAATCATGGATTGAATTGGTTAGAATACATTACTATATTGACCTCTTAATTGCTTTGACAATTGTTTTGGATAGTTGTTCTTTGATTATAGACTTGTTAGTTACTATTTGCATATCTTAGTGTAGATATGTAGAGTGAAAGATTACATTGTTAGTAGACAGACCAAACATCTCTTATTTCCTTATCTATACAAACATGGGCTTGATTTTCTCTTCAAAGCCAATAGAAGCACATTTTGCGAAAAAGAGACTAAAATCCAATAGTTGTTTTATTGGATTCAAATTATATAAAGTTGTTATTTATTTTTATTCTAATTTCACGTGGTGCTTTCATTCTATAATCAAGTTATCTCACATAAGATTCAGATATAAAATATTAGGTAAATATCATAATTGGGAATGTATGACTGTGAATTTTGTGGTTTTGAAAATTTTATGATTATTGCGGTTGGTTTTATTATATGTTTTTTGATTTAATTATGCACTAAGTAAGAAAATTGAGTGTCATTGTTTTGAGGAATAATTAACGATTGAGTCATCCAAGTTCAAGGAAGAAAACAAAGATTAGGTTGGGAAGGATAGACATGTATTTGCGATTTTTTATTTGCTATATAGTGTCTTTAGGTACGGGCAATTGCTAGTATATATATATATCTTCTTATGTAATACAAGTTATTCAGTGAATAATATATCTTTTTAGAGATATTTTCTTTTTTTTTTCTCTGTGGATTCAGAGTGTGTTATATATATACGCGTGAATCTTAGTGTTCTTCGTATCTCTTTGTTCCGTTGCATCAATGTAAATGTATGAGGTGTCATAACAGTGGAAATAGATACCGATTACATCAATATTTGTAACTTAGGTATGGGTATTATTGATGGCATTCGATATTTGTTGTGAATAAGATGGGGTGGAAATAATAATTCTTTTTAAAACACATTAAGAGCTTAATGTGGTGTGGAATGAATTTTTCAGGAGTAGGCATAAGATTACCCTTACTATGTACTTGGTGATTCTTAAATTGTATATAATTCCCTTATTTATTATTTTTTTTATTATATTATGATATCACGAAACAATTATGATGTAATGATATTATTATATTTATATTAATGCTATTGAAATATAATTTAAAACTTTAATAATTGTGTCAAATTGAATTATGGATACATCTCAAGGATGTTGCAGTAACATTGTTCTTATATTTATAGCTCTTATATTTATAATGAGTATTTTCTAGTTTGGTGGGATGGGATGTACGGAAGAAAGGCCAACTTCCTCGTGGGTGAGAACATTAGAGGAATCTTCAGACATTGGCACCTCTTTCACGTGTTGTTTGACATAGGGATATCCAAAAAAATATTCATTTGACCTACAAAGTGGATATACTGAAATAGCTACTCTACCCTTGGATTATCAAAAGGCACACACTCACCTTCCCCAATTATTGACTTCAATCTAGTGGTCCACAATGGCGTTTCATATTTGTTATTTGTTTCTTCAAAGTTGTGTGCCAACACGTTTTTCTTTGTTGTTTAAATACCACCAACATAGTGAATTTGAATTCCTAAATGTGTTGGGGAATATAAGATAATTATCTTATTGACAATTTATAATGGTATTGCAATCAAATTACAATATCGAATCTACGCATAATAAAACTACTTATATATATATATATATTTTTTTTTTATTGTCATGCAAAATCTTTAATGCAAGAATTATTATTTTTAATTATCTCGACCGGGTATGAATAATCACTTCATATTTAAACTCGACCACCATTTTTTGCCAAAAAATTATAGCATAAATGATTAGTTATATTAAAAGAAGAGAGGAGTAAGAAACTCTTAATTTAACGCTAATAATAATAACTTTCAATACTGGTCATATGATATTTGAAAAATATTTTTTAAAAAATCATGACCTTTCTTTCTTTTTTTTTTGGTCAAGAAAACCATTATTTATCCAAAATCCTCGTGACACTCCATTTCATGTTGTTGGACCTTGGTTGTCTAGTAATATCATTACGGGGCTATTTTGTCTCCCTTGTAGGCCCTCATTACACTCCATTTATGTGGTAGGACCTTCGTTGTCTTGTAATATCTTATAGGGCTATTTTTGTCATTTGAGTTTGCTAGGATATTTCCGTTCCCTTCTCATTAATTTTTTTTCTTCAAGTTGTTAAACAAGCCCACCGAAAAAACAGAGAGAAGAGTTGGAAAACCTTCTGTTTATGTTATGCTGAGAAATTAGTGGCTTGATTAGAGGGTAAAATATAACTCATGAGGGAAAAAAATAGGGTCAATTTGGGACAAATATAACTTCTTACTCCAACTGCAGCCTATCATACTCTACCACGTCATAAAACTGTAAACTTTCCTTTATAATGCGCAGCACTGTATATTTCCTCGATATCTCCCTCGTCTTCGTCGCTTCTGCGGGCTTTCCCTATTAAGCCGCTAAGAATCCAACACTTTAAAATCTCGCTGTTCCTTCAAGTCAAATAGATACTCTCTCTCTCTCTCTCTCTCTCTCTCCCTTGAATTTTCCTCTGCATCACCATCTGATGTTCGAAATTTGTTATCCACTTTCCATAGCTAGGGATTCACGACTCTCCTTCGCCGTGGATCTCTCTCCAGCGGGGATCGTACTTATGTGAGGTCCTGAAACGCCTTTACAGCTCCGTTTCCTGCTCTTTTGAGGAATCAAGTACTTAATCGAAGCCGAATTCAAGTGAACGCAATTGAAGTACTTTCTCTAAAATTCGTTCGGTTCTAATTTTTGCTGAGTACAAAAAAAAAATGCAATCAGGTGAGAAATCGATTTCATTCTGTTATTTTTAATATTTTATCAGCTTGAATTTATCATTAGGACATTTTATACATCAATACATGTATGCATTATGTGACTACTTTTCTTTTCGTTTTTGCCGAGACGTCACCATTTGTTTATATTTCTGGAAGACCGAGTTAGATTCTATTGACGACAATTTGGACAGTGAATATTATTCACTTGCTGAACCAGGATTTAATCATGGTTGATTTTCTTTTGCTATATCTATCCGTATAGCTAATGTAAGAATAATATAAACAAAATTGTTGTGAAACTTAAACTGAGTATCTACGAAGTAAAAGTTGAATGACTAAACCAAGAACAAACGTNGCAAAATCTTTAATGCAAGAATTATTATTTTTAATTATCTCGACCGGGTATGAATAATCACTTCATATTTAAACTCGACCACCATTTTTTGCCAAAAAATTATAGCATAAATGATTAGTTATATTAAAAGAAGAGAGGAGTAAGAAACTCTTAATTTAACGCGAATAATAATAACTTTCAATATTGGTCATATGATATTTGAAAAATATTTTTTAAAAAATCATGACCTTTCTTTCTTTTTTTTTTGGTCAAGAAAACCATTATTTATCCAAAATC
Organism: Ilex paraguariensis; assembly: GCA_963454935.2. NCBI lineage: Eukaryota > Viridiplantae > Streptophyta > Magnoliopsida > Aquifoliales > Aquifoliaceae > Ilex > Ilex paraguariensis. The sequence goes on along the minus strand of CAUOFW020000814.1, from coordinate 264,806 downwards.
CTCAGTGACACTCCATTTCATGTTGTTGGACCTTGGTTGTCTAGTAATATCATTACGGGGCTATTTTGTCTCCCTTGTAGGCCCTCATTACACTCCATTTATGTGGTAGGACCTTCGTTGTCTTGTAATATCTTATAGGGCTATTTTTGTCATTTGAGTTTGCTAGGATATTTCCGTTCCCTTCTCATTAATTTTTTTTCTTCAAGTTGTTAAACAAGCCCACCGAAAAAACAGAGAGAAGAGTTGGAAAACCTTCTGTTTATGTTATGCTGAGAAATTAGTGGCTTGATTAGAGGGTAAAATATAACTCATGAGGGAAAAAAATAGGGTCAATTTGGGACAAATATAACTTCTTACTCCAACTGCAGCCTATCATACTCTACCACGTCATAAAATCTGTAAACTTTCCTTTATAATGCGCAGCACTGTATATTTCCTCGATATCTCCCTCGTCTTCGTCGCTTCTGCGGGCTTTCCCTATTAAGCCGCTAAGAATCCAACACTTTAAAATCTCGCTGTTCCTTCTAGTCAAATAGATACTCTCTCTCTCTCTCTCTCTCTCTCTCCCTTGAATTNGGGCTTTCCCTATTAAGCCGCTAAGAATCCAACACTTTAAAATCTCGCTGTTCCTTCAAGTCAAATAGATACTCTCTCTCTCTCTCTCCCTTGAATATTCCTCTGCATCACCATCTGATGTTCGAAATTTGTTATCCACTTTCCATAGCTAGGGATTCACGACTCTCCTTCGCCGTGGATCTCTCTCCAGCGGGGATCGTACTTATGTGAGGTCCTGAAACGCCTTTACAGCTCCGTTTCCTGCTCTTTTGAGGAATCAAGTACTTAATCGAAGCCGAATTCAAGTGAACGCAATTGAAGTACTTTCTCTAAAATTCGTTCGGTTCTAATTTTTGCTGAGTACAAAAAAAAAATGCAATCAGGTGAGAAATCGATTTCATTCNACGCCTTTACAGCTCCGTTTCCTGCTCTTTTGAGGAATCAAGTACTTAATCGAAGCCAAATTCAAGTGAACGCAATTGAAGTACTTTCTCTAAAATTCGTTCGGTTCTAATTTTTGCTGAGTACAAAAAAAGAAATGCAATCAGGTGAGAAATCGATTTCATTCTGTTATTTTGAATATTTTATCAGCTTGAATTTATCATTAGGACATTTTATACATCAATACATGTATGCATTATGTGACTACTTTTCTTTTCGTTTTTGCCGAGACGTCACCATTTGTTTATATTTCTGGAAGACCGAGTTAGATTCTATTGACGACAATTTGGACAGTGAATATNTATACATCAATACATGTATGCATTATGTGACTACTTTTCTTTTCGTTTTTGCCGAGATGTCACCATTTGTTTATATTTCTGGAAGACCGAGTTAGATTCTATTGACGACAATTTGGACAGTGAATAATATTCACTTGCTGAACCAGGATTTAATCATGGTTGATTTTCTTTTGCTATATCTATCCGTATAGCTAATGTAAGAATAATATAAACAAAATTGTTGTGAAACTTAAACTGAGTATCTACGAAGTAAAAGTTGAATGACTAAACCAAGAACAAACGTATATAAAATATTAATTTTATAGATCTAGTCTAAAATTTCAAACTTTTGGATGCATAAAATAAAAATAAAGACATATTAATCTAGCACATCAATGGTATAAATAAATGACACCTTTTGGATATTTAATGCTTCTTTGTTTTATTCTACTCTGCATTGTCTCTATGAGGTGTAATTAAGATAGAAAGTGCTAATTTATGGGTTTTGACTCACAACTTCTGCCAAAGTAAATTGCTACGTTGTTAGTTTTCTGTCAGTATTCAGGGGAACACTTTGTGAATGTAGAAGTTTCTGATCAGAGTTGATCATTGCCGGTGTTTTTGTTGTTGATCATTTCATTATATTTGCAGTTAAAGTTTTGTTGTGATAGTTATAAAACCTGGCGTGCTTTGGTGTAAATCCTGCTCATGAGTTGCTCTTTCATGGAAATACAACAAGTTTGATCAGGGATGTTCCAAACCATGTAAACAAAGTTTTCGTAATGCAGCTGCAATGTTGTTCTATGTTTCAGGATATAACATTTCTGATCTGGTTGAAGAAGCCCAAAACCGGTGGCTGAAGCCTGCAGAGGTGCTCTTTATTTTACAAAAATATGAGGACCACCAGCTCGCACATGAGCCCCCTCAAAAGCCAGCTAGTAAGCTCCTTATTCGCTGTATCTTAGTGAGCATTTCATTCTATTATTTTTTAGGGCTAGTACATATCATTTATGATACTTCAAATGTCACTGAATGGATGCTGTAATAGGTGGATCATTATTTCTTTTTAACAAGAGGGTTCTTCGATTTTTTCGTAAAGACGGTCATAGTTGGCGCAGAAAGAAGGATGGGAGAACTGTTGGGGAAGCACATGAAAGACTGAAGGTTTGTTGATTGTTAGCACGTGTATCAGAATTCCTTCTATATATCTGTTGTCAGTATTATCAGGACTAAATATACTATGGCTCCCCCAAACATGTGCTCTGTCGTACTTTGGTCCCCTAATTACCAATTGTGTAACTTTAGTTCTTAAAGTTTACAACTTATATTCAAAAGGCCCAGTGTTGATGATCATCTAAATTAATGACTGTATTGGTCACGTATAACACTTGTGAGGATATTTGAGGGGCATTTGGTGGAAGCAATTAAAGGCCTACCAACGAAGACAGACCAAGGCCGAATGTTCTACCCCTGTCCCTTTCAAGTTAGACTGGTCTGTCCCGTCGACCTCTCTCTCTATTCAGAAGAAGAAGAAAAATTTTGACTGCATTTGTTGCTGCTGATCTGAGCGATTTTTTCAGTGAAATGGGTCCTTTTCATTGATGGCTTTGCAGGATAGAGGTTTCTAGTAAATGGAGATGCCTAAGATTTTTGCTAGCTGTCTACTGATTGGTCCATTGGGGTGTTATTGTTTTTGATACATGTTTCATTAGTAGAATGTTTACAGATTTAACATGGTCTTGATCTGGGGCTCTGATTATAATATTTTAGCCATTCTTGTTTCTAGCATTGGATTTGGAGAAACTGTGAGTTATGGATTTTGGCTCTGGTTGATTGATTGTAGTTTAGTCTCTGTTTTTTTTCAGTGAATTTTTTTTCTTGGTGCCTATAGAGAATTTGAGGACTTTGAGGGTTTACACCACAGATTCTTTTGTGGGTCTTCAAAATTTTTTCTAGCAAATTCTCCTCATACTCTTAACTTGTGTCTCAGTTCCCTATTCCGTTATCAATTTAGATAGTTGTCTACAATTGGACCTTTTGAATACAACTTTCAAACTTCAAGGACTAAAATGACACGCGTGGTGCTTGGGGACCAGTGTGTGAGTGCATGCATGATTGAGGATTGTTAGAGCATCTCCAATTGGCTCTCTATTCTCCCTCNAACTTCAAGGACTAAAATGACACGCGTGGTGCTTGGGGACCAGTGTGTGAGTGCATGTATGATTGAGGATTGTTAGAGCATCTCCAATTGGCTCTCTATTCTCCCTCAACTCTTTATTTTAGAGCGTCAACCACCAAATCAAGCTCCAATAGGCTCTCCACATTTAGAGAGCCTAGCCCACTCTCTATTCTATTTTTAATGAATGAAAAGATGAAAGATATGCATTCTTCATTAAATGCTCTTAATTGGAAGACTCTTTTTCTACTAGAATAGAGAGTACATTGGACTTGTCTATTTTTTAAATTAGAGAGTACTTTTGAAGATGCTCTAGGTGTATTTAAACCTTATAAGAATGAATTCAAAATTCTCTAGACTACTTAATTTTGCACGACTTTTTTCTTTTTTCTGTGCATTCTAGTATGTACTTTGTTGCATCTCCATGCCCCCAGTTAATCTCTCAATCACATAAAGATATACTCTAAGAAAAATATTGACTTAATGGTATTATGCTGTCTGTGATCTTCATCTTTAGAGCTTAAGTTCTCTAACGCCTTGATGTTTGTGTTACACTCAAGTAATTTGATCTCTGAGTAAATAAAGGATCACAATTTGTTTCAGCACATAGCTTCAGTCAGCGCAGAAATGAAAACGTTTAGGATATATTTCTACAACATAATGGAAATTGGAAAAAAAAGTTTGAAATTTGTTTCCGAAACTCTTTGAAATGTTTGTTGAAATATACTAAACCAACCCAAATCACCTCGAAACATTCGAAAGTGTTTCGAAGTGTAAGAATTTCGATGTTCAATTGCTAATTCATCTAGGTCGTTTTGATGGAAGGAAACGAAAAAAAACTTTGATCCTTGTGATCAATAATGATCATGTGGTACAATGTTTACTTTCTAATGGGGTATCATGGGCTTGGTTTACTATGTCAGTTTCAAGACAGACAAGGATTCAATTTTTCATGTTGATACTTCCTTTTCACCGAAAATGAAATAGAACAATAAAAAACAAAGAATAATGACACTAAATATTGAACTAGAGAACCAAAAGGCATTTCAGTTGAAAATACTTTATGTTTGCACATCTAAGGCTTTCATATGTGGAAAGAGCAGTAACTTTTTGCTCTATATGATTTGCTACTGTCTGCAATGTACTGATGCAGTTAGGTGTATTTCCTCATATCACGGGGTTTTCTTTATATGATGCCTTCATCCTTAGGGAGGATTACAAGATACTTTTCTGTACGGGTAGGTTGGAAATGTTGAAGCTCTAAATTGCTATTATGCACATGGAGAACAGAATCCCAATTTTCAGAGACGGAGCTATTGGATGTTGGATCCGTGAGTTTACTTGCATATCTTGGCTGTTTTAAGTTTTTTTGGCTGTAATTTCTGCTTCTGGCTGCAACCATGGTTCATATAATATTAGTCAAAGGGGGTATGACACTTAATTCAGAGGAAAAATTTTTGGAAAACCCCAGTGCATTCTGATCTTAATTATAAATTCGCTAGACTTCATAGCCTTCAGGCATGGCATTAGTTATAAGTTTCCTTCTTCTTTGTTTTTCCATATTTAATCTCTTTTCTTTGTGGTCAGGGCGTATGAGCACATTGTTCTTGTCCATTACAGAGACATAAATGTGGTGAGTTTCTATGAACCTGATCCTAGATAACGCATGTCTCCTGACAACTGTACTTACTGAAATCTCTAACACAGCCATCTGTCAGATATCTTTTTGAGAAAGTCATCCTTATGTACATATCACTGGTTCTAACATTTTTATTTTATGTCTCATAATATTTGTTTTATTGTTCTGCTTAGTATTGTCTTACTTGTGATATTTTCTTAATTTTAATGCACTTTTACTTTTTGCTGATACATTAAAAAAAATAAACTGCTTTTCCTGTTGCGATAGCCTGAGGGATCTATATTCCATACCGACTGCCTGTTCAGAACTTGCCCTATCTGCATACTGAAATTCTGTCTAAAGAAAGTATGAGTTAATTGCATTGACTTAGATATTGTAGGACCAAAAGAACTAGTTTTTGTTAATCTGCCTGTAAAAAGATATGATTTATTTCTCATTTCCACTCTCCCTGCATTTGTTCAGCATACCATATGTTCTTCTTTGTAGTCCCCAGTTGATGAAATTTTGACATACGAGCTGGATTTATTTCTCTTGCCAAAGCAGTACTTGTAGTTCACAGAGTGGCTGTCTTAACTACCGTTTGCTACAGTAGCTAATGGAGCATAACTTCGGCTTCAATTTGAAATCATGAGTTGCAGGGAAGGTACAATGCAGGATCCAGTTCCCAGTTGTCAGCAGGATCCTCTTCTTTGTGTCAGAGTCCCAGCTCTTTTACTAGTCAGCATCCAGGCAGCACTGCTGTTGTTAGTGAATATCCTGAACCATCTCAATATCTATCTAGTCCTGGATCTGTAGAAGTTAGTTCAGAATCAGTCATCACCAGCACTGCAAATTGCTTGGAGATAACGGAAAGAACAGGGGAGGTTGATAATAGTTCATCAGAACAGGAGCTTGGCAAAGCTTTGCGAAAGCTAGAGGAGCAATTAAGTTTGAACGATGACAGCTTGAAAGAAATGGACCCATTCTACAGTGAGAATGAGAATTCAAATGATTCAGATTATGTAGGACAGGATCAATTTTACATTAGATCTGCTGGGATGCAAGATGACTCAATCAGTCCTGTGCCACAGCAGTATTCAGGTTTGTTTCCTTCATTGGCATCTTGTGGGTAAGTTATACCTGATTTCATCTATGCTGTGGTCTCATGGATTAAAGACCTGCAATTAGGCTTCCATTGCTTCCAAATTGTTTGAAAGTGATCCATACATCCATATGGTGGGGTAGGTTGAATTTTCCAAGGTTTTGGGTCAAATCAGGTGCCTGATACTATGCATTATACTTTGAACTTCACATTCTTTTTTTCTTTCCTGCTTCCTCTAGATGTCGAGCACTCATCATTTTAGGTTGCCATAGTTTGTTAACTAATGTCCTGACTTTGAGAAAGCACCATGTAGATCGGGCCCCAAATTTCTATTATATTTGATGTTTCTATTTCCTTCTTATCATCAAATATGAAAGAGCCGCTAATTGGGTTTCTTTTGGCAGATGACATCGCGGAACACAATCATCAGCCCTTGGGGGATGGATTTGCTGTTGAAACTAAAGAAACTTCAGGTTGGAAAGAGATGCTCACTGGCTGTCTGAGTTCAACAGGTGTTGAATCACAAGTTATGCACGCATACACATCAGATGTAAAAGTAAGAAGAATATCTTTGGATCATTTGTCCCATGTTCACTTTGAAATATCCTTTTTCAGTGCATTTCTTCTATTATTATTTTTTTCTATTGTTATTATGTGACTACTACATCCAAACGCAAACACTCCAACCTCTGTATTTATTGACTAAATAATTCTTTTAATTCTTCTTGAAATATCTGGATTCGTGGGTTCTTCCACAGCAATTTTAGTGTTCCTTTGGTTATGGTAACATATCCAGACTTACAACAGGGATTGCTACTGCCGCCGCCAAGGAGGGAGCTGGAGAACCATCATTGGCTTACTTCTGGTATCCACAATGCTCGGAAGTGTAATGTTTTCTCAACTCCTGGAAATAATTCAAATCTGCCATTTTCAGGACCTTGTGAATTTCTAAAACTCTGACAAACTTATTATGTTATCAGCTTTTATGTTGCTGCCGCAAGATGTTGAAGGTTTCGAATTTCCTGCTTATTCTTCAGCAATAAATGCATATGGAGCCAATCCCGACTACTATTCATCTTTATTTGACAAAGGTCAGATTGCAGGATCTCTCGAAGCCGACTCAAGTTTAACCATTGCGCCCAAGCAGAAATTTATGATTCGGGATGTATGTCCAGAATGGGGTTATGCCTCTGAGAGTACAAAAGTATGTTTCTTGACATTCCATCTTGTTACTCAATTTCTATTACTTGTGTTTGATCCTTTATATTAGTATTATTTTTGCATAGATCATTTAATTGTTGAGTTTATGCAGAGAGATTCATCGACTCTGGTTTTGTCGTAAATTTACCNTTTTTTCAAAGGTATATATATTTTTTTATTATTTATTTAAAATTGCATCGTATCTTACGATACACGATACGATACACGATACGATACAATATTTGTATCTTACGATACGCCTTCCGATACACAATTTGATAACTTTGATTAGTATTATTTTTGCATAGATCATTTAATTGTTGAGTTTATGCAGAGAGATGCATCGACTCTGGGTTTGTCGTAAATTTACCTGCCAGTTGAGTGCTATAACAATCTCTAAAAAGTGGCTTTGTTTTTTTTTTTTGAAATATCTTGTTTTTGATGATCCAGTACGAATAATTTCTCTACAATATGAAGTGCATTAGAAGTTTTGATACAGTTATTTTAATTTTATTTTTTTATCAAGTTCATACTGACATTTGTGTACGTATAGCACGTAACCCATTTGATTGATATCTATTAATATAACCATAAAAAATATAATTTTATCCTAATAAAAAATTATAATTTCATATTACCATTTATTTTATGGGTTCAATATATTCTAAAGTTCAAAATCTAGTTTATCATTTGATGTCTAATAAAATGTAAATAATTATATAATATTTTTCATATTACCTTTTATATAAATATTTACATTTTATTAAACATTGAAATGGTAACTTGATTTGTAACTTTAGAGTATATCGAATCCACAAAATAAAAAGTAATATAAAATTATAATTTTTTATTAGAATAAAATTATATTTTTTAACGATTATATTAACAAATATTAATGAAAGTGATTATGTGTTACATAAACGTCTTGAGATATAAGAGGAATATTGTAAATACGAAGGAATTCAAATGATTATGAAATTAGAATTGAAGACAAGGCAGAGTTGTTGGTGAGTATTAAATTAGATTATTAAATCGAACTGATAGTGGTTGGTGGGAGTGTGTGGTTCATCCTTATCATTCTTTTGCTTTTCCAGTCCCTTCTCTACTTCGCACCCTCTCTCTACTGTTTCTTCTTGACCTTCCATCGTCTCTCTTCTCTGCTCTCATACACAATCACACACCAACTCAAACTAACACAGATTCACACAAGCCCGACACGCAGTCACACACCCAGCAACAGTCCCTTCACAAAACCCACCAGCAGCCTCCTCATCAAACCCCACCACGGGGTACACCACCGGAATTCTCTCTCTCTCTCTTCACAAAACTTAGCCACGGCCTCCCACAGTCTACAGAGGGACCTAGTGAGCTCACATCGCCTCCGCCTCCCTCCAGCATCTCTCACTCAGATCGCTCATCACTCTTAGGCCGCATCTCACTTAGATCGACACCAGGTATGATCTATATGCTCTCTCTCCCTCTTTAGATAATGAAAAAATCATTTCAAACATGCCTCTCTGTCCTCAGATCCCATCTGTCCTCTTTCTCTGGCATATGTCCTTCTTTCTCTCGCATCGGTCCTTTCTCCACTGGATATAATAGGAGTTATAGGCGTTGTTTAAGACATGGTTGAATAGAAGTGTGCTTTTCCGTATAAATTAGAACTTTAAAACTAAGATTTCATTACTATGTATCCTGTTGATAGCTGCACAGTAAGTGAAGCTGGTGGTTATTGCAGATTCCAAACCATTGGAAAAATCTAGTCTTGCTTGCTTATCTTCTCTCTTCTTTCCAGTTCTTTCTCCTACTCTCCAAATTTAGCTTCCCGACTTGTATCGGAGCCAATTGCTTCAAAATCCTCAAAGTAAAAAGTTTGTGGTTGTAGGATAGGGTTCTGATTCTGATTCAACGACTACGGCGCAACACAGTTTAAATATATGCCCCCTCAGTCACCAGGTTATGAAAGAAAGCCTCACTTGGCGTTAATATATTTGTTTATTAGCAGATATTATTTTATGGTTTTTATGATTTATGTTTCAGCATGAGATTAAATGTTTGTTTCTATTCAATTGTAGGCTTGCTTCTTGAAATGGAAGTTCAATTGGTATGAGAGGAATAGGAAAATAGGTATGAATTTTTAGGCTTATTTGTTTGATCAAATCTGTTGCATTTTCTTTCAGTGATGTTTGTTAATAAATGCGGTTTTTGTGTCTGCTTTATTAGGGCTAGCTAGCTGGGTGAAAAATACTATACATGATAGTTGGTAGCCTATATAGTTTGGTTGATAAACGTAAATTTCAAATTTGATCGTTAATGTTTGCAGATGTGATTTTGCTAATGTCATTATCTTAATTATGGAGTTGGATTTGGATCCTTTTATTTTTAGTGCAACTATAACTAGTTTGTGGTGTATTTGGTGGTGGGTATTCAGACCTAATGAAAAATGATACTTCTCATTTGGTAATGTAAGGATTCTCTTTGCAAGCAACACATAGGGAGCTCTGTGTATGCTCTAATTTGGCTTTTTGTTGTTTTTGTAATTTCAGTTGATCATCCACGAATCATCCTTATACTTTGACCCAACTATTGACTAATTTATTACAAAACTTCAATTGCAAATCGTTCCTAAATTTGATTGTCTATAAAAAAATCTTTCCTAAATTTGATCGTCTATAAATTTCATGCCCTTGTCTCGCTATCCTTGATTAGTTTCAATGTTTATACTAATAGTGTTTGCCCAAGGAAAGTATTTTTTACATTTAGTTGTTTTTCCCTTCACCTTAAATGATTGGAACATAATGTTTGGTTTGGTTAGTTGTTTTTCTAGTTAGATAGCTTCCATCTAAAGAGGACGAGCTTACAACCTAGTAATTCGTGCTCCTAATATCATAACACCCATAGTCACCACTACTGAAATTTTGGGAACTCTTCACCCTTTACCTTCTGTCCATGGAAAACCTACAGGGTTAAACAAGGAAAAAGATAAAGGTTAGGAATGGAGAGGGGTTTGATTTACTACTTACTCCGAAATTAAATTCTATATTTCAATATGTTTAGATCTAAGCTTACTATTGAGGTATAGTACATCTCGTTACCAGCCATTTTCGTCCAATTAGATAAAGGCTAAATGAATTTGAGTTTGACAACAAAATGTGGTATTGATCTATGAAGGATTGGTCATAATCATTCTCTAATATATGAGTTTAACAAGAATTGCAAGCCAGGGGATTGGTTACGGGATGTTATATACATCAATTGTAAATTTTCATGTTAACATGCTAAAACATAGAAAAGTGGCAAGACAAATCCCTCTCCATGCTTGACTTTTATCTTTTTCTTTGTTTACCTGTAGTTGTATAATAGGCTTGCCATGGATAGATGGTGGGTGAAGATTTCCAAGAATCAATTAGACTTTTATTCAATACTTTTCTAGATTATTTTTTTGTATTGTTCAGTGACCTAATTGCCTTTTTTGATCAAGCACCATGCCTTAGTTAAGATATTTTTAGTTTTTTTTTTAATTCTTCCTTTTAAATTTTTTTCTTGTACTTACCTATTTTATCCTTCAGATTTGATTTGGTAGAGCTCCTAAAGAAGGCACATTAAAGTTGCTCGAGGTAGTGACTCAAATTTATTTTATTCATTTTCTTCCTTTGAGTTTTTGATTTAACCTTTTCTTTAATGATATTGTAGGATGATTGATTGCACTGTTGTGCTTGTTTTTTTTCAAATCTTAATATTGAACAAATATCATGGGTTACAACAAAAAGGTATATTTGGCTGAAGACGGCAACTCATTTCTTCGATGAAGTGGTTTGTTTATCAACTGCTGTACTTTAGAAGTTCAGACGGACTACACAAGGTTTTCTTCATTGTTTTGTTTTATATTTTTATTATGCCGGGGGATAGATATATTTTGTGGGTCCTTTATATTGCTATGTGGTGGTGTAAAATTCACGGGTCTTGCTCCTCTACGGTAAGGAGGTAATCGCTTGACATGCGGTTAAGTGAAACGACGTCGTTTAACTGGTTTTTACAATTTTTTTTTTATTGACCCTTACCAAAATGACGTCGTTTTGGTCTGGCTAAAAATCACATCTGAAATCCTTCTCCTACCTTCGGCTTCATCAGACTCAAGCGCTCCTATCTCTCTCTCTCTCTCTCCTCCTACCTCCAGCGGCAAAAAGCTCCTGCCTTCTTTCCCTTTCTCGCTGATCGCTGAGGAGTATCTAAGCTTGTGTTGCTATTTTGGGTTATTGATTTTGCGAAAATGGACCTAATTTTAGATTTTGTGGATTAAATGTAATATGAGATTTAGTTTGTGCTGGGTATTCCCCAACGATCAGTGAGAAAGGGAAAACTTGAGAGGGAAATGTCCATTTGGGTTGATTATTAGATATTTGGCTCCTCTACGGTTATTGATTTTGATTTGCGAAAAATGGATCTATTTTGGGTTATTGATTTTGAATGCACTAGTTAGGATGAAAATTGAAGTCAGTAGATTAATGTTGTCCATCCCTTTGTTTCTCAATAGGGCAAAATGTCCCTAGAAATTTGGCTCAATATGAGATTTGGTTTGAGCTGTTTTTATTTTTTTAAAAATGTTATTGTATAGCACTTGTAGGAATCAAGTGAAGGTTGTTCTATGTGAGAGTCCTTGATCTTTGTGCAGTTAGAATTTGTATATTTTCTTGAACCGTTTTATAATCACATCATTTTGAGCTATTCTACCATTGTGCTGAAAAATAAATTGTCCCATTGCCTTGGTGATTGCTTTAAGGTATCATCTTGCATTGGTCTTGTCTGAGTCCATCAATATGTGTCACTGTGTTCTTAAAACCGTTGATTTGCATACAGTTCTGGTTAAATTACCTATATTTTGGCTCCAGGGGTTTTTTAGTGTCAACTGTTTTATTTTGCATTCACCAATTCATGGTAAAATCTAATTATGGTTTCTGTCAATGTAATTTGTTAGGAATTTATTGCTTTGTTTATATGCTTTTGATCTGGATTTTTCTTACAAGATGTTGCTTTCTTTAGTTGATAAAACCAAAAAATTTAACCCTAAACCTACATGTGCATAAATTATCATATTTGCTTTTCCTTTTTGAGTGTATCCATTTTAGACAGGGGATGAACTTTTCTCATTTTAATTGACTATCAATTTTAACTGACATTTTGGTCTTAAACCTTTCTGGTAATTTTCGCCTATTTGTGGTCTTAAACCATTAGTCAAGCCCTCATTTTTGTATAGGTTTCTTATGCAATTGGATGCAAACATGGATCATTCATGACATACAACTATTCTGAAGTTCATCTTTTCAGATTTGGTTAATTGTTGGCTTCTGTTTTGTTGCTATGTTGCAATGTTTGCTGCAGCCTCATCAAGGTTGCTGCCATGTGTGCTGTTATGTTTGATGCTATGTTTGCTGAATATTTCTGTTGTGCTGAATATCATTATGCTGAATATATTGTTTGTGCTGAATATTATTATGTTGAATATATTGTTTGTGCTGAATGAATGGGTTGCTGCGTTGATGAATGAAGTTCATTATGGTGAAGTTTATACCAACATTTCTATACCAGCATTGCTATAATGAACTTAATGAATGTAGAGTGAACATTTTGTTATAATGTTGAGTTTTAATACCATTGTCCTTTCATATTTGTATTGTTGAAGAATGACATCTTCAAGCACGGCAACAAGCAACGACGAGTTAAGATATCATAATATGCATTGTTCAATTTATAGCAAAAGAGTGATTATTAACGTTTTTGAATCTGAAAAAATCTTGAGAAGTTATACTGCAAATGTCTAGACGATTCAAGTCACTTTTTTAAGTGAATGACTCTTATTACTCTTTCCTCTTCGAAAATTACAAATGAAAGGATGGATGTACGACGAATTAAAGACAATGTACGACGAATTGAACATGATGTAATGGCATTGAAGCTGTAGATTGACAAACTTTGTAATATAGTTTTAACGTGTTGAGACTAAAGGAGGTTCAATAAAGTCAAATATGTTTGTAGTTAAGTTACTAGTGGTAATTATTATATTTGTGATTCTAGTAAAGTAGAGTCGTAATAGCAATGACGTAGTAATGAAACTTGTGTTGTGAATGAATTTATGTGTTTAATTTGAATGAAATTGTGGATTTTGTATATTATTGTGACCTAGAAGATTATATTCATTAAAAAAGATCACATTTATTAAAATGATCGTATTCATAAAAACAAGATCACATTCATTAAAAAAGATTGCATTCATTAAAAAAAAATCGCACTCATTAAAAAAAGATCACTAAAATAAATGTTTATTAAATGATTCAACAAGCAATTAGTAGCTTTCATTTCCATTCTTATTACTGTTGATCCTCCAAGTATTTTTACAAGTTGTATCACTCATTTATGAAAAATTATTTAACATCATTTAAAGAATGCACATGTGTTAAAATCAGTCAGAGTATCTTACATTAATGAGGAGTTAGACAAAGAAACTTGATACATATGTGAAACAACAATAAGATAACATACCATAACACTTTGTATATTATTTGAAGTTTGAGAAAACATCGATTGACCATACGTTGATGTACACGGGTGATTGAAATCTTATACCTGGAATAAAAAAATACTTACAATTATATTTATACGAAGTAAGTTAAAAAAATCTACAATTGTATTTATACGATACCGTAGACATATGTGAATGTTGAGAAGTTCTTTTTTTTTTCTTTGTTGCTTTTTCATGTCAGGATTTTAGTCGATCTCAACTTTTGTAACTACCTTTTTTTCTTTTTAAACATTTAATTTGAATAAAGTTTGAGTTAATATTTTCTATTCCTTATTTATGGATTGAATCATCACCACCATCGTCAATTGATGTATATATATTATCCACTTGTTTGGACAATTTCTTAACACCACGTGACACCAATTGATATGTAGGTTGGAAATTAGAGTATCTTGTAACTAGTTGTATCATTCTAGGACAAAGCTGCTGTAATATAACGTCGCTATTAACTTGGAATCCTCTACATTTGACATTGAAATGGGGGTTGTTTACAATTTTTTCTTACATCTAGTCTCTATCTCTTACATATGTATTATTCGAAAATTTGCTTAATATTCATCATGTCTAAGACTTTAAGTGCATGACTACATAATATGTCCTGCATTTCAAACTTTCGAAAATCGTAATTAACTATCTCCTCATTAGCTTTAACCAAGATCAAATACTCTCTATGTTCATCAAATAATCGAACCACAAATTGATGTCACCCATTCAACACATCACATGGTGTCGCAATAACACACTGAAAGATATCATACTCATCTTGAAACAGCTCAAATATCGTAGGAGTGTACACTTGCTTTGCTTGAACTAATATTAGAGCTCTTTTTAACTTCAATCTTTGTAATTTTTGTCTAACTTAGTATTATGAGTCTGACTCTTTATATCGCTTATCATTCACAACTCTTTCAAAACGTATAAAGAATTGAACAATATTATAGTTTGGCTTTAAGTACTTCCTTCAGGCTGCATTTAAGCTCTCACTCAGTTAGGTGCTTCTCATTCTTCTAGTGAAAGTCCTCTTTATATATACATGCCCCCATTTCTTTCGCAATGTCTAAGTAGATTTTATCTACATATTATCATGCAAATTATACTCCGCAAGCAATGATTTTTAAGTCTCAAATAATTCATGCTCTTTCTCATATCCATACACATTCTTTAAATCGAGCAAAAAATTGTGAACCATTCTTATATATGTTCCTCAAATGTTTCAAAGCATTTTGACAAAGGTGCCAAGTACATAACCCATGGTATGTCTTTGGCATCACTATAGAAATAGTCTTAGTCATCGCTTAATCTTGGTCCGTGAAGATAGTAATAGGATATTTTTCAGACATAACTTGTAGAAATATCTTAAACAACTACTAAAATGATGCTGCTGTTTCATCATACAATAATGCAGCTCCAAATAAGACCGTCTCCCTAAAATGATTGAAACCAATAAAACAAGCAAAGAGTCAATACTCATTGTTCATTCTGAAAGTAGTGTCAAATGAGACAATATGTCCAAAGTTGTCATAGTCAATCATTATTGGTCGGCCCAAAAAATATTAGTAATATGTTTCTTCACATCGAATTGCACTCCATAATAAAATGATGAATTTTTAGCTATTTTCGCTTGAAAATATTTTAACAAACTATCCGACTCACCATACCTCAAGTTTCGTTGCCTCCTTTAACGGAGGTAATTCTTTTGGTCTTGACGATTAAAATCAAGACTTTCATTTCCTCCAGACTGAGTACTTTAAAGTTTATAGAAAGCCTTAAAGTGACAATCCACAATCCGCTGCCATATCAATATTAATGTTTTGTGCTCCTATAATTTTATGTTGGGATGACATCATATGCATACATTCAGTAAGGTGTAAAGGATGATTGTAGTTGTCGTCTTACTTCACCACAACAAATTTACTAATTTCTCTATTAAGAGATATGCACATATGAGCTTGACAATTTGTTCGTGTCTTTGCTCGAGGTTTCCTTATTTGTCACTCACTTTTATGACGAACCCTTTGACTTTGTTTGTAACAAACATATTTTTTGTAAATAACAACACTATCTTTTAAACTTTTATTCTGAAATTTTTTTATCACGCTAAATCTCACAGACCCTCCATAATTATTGTAAAACACATAAGCATCTTCCTCTGCATTAAATTGCATATAATATGCAGTTTATTCCCAGTTGCATGAACTCCCAAATCATTCATCATAGTATCCTACAATAAGAAAATTCAAATGCTACTTTAAAAAAGAGGAAAAAATAATATTAGATGTTCAAAATACAGATGCTTACAATAGCATTACATTCCAATACATAAATTAAAATATGCATTAAACAGGAAACAAAGCAAAGGTAATACACTACAACATTACTGCTAACTATTATTGTGTCTCAACATGTGCTTTTAAGCATGAACCACAAGCATTTATGGTCATAGCACCACCTAAAAAAAAAAAAAGAAAAAAAAATTGGTCGTAGCACCACCTGGTGGTAGTGCATTCTAACGAGCATATCTCTTATATGAAGTTATCATCCATAAGTTGCACGCAAATTAGGTATATATAAAACGAATGTATAGTGTATAACTAAATAATTTAATAATAAATCCAGCTAATGCAGAATATAAACATTATTTTAAATAGAATTTGTCATTAATTAACTCAGTAGTCATTAAATTTAAAGGCACATGACATAATCCATCCAGAAGAATGCTTGACTACTTTAAAGATAAATTTGTAGGCAAACATAACTTTGACATAAAATACACATAACTTGTACTTCAAATGAAATTTTTATAGGAACAACAAATGAAATTTTTATAGGAACAAAGTGAATATGAGGAAAAATATGAGTTGTACACAGATTTATGATGCAGTTGATTAGACTGAACACCAAAAAAACATATAAAACACATATGTATATGTTTTCAACTTGTATATCAGGTCCCAATCCTCAACACCAAGCTATTCTCTTACTTCGCCTCTTATTGCTTCTAGATGGAAAGTCTCGTAATAGAAAACCCTAGCATCAAGCACCTCAAGACCTAGCTCCTCAAAGGCTTCAAGTATTGAGACAAGCAAACTTGGACAATTCTTTGAGGAAGAAGAAGGCGGGAGAAATAGAAAGCGGGGGAAAGAGAAGGACTGTAGATCTGGAATTTGAAGGACCAAAACAACGTCGTTTTGGTAAGGGTCAATAAAAAAAATGCAAAAAGAAGTGAAACGCCGCTGTTCCACTTAATCGCATATCATGCGGTTTCCTCCTTACCGTAGAGGAGCCACTCCCCAAATTCATAGTGCATTTTTATTAATGCAAAATCATGAGATATAAAGGAAAACATTCATATATATATATATATATATATATATATATATATATATATATCCATATTTTACCGCACTTAATTCATATAAATAATGTCTTGGTAAAAAGTGAGTTGAAGAAGATGAGTTGTTGAGAGCCATCGGACTAGTGTTTGTGAAGTAAAAGAAAGCCAATGATATATGAATATTGAGATTTTTTTAGAACCATGAACAATTGCAGAGAGAGGGCAAGAATGATAATGGTGTAGCCGTCGAAAAGAGGTAGGGGAGGTGGAAATTGCATACAAAGGGCAAGGATTGAGAAAGGAAATGGTGGGTATGGCTAATATTCTCTAATTTGAAAACGTGATTGTGGGAAAAGGTATGCTCCTCATTAAAAAAATATGATTAAATTATATTGAATTAAAGAACAAAAAAAAAAGGACACTGATGTGGATTTAATCCAATAAAGTACAATACCAAGACTAGAAGACAAAAAAGAATACTTAGATGAAGTTATGACTAAT
Organism: Ilex paraguariensis; assembly: GCA_963454935.2. Classification (NCBI taxonomy): domain Eukaryota; kingdom Viridiplantae; phylum Streptophyta; class Magnoliopsida; order Aquifoliales; family Aquifoliaceae; genus Ilex; species Ilex paraguariensis. The sequence goes on along the minus strand of CAUOFW020000814.1, from coordinate 247,021 downwards.
TTTCGCTAAAAAAACTCATAAACAAGACTTATAGTGTCAGAATACTAGAATAGAATACTAATCAGACATCTCGTAGAGTCTACTGTTGATACTTAATTTGGGGTGTTAATAGCCGTACTCAAATCATCTCTCTCTTTTTTCATCTCTCTCTTTTTTTCCACCTGGTGTTTATTTATCCGAAAAATTAGAAAATTATTAAATTTTTATACTGTTTTTTATTTTTTGCTACTTAGAAGAATAGGAAATATGGCCTGTTTAATTTTTTCATTATTTGTTTTAATATTGGATATTACTTATTTGTAATTTGTGATACAAGCCCTTGAGCTATATATGCTACTAGTGCCCACATCAATCATCTCCCTAGGGTACTTTATTTGGGGTGTTAACAATCTAACCATTATTAATAATGTTTTCTAATGCTTATTATTATTATTTTTCTTATACTTTATTCATTATTGACATTTGTAGCTAGTTCTCTCGGACGCTCCATCCTACTTATTAATCCCGTATTTTTTCTCATTTGGTATTGATGTGTTTTAATATTAATTTAGTTTCTTATGCTGATTTATTATAATTTTATACTCATCCCATTATTAATATAGTTTTCTAATGTTTTAATAACACTACCCATTAGTAAGATATTTTTTGACTTTTTTTTTATTCTTTTGCTTACATTTTTTTATTGCACTTGCTCGTTTTATTCTTTAGGCATGTTGATTCGGTAGAGTTTTTGAAGGAGGAATAATTTAAGTTGCTTGAGGTATTGAATAAAATATTTTTTTTTCCTTATTCATTTTTCCCTTCTGAGTTTTTGACTTTTTTTAATAATATTGTAGGGTGATTGACCGCACCATTCAGACGAATATGTATTTTTTTTTATTGTCACTATTGAATGTTTTGAAAATTGTTTTAGGGGTTATTGTATGGAAACTTACTTAACTAGCTTCATTTAGTATAATTGTAGATTGAATAAGTTTGGTCTGGCTTCCATTGTTTATTAGAGGAATTTTTCAAAAGGAAACACTTTAACCTCAACATTTGTTTTTCTTAAATGGGTTCCTATTAATCCTATTGATTCCATGGGTGTTGATATCATTGTTGAAGTGTATGGAGGACAAGGCTCGTATTTACACTTTTGCTGGTATGGATATTTCTTAGTATTGGCTTGATTTTGTTTCTTGCAGGTGTTCTTTCGAGTGAGCGGGAGAATACTCGAGACTCCGAGCGAGGCCTGTGTACTGATGGAGACAATGGCTCTAAGGTAGCCTCCATATTTAACTCCCTTGACTGCGATGAAGATATTGCAACTATAGTTTCCTCATATCGCATCTCTCCTTCTGTGATGTGTCGTCGTGCTGAGGGTGACAAGTCGGCCTGTTGTGACTCCTCTGATGAGATTGTTCTTTATGAAGACATCTTGGAGGCACGCCTGAGGTTCCCGATACTTGGGTCCATATGGCGAGTTCTGAGGCATTTTTCGCTAGCCCCTAGGAGACTGGCTCCCAACGGATGGAGGGTACTTTTGGTGTTCTTTTCACTGTGGCAGTTGGTCCATAGTGCCGATGTCTCCCCCCCCTTTGAGGAGTTTTTGACTATATATTTACTCTTGGAGAATTCCGTTTTCAACTAGGGGTGGTAAATTCATTACTGGGCTTCTTTCAAATCTTATAGTTGGAAGACTAAGTTTTTTTTTGTTGGAGGTGAGTAGGCAATGGAGTCTGATTGTGACCTGGTACCCTTGAGATGAAATACTGTCCCCAAGACTAAGCTGGGTAAGGACTCCACTTTTAACTTCATTCTAGTTGTCAAATATTTGTTTTTATAGTGCAATTAGCATCTTATAGCTTTGCCAATGCTGTCCGCGGAGTAGGAGGGCAGACTTCAGATGGTACGTGACCATCCATTCAAGGAGTTCTTTGGGGTCATGTCAGCGTTTGGTCACCTTAAGGTTTTTTCCTGGTCGAAGAGGAAAAGTATTTGATCTTTCCAGTAGACTCTTTTATAGGCACCATGTTGTGGATTTTTTTAATTTTAATTGATTTGTAGGTGCTTCGTTGATAGGTCAATGGTAGAGGAAGTCTAGGCTTCCAGGGCGACATTTTCCCTTCCTCCTTCTAAGAGGGCAAAGTCTGGTGCCCCCGGTACTTCTCAGTTGAGATCCATTGGTCAGGCTAGTCCCCGAGAGGCCTAAATTGGCGATGCCCCTCATTCTTATCTGGTTGATGTCTCCTCACCCCCTAGAGATGGTCCATGCATTATTGCGGAGATCGGGACCCCTACGCTGTCTCCTGCAAGGACAAAAAGTCCGCCTAACTGTTCTGCTTCAGGCAGTGTCTCAGAATCTATCTTGTAGAATGTGAAGCTAGCTAGGAGGAGACTTTGGGGGTTTGTGACCTGCGCGGAGGTTGAGGAGGTCGCCTCTCGAGGCCCTGAGGGTGTTATTGATGCTGCTGTGGAGGACTTCGCTTTGGTATGTCCTGCACTTTCTTTGATTTTGTACCTGACCTTTCTCCTTTATATTTTACTTTTCATTGCTTAGAGGTGACAGCTGTTTTGCCCTGCTCTACAAGTACACTGAAGATTAGGGAGGTAGTCAATGGCTGGGCAGTAAAGAGGCAGACATGCGAGGTTGCTGAAAAGTAGGGGTTTGAGCGGTAAGCATGAGAGGATGTCGTGAAGCAGTTGGGGCTCGAGTGACATACACGAGAGGATGCCGCATATCAGTTGAGCCTAGCACACGATAGAGTTGTCCAGCTAGAGGTTGACCTTTCGAGTAGCTCTTGAGAGAGCTAATAGGGCAGAGGCTCCCTCCATAGAGATGGAGAAGAGGAAGAAAATTGCTAAGAGGGCCATGGCAGGCGCCTTCATTGACGGCTACAAGGAGTGCAGAAGGAAGGTCTCAGTAGCATTCTCTGCTTATGACTTTTCTGATTTTTTACCTTATGAGGCTCCAGGGATTGATGAGGAGGACGCGAACGATGGGAATGGAGATAGTGAGTGTTAGTAATGGCATGACACTTTGTATTTTCATTTTTGTTGATAGGTTATATTGTATCTTTTTGTAAAAGTTTCATGAACTTGAATGAAATACAACTTTTTGAAAAAATATTGCGAAATTTTATTTCAAAATTCAAAGCAAATATTTTAAAAGAAATTGACCAAAATATAAATACATAATCTAGATGGTGACCACTGACTCTTACACATCACTGCATTGTCCTCAGTTACTAGTAATATTTCTTTAGATGTTCTATTTTTCATAGATGAGTCAGGACTTGTCCTTCAAAATTTTGGATCTTGTAGGTGTCCGGTCTTACAATTTTGTGACAGTGTAGGGTCCTTCCTAGGTGGGTCCCAATTTTTCTTCCCGAGAGTCTTTGATAAACAGAATAACTTTTTTGAGGACTAGGTCCATAGGTAAGAAGGAGCGAGGCTTCATCCTCGAGTTGTAGTACTTGGTCATGTGACGCTTGTATTCTGCATTCTTGAGTATGACTATCTCATTCTCTTCCTCTACCAAGTCAAGGTTGATATGGAGGTCTTTTTCATTGTTTGTAGGGTCATGATTTTTGGACCCTATGGGAGTGTACTTTAATTTCAATGGGTATAACCGCCTCTGTCCCATATGTTAGGAAAAAATGGATCTCACTTGTGGGGCCTCGTGGCATCGTTCGGCAGGCCCATAGGACTCCTGGGAGTTCGTCTACCCATCATCCTTTTGTATTCTCTAGTTCGACTTTTAAATTGCGGAGGACAATCCTGATAGTAATCTCTTCTTGCCCGTTTGCTTATAGATGAGCGGGGTTGGAGTGGGGCTGATTGATTTGTAGGTTGGCACACAAGCTATTGAGGAGCTTGTTGTCAAACTGCTAGGCATTGTTATTTACAATAACATGAGGTATTTCGAAGCGACAGACTAGATTCTTTCATATGAAGTCCTTTATTTTCTGGCTATGACTACGAACTTGCACTGGCCCCGATTCACAGGGAGGGGGACCTAAGATGTCGATCCCCCACATGGAGAAAGGTCATGGGCTATGAGTGGTGGTGAGGTCTTCAGATGGCTGTTTGGGTACAGTCGTGTAGCGTTGACACTTGTTGCATTTTTTGACAAACTTGCAGGTGTCTCTAATCACGGTAGGCCAATAGTATCCCTGCCTGATTGCTTTGTAGGCCAGTGCATGCCCTCCCAAATGATTCCCACATATTCCCTTATGGATCTCCCTCTTGGCATAATCGGCTTCCTCGAGGGAGAGACAGCGAAGTAGTGGTAGGGAATAACTTTTTTAGTAGAAGGTGTTTTGTAGGATAACATGTCTAGATGTTCTAATTCTTAACTTTTTGACTTTTACTGGGTTCTCTGAGAGAGTGTCTTCTTCTAGGTAAGCTTGGATGAGTGTCATCTAGTTGGTTTCCGAGGATGCACATTTGGCATCATCCTCCTTTGTCTTAGAGGTGTTAGGTTTGAACTAGTGATCTGCCAATATCGGGCCCATGAGTATGTTGGCAGACGCAAATTTGGTGAGGGTATTTGCCATGGTGTTCTCCTCTCGAAGCACGTTGTAGATTTGGAAATAGGTAAACTTTTTCAACAAGGTTTGGACAGTCGAGAGGTATTCTTGTATTTTTTTTCTCTTTTGTTTCAAAGTCTCTATTTACTTGGTTGACTATGAGTTGAGAATGACTGTAGACTATCAGGTAGAGGGCCTCTATCTCCAATGCCAGCTTTAAACTTGATATGGGGGTCTCATATTCAGCTTGATTGTTTGATGTGACAAAAAGGAGGGAGACGACATACTTCAGTGGAGTGCCATGGGGGTTGATCAGCACTAGTCTCGTGCGGTCGCCTTTGCTAGTGGAGGACCCATCCACGTAGAGTTTTCAACCTAGTACAGTAGGTGGTGGAGAGGGAGCCAACTTTACGGGCGACTCTATTTACGGAGAAGGTAGTGGAGTGGAAGAGGCGAGAGGGGATGCTGTGGACAAGTGGGGCGGCACCTTGGGCCAGGTGGGAAGTGCCCCAAGTTGTGCGTCCTCCTTCGGGTCATCATGTACTGCCGGGGAGGCGTCTGAGCTAGCCTCATGGTGGATAGAGGCAGTGTGTATTGAGTAGGTGGCACGCAGGGGTGTTCGGTACCTCCTCCTCGGTCTCTTGTGGGGGTAAAGACTCAGCCACGAAGTCTGTAAGGCCTTGTGCATTGATGGCTAACCTCAGCTGGTACTATATATCGAACTCGCTTAAATCGACGGCCCGTTTGAGCAGTCGGTCAGATACATCAGGCTTTTCTAAAATCCTTTTGAGTGGTTGATCTATGACAACCACGATGTTATGGCTCTAAAAGTAGTGGCGTAGATGTCTGGCGGCAGTGACAAGTGCGAGAGCCGACTTTTCAAGTTCTGAGTACCTTACCTCTGCACCTCGGTACACCCTGCTTACATAGTATACAGACTTTTGGATGCCTCTATCCTCTCTGATGAGGACAGAGCTCACGACAGAGGGTGAAGAAGAGAGGTAAAGGTACAGGGTCTCCACTGGTACAACATGGGAGAGTAAAGACGGTTTGGTAAGGTAGGCCTTGAGCTTTTGGAAGACCTACTCTGCAGCAGGGCCCCTCTGGAAAGACCTGCGAAGGATTTTAAAGAAAGGCAAACACTTATCTGCTGATTTAGAGACAAACCTGTTGAGGGCTGCTATCCTCCCATTAAGGCATTGGACCACCTTTGTTGAGGTTGGGGACTTCATCTCCAAGATGGCTCTAATCTTGTATGAGTTAGCTTCAATGCCCCATTTGTTGACCATGAAGCCTAAGATTTTTTCTGAACTGATGCCAAAAACACAATTTTCGGGATTCAGCTTCATCCTGTAGGCTTTCAGTAAGTCGAAATTTTCCTGTAGGTGCGTTACATGGTCTGCTACAACCATATTCTTTACCAACATATCGTCTACGTAGTCCTCCATAGTCTTTCTGATCTGAGCGTTGAACATCTTGTTTACGAGGCTCTGGTACTTGGCTCCAACGTTCTTGAGCCCAGAAGGCATCTCCCTGTAACAATAGGTGCCCTTTAGGGTGATGAATGAGATTTTCTTCTGATCTGGAGGGAAATGCTAATCTAGTTGTATCTGGAGTAGGCGTCCAAAAAACTCAAGAGCTCATGTCTAGCGGTGATGTCAATAAGGAGGTCGATGCGTGGGAGAGCTGTCTTTAGGATAAGCTTTGTTGAGCTTTGTGAAGTCCAGACAGAGGTGCCATTTCCCATTGGCCTTCGTCACCACTACATTGGATAGCCATTTTGGGTAGGCTACCTCCCTTTATTGACCCATTTGTTAGTAGCTTGTTTACCTCCTTCTCCATGGCCTGTCCCCTCTTGGCACTTACATTCCTTAACTTCTGGTGAATAGGCTTGTACCTGGGATCATCGTTGAGTCAGTGGGTGGCCACTTCGGGGTCGATGCTCTCCAGATCTTCGTGGAATCAGGTGAAGACATCTGTGTTTGGCCTGAGGAAGTCTACCAAGGCGGATGCTTGCTCTTGGGAGAGTGAGGAGCCTATGTAAACCCTCATCTCTGGAAGGTTGTCATCTACTACTATAGGGGGAAGTTCTTCTGCTGGTTCCCCCTCTCCAAGGTGTTGTCATCTCTTGGGTTAAGTACTTTGACTAAGAGGGTCTAGTGCGGCTTCCTGACCCTCATAGAGGCCACGTAGTGCTCTCTGGTTGAGACCTGGTCTCCTATGATTTTTCCAATTCCATTGACAGTTGGGAAACGAAGAAGAAGGTGGTAGGTATTGTATGCCCTTAAGGTGTTGACAGGGCGTCCAAGAATTATATTGTATGCAAAAGGACAGTCAAGTACAATAAAATTTATCATGATAGTGGAGCTCCTTGGTGCGGTTCCTGCTGTGACCGACAGGGTGATAGATCCCAAGGGATAAACTCTTTCTCCCGAGAAGCCAACTAGGGGAGTCTTGATGTTCTGCAATTTCTCCCTGCCTAGATGAAGGCTGTTATAGGTTGTTGCGAACAAAATATCAGCTAAGCTACCATTGTCGACTAGGATGCTCCTAACTTGGTAGTTCGCTACCATTAGGGTTAGGACCAGTGGTCATGTTGAGGGACCTTGATCACTTCGAGGCCCTTGTCTGAGAAGGTGATGACCTCTTCCTCCCTATGTCGGAGTGTCTTTTTTGAGTGAGAGTCATGTGACTTTACCTATCTGGCTCTCCGGGTGTGTGCTTTCCTGATGGGGTTAGAGTCATCTCCTCCTCCTAACCCGTCGACGATAGTCTGGATCTCTCTAAGGGCCTGCTGGTGCTCTCGTTCCTCGTGTGGTGGAGTTAGTCCTCGGCCAGCAACGTACTATCTCTACTGGCCACGCTGAATAAGCTCCTCGATTTGCCTTTTCAGTTGGAAGCAGTTTTTAGTGTCGTGGCCGTGGTCACGATGGAAGCTACAGTACTTGCTGGAATTTCGACGCTTTGGGTCAGACTTCATCTTTCCGGGCCAATGGATTGTGGGCTTATCCTGTATCTGAAATAGGATGTGCTCTATCGAGGTGTTGAGTGGCGTGAAAGGCTGTCGGTCTCTTGAGGGTGATGAACCGAGACGGTCTTTAACAGAGACTCTCTCGATTTTCTTCCTCTTGTTCTCTGTCTTTTACTTGTCTTTGCGGGTGTTCTTCCTTTTCTCCCCTCCTCAAGAAAACTCACCTCTACGGGCTTTGGTGATGCCCTCAGCGTTCATATATTTCTATGCCCTAGACAGTAGCTCGGGCATGCTGGAGGGTGACTTCTTGAGGACGGAGAACATAAAGCTGAATGAGCGAAGACTAACGATAAAGGTGGCCAAGGCTACCTTATCATTTGACTCCTTAATCTAGAGAACCTCCTCGTTGAAACGAGCGAGGTAGTCTCTGAGGCTTTCATCCCTGTTCTGCTTGATGATGAGCGGGTGAGTCACAGGCTTTTGATGTCGACGTCCCCCAATGAAATGGGAGACGAAAGATCTACTCAGTTTCGCGAAGGAGTGGATGGAGGAGGGTTTGATCTTTAGAAACCATTGGCGAGCAGAGCCCTTCAAGGTGGTAGGGAAGACTCTACAAACAATCTTTTCAGGCATGTTGTAGAGTTGTATGAGAGATTTGTATGTGTCAAAATAGTCGAGGTGGTCTTTGGTACCGTCGAAGATCTCAATGGTAAGCATCTTGAACTTAGAGGGTAAAAGATAATTGACTATATTAGCAATGAAAGGTGTATCAGTACGTCTTACTAGCTAATCCACCGTCTCAAGCGTCTGTGCCTTGATGGCGTTGAGGGTATCATCGAGTTGGTTTTGCACCTATCTAATCTTCTCATCGGTTGGGGACATCCTCTGTTGGGTGGTTGTACCGGCTTCTATGATCACCATATTGGCTCTCCCCTTCGTCCTCCTACGCAGGTACATGAGGAGGGGGTACATGTGAGCTTCTTGTGCGCTGAGGAGGGACTGCAGGGAGAGGGGCGCCTAGGCATGGTCTTGGGACATTCTGGCAAGGGACCTCATTGAGGGGGGTTACTTGGCACCCAAAAGGTTTAGGTTGCTGCTCCTCTCCCATTGGAGGGAGTGGGGCTCCTCCCACGGGGTGAGGGGTGATACCTCCTTGGGCGAACATCAACTGAATAATCTGTTGGTTTTGGTTTTTTAGCAATTGTATGGTTTGTAAGAGTTGTTGTCTGACGACAGGGGTCGCCGTAGTAGATGGTTCTGAGGGTGCGAGGGGAGGCGGAGCCTCCTCTCGGTGGGCCGGGTTATTGTCTCCCTGTTGCTAACTCATCGATCTAGTCGTAATTACCATGGATTAAAGAGTAAAAAACCTAGTCATTTTTCACAAACAGTGCCAAACTGATGATGCAGGAATTGGTTTTGTGTAAGATCAATAGTCAAGTATATGAAGAGATGCAATTAATGAGCAGTAAATAAGATAATCAATGACAAAATAGTAAATAAGAGCAAACGCGCAGATATATAGTGGTTCAGTCTGGATGACCTATTTTACTCTCGGGAACGACAGTGGTGGCCGGAAGTCTTTTATTGATGAACAAAGTAATCGGAGGAGTATGTTCTGGGAGAATTACAATGCTTTAGGAATTAGGAGAGAGAAACTTGGTGTGTAGAAGGGTGTGTTGAGATGTCAAGGTATGTTGAGGTGTCCCTTCATGTGGAGAGAGCTTACAATATATAGGTTTGATAAGATGGTGAGATGAGGGAGATGACACTACTATTTTGGTAAGTACAATTACGGTAAGATTTGATCTCCATGAGTGCATATCCTGATATTCTCTCTTCCCACGTACTTCTATCTTCCTGGACTCCTTGGGTTTTGAACTGGGCAGATTGGCAAAATTGGCCTAGGCCGCCATTTAACTGACTTGGATCTTCTTGATTTATTGGGCCTTGCCCAGTTGATTTTGGGCTCGTCAGATATCATTCTTGAAGTGTATGGAGGACAAGGCTCTCTGTTGTGTATTTCGGTACTTCTAATTGATTGTCACTTTTGTTTATTATGTTTGTGAAGCATCTGTAATATTTGATAACCGTTGACCTGTTTAGGCTTCTGTTGATTGTTGATTAACCACTGCTCAACTTAGACATTAATCTTTTTAACTCTGCCAATCTCGCATCAAGGTAAGTTAAGCCTATATTACCAACATTGCCACCTAACAATTTAAGATTTAATTAATGAAACATGATGGTGTGTTGTGCACAACTGAACAGAGAAGTTAAAGTCCAATTAAACAGATAATGAATAGATAGTTTATAATAGTTAATCAGTTCGGAAGTTTGGCTAGTCTATTTTAGTATAGTTTTTGGCTTTGGGGAGTTTTCTATTGATCGGGGAGAATAGTCCTATAATAAGTTGGATTGTTTTACAAAGAATGAAAAGAAAATATTCATTGGTCCTGTAATAAGTTGGATTGTTTTACAAAGAATGAAAAGAAAATATTCATTGGTCTGTCAAGATTTTCATCTTTGACAAAGAAGAAAAACAAAATAAATAGAAGAGGAAGAAAAAGCTAAATAATATATTTCTATAATCAACTTACTTTATATTTTTTGTGTTCAAATCACCCTATGTTTTTGTGATCAATTTTGGTTTGGTGATTTGATCACAATCACTTCTATAGGAGTATTATGCAATTTGGTTTCCATGCTTTATGATCAATTTGTGATATCTGTCTCTGTTAAAGAATCACAAAAATGCTAAATAATTTCATTATTATAAAAAGGAAATTATTATAAAAAGTTTTGTCTTTTTTCATTATTTCTTAGTTAAAAGCAATTTTTCTCTTTGTGTTTTTATGTTCTTCGTGTGATGTCATGAGATGAAGAAACTGAGGTGAAAAAGTAATATGAAGTAAGAAGGACTATTGCATTTGAAATTTTAAAGACACAGTCATATTATTTAAAATTTCACTGCTACCCCTGATGAGTTTTTTCAACTAACATGGTTAATGTCAAATGTTTTTTACATATTATGTTGAAAGAATATAGCACATATAATTTGGAGCATTAGTGCAAATTCTTTTTTTTTTTTTTTCTTTTTCTTTCGCGTACTCTGTTCTCATTCTTTGCCTCAAACAAAAAAATGGTTTAGTTGTTTATATATTCGTCGGAAATGAAAATCAGTATCTATGTTTTCAACTTCGTGCAGACTCACACTTATAAACTAAACATCGAGATCCAAAGCCTTCTGGTCTGTGGTAATGTTGAAGGCAGTCTTCTTGGCAGGCAATGCAGTAAATATGAAACAAGCTTGAGTAACTTATATTTAACCTTAACGATCACTCATTATAGTCTTAATTTATCTAGAATTAGACAGTAGCAGATGTCTTCAATTCATGTTATATAACACAAAATTTTTCAAGAAGTCGTTTGCATTTTCTTTTCTTCCAATTTTCACACCTAACATGGTTAACTGCCCTGTAGTGTAACGTGCTATTTTCTCTTCCTCTAAACATGTCCAACTTAAACATGCTATCCACTTTGAAGTTCATGTGTCCTTGCCTGTGTATAGTGATATGATGATGCTTATCTTTAAATACCAAATACCTTTTAGTGACTTAGAAAAATTCTTTTGTTTCAAGATATGATTAGGACTCGAGGTTTGTTTTTCAATTGACTTATCAAGTGATTATCAATAGCTTCATTTCTGAGGTGCTTGGCAGCCAGAAAAAGGGTGCTGCCCTTTAGCTTCATTGTAGAGCTGTGACAGTTGAGAATCGAACATTTGGATAATTCCATAAGTTTCTTCCCATGCGACTTGGAAACCTACCTTATTACAGAAAGGGATTTCAAGCTCTCTAAGCTGAGAGGAAAAGTTCTAGCAGCAATATCATCCTGCTATCTCCCATTCATGTTGCACCAACTACCACTACAACCACATGCATTTGTTTCTGAGAGAAGTGGGTGGTGATCATTAACAATTATAAGCAATAGAGAAGTTGATGATCATAAGAAGAACAAGCAGTATCCTTACAAGATTGCCTTTATCAAGTGCAGAGCAACTTGCATGATTATGGGCGTCTCTCTAATTTGTGGCTGAAACTGCAACTGGGATATTGTTCTGACAATAATGTCCATGATGATGGAACTGTTGATTGTATCACCGGTAGGCACTTCCAATTTTACAGATTCAATTCGAAGATCACAGCCAGACCATACAGGATTTGGGAGACGTAATTGTTTTGAGTGCGCCATTTGCAAAAGTTGGATTTCTTTGTGGATATTAAGGTACAATGAGGTAAGCCCACATTGAGGTGGATTTTAATATCATATCCGAATAAAAGATTGCCTTGATTGAATGTGCAAGGATAAGAATTATTTAGCTGGTCTTTTCATAGAAAAGAAAAAAAAAAACAGAAGCTTTATTTTCATTTATGCTCTTTATGGTCCCTGATTTTGCTATGATTCTTTGTTAATTTGTTGCTTGATAATTGTCCTTGAGAAAATCCTTGTGGACCTGTACGAAGTTCCTTTACTTGTGATTTTTCGATAAACTAGTTTAAGCATATATTTCTGTAAATAATGATGCAAAAGTGATAAAACAGAGTATTGTTGGTGATCCCCTGAAGATGGAGCAGGAAATATACAAGGAGATACTCTCTCTGTACTTCATAATCTTTATGAAACTGGTCACTTTATACAAAGAACACCTCTTCGACTCTTCCACACCATTATAATCACACCCAAAACTCTAGGACCTTCAACTGACACCGTCAAATCAAACCCTCTATCTCACCACAAAAGCAAACCCTCTACTTTTTAAAGCAACCCCAAACAAGAAATAGTAATAGTAATTAAGCAAGCCTTAAAGCATTAGTTCTATGTGAAGACACCCAAACGCTATATGGTTTTTCAGCTAAAAATCAGTCAAACTGTTGCAATTGTTTTGAGTGCTACATCTTCAAATGGTGGATTTCTCTGTGGATATTAAGGTACAGTGAGGTAAGCCCACTCAGAGGTGGATTATACTATCAGCATAAAAGATTGCCTTGATGGAATGTTAAAAATAGTAATTATGTAGCCGCCCATATCATTTAAACGAAAAGACTGATTTCTAATTTCCTTTAGGCACCTTATGGTCCCTGATTTTGCTTTGATTCTATTTTGCCTTAGAATATTTATTGCCCTGTTTCAGAATGTCCTTGAGGACCTGTAAGAAGATTTCTTTACTTGCCCTTGATTTATTGATGAACTCGTCTATGAATCATGATGCTGCAAAAATGAAAAAACAGAGGATTGTTCTTGAATCATTGGAAATTCCACATTAAAATTTATATAGTCTGCTAAAACATTATTGGTAAGCAGGTGAGCTTGATGATTTCTGAGTTTGGTAGTGTGTCACTGTCAAGATATCTTCAACTCTTTCTTAAATTTAGACTTTTTAAATTTGAGTAAAAATCTAAAAAATTTGTTCCCAACCCTTGACTCAAACTTATACCAAAATCAAGAGAAACTCAATTTTTTACTCAAATCAAGGAGACTCAAATATTTAATGGTCATCCTTACTCCCTTTTAATGTTGGGTCTCTCCTTCTTTAAATTTAAGTTTGTCCATTAGAGTCCTTTATATCAAATCAAACTTTTTACTCAAATGTTAATTTAAATTTGAGTAAAAATTTGAGTTATGATTAGAAATGCTCTTAGAAACAGGGAGATATTAAGTATAATCTCATAATTAAATTAGCCCGTTTAATAAAGACACTTTTTCTGACTTTACTACTCACATTTTCTCAACACATTCCTTTTTGGGTAAACCAGCATGACGAAGTAATAGGAATTATACTCTCTCATTTGTTCATATCTTATCAGAGAGGTAAGTTCTGGTTACTTTATACAAAGAACACCTCTTCCACAAAATTATAATCACACTCAAAACTCTAAGGACTTCAACCCACACCAGCCAAGCAAACCTTCTACTATTAAAACACCCAAACAAGAAATAGTAATATTAAGCAAACCTTAAGCATTAGTCATATATGAAGACATCCAAATACTACATAGTTTTTCAGATAATAATCAGTCAGACAGTTGCAATTGGACCCAAATTTACAGAACTCTCCATAGCTTTCATTGCTTCAAACCTAGGCTCTTTGGCTTGGAACTTCAGGCCAGCATAAAGCTTCATGTAGTCCTCGAACATGAATTTTGGATACATTTCTTTGTTCTCTGCTTTCTCCACCAATGCCGGTGCTGGATAGATGATTGCATCACTGCCCGGATTGTAGAATGATGCTATGGACATTCTGTTCCCATCTGTTTGAGCAATCACTCGGTGCATCACGCTCTTGTATTTTCCATTGGTGATCACCTTCACACAGATGAGGAAAAATTTAGCTATAAAAATCACATTTTTTTGGACAAGTTTCAATGAATTGGAAGATTGATGGTGTTGAAATATAAATATTTAAGTTACACTCAACCGCTTAAATTTTTGCAGCAGGTGATGGTTTAACGGGTAAATATACCTCAAGTTGGTCACCTATGTTGATGACAATGGAGTGGCGTAGTGGTGGCACATCCACCCATTCGCCATCCTTGAGGAGCTGAAGCCCACTGACTTTGTCGTCCTGGAAGAGAAGGATGATGCCACCGGCATCGGTGTGTGCCCGCAGGCCCTTTATCAGTTCTGGACGCGGGCATGGAGGATAGTTGCTAACCTTGGTGCCAAAGGTAACTCCCTTGGAGCCATAGAAAGCCTTCTTGAGGTACCCTTTCTCTAACCCAAGATTCTCACACAGCAAGTCCAGAAGCTGCTCAGCTAATTTCTCCAAGTCCAGAGCAAACTCCTTCATTGCCTTCCTGTTATCATTTTCACAACAGCAGATTGTAAGTGATTAATCTATAGACAGAAACATAGGAAGGTACTATTAGTATTATGTAGCCGATCCCAAATTGTTGGAACGTGTCTTTTTGAGGACTCTTTAAGTCTTGTTGCTCAGAAACTGTAACTAGGTTGTGATGGTCATGTGGCCGACCCTAAATAGTTGGAACATGTTTTCGTTAGTTGGGAACTATTAGCACCGCTATTAGAGGAATGAATTTGTCAATGGAACCTGTGATCGTCTTCAAGATCTGGGATCTCCGAGATGTTTGAAACAGGAAGATGGCGCAAGAAGAAGGTGCTTTCCCAATCCAAATCACCAACTTCACTCTGAGCAGCCTCTAGACCTTTACTTGCCACCATTTCCTTGAACCTTTCTTCCATACACTTCTTGTAGTGCTCTTTTGTCAGCCTCTCCACACGGTCCATGAGCTCATGAGATATCCCATGATTCATCAACTAAAAAATTTACAAGGCACAGAAAAACAACATATTAGTGCTGAAACCGAGAAAGATGTGGTGATCTCCCATCTTCTAAAGCAAGTGAGAGTGGGAGTCACTTGGTGATTTTGGGTAGAGGACGGAGTCTTTTATGCTGAAGGCCAATGACCTTACGTCCCCAACAGTTGTGAGTTGAGACATAGTAAACTTCTGAGCAAGAATCAGGATACCCATGGGCGGGGCATCTGGGCTCAGCTGTAATGCTCTTCAAAACTAAAATGGCTTTAAACATAGAACAAGAGAGAAGGAATTTGAAAATTTATGGTACCTCAAAAAAGCCCCAGTTCTCACAAGCATCTTTTATCATCTCCATTGTGGCAGCCCTCTGCTCACCATTAAGCTTCTCCATGTTAATGACTGGGAATGTCTCCATCTCTTTCTCTCTCAATGTCTGTCCGTGTATCTATTGTGGGGGTGTAGAAGAGCATTTATAGGCCTTTGAGGGAGGGAGAGAGAGAAGAAAAAGGATAAAGGAGGAGGGTGATCCAATGAAAAATTAAAGTTACAGATCCCAAATATAAGTAAATAAACAAAGGGTAGGAAACAGAACTCGTGGAGGATGTATGTCATCACATCCTGATGGACCCCCCACCAACTTTGGCTGAGTCTGTGGCCATGATCTGTGGCTTATTGATCAATCTCTCTGTCTGTGGTGGAGTGGGGTATAGTATAATTGTTTATTCACCTCCTTTCCTGGGCCTTCACCAACCTGAGGGTGGCTGCTACTTTTTTCATTCAGGCACCATAATCAGGCTTCACTCGATAGAAACTGAGCTAATAATCAAATGTTTTAAACAGAATTATTTAAATACTTAATGTGTTGGTGTATAAATCATATAGCTTTAATTTGAGTTTGTTTTTGGTCAAGAAAAAGGAGAGGGGCGATTAGTACTAACCCCTGGGTATGATCATGAGGGTTCCCTACCGTGAAATTTTTGATTTAAATTATAACTAATAATTCGGAAAGACAGTTTGTCAAGAGAGCGCTACCAAAACTAAGTAGCAACCTGTGTTATTTCTGTGAATCAAATCCTACTTGATAACCACATGCAAGTTAAAGACGACTTTAAACGGGTTCGACTTACCCCTAGACCACCAACTCAAATGGTTATAATTTGATTTCAAAAGTCAGATTTCAAATGGGACTTTCAGAGTATGCCTGGTAGCTTATAAAAAACTCGATTTTTTTTTTCAAATGTATAACCCACTAACTAAGGTGAAATTTTTCCATAACGTATTTTATTTTGAAAATAAGACTATTTTCTGTCTGATTTGATCATCTTTCAACCTTTAGGTTTAAATAGAGGCGGCGGTGAGAAAATAATCAAATTTGTATTAGTTATGATGATGAAACAATAATAATAATATGTCTACAATATAAGATGATTATCATGAATATTATATGATTTATTGGGGTCCTTTCAGATGGGGCGTACTAAATAGTTGCATTGTTTTGCACTTGTTTGGATGTCTGAAAGACGATATTACTGACTGTAAGTTTAGTAAAACAAAAAATCTCTTAATCTCCTTCCTTTACGCATTAACATTGCCTAATCCGCAAGTTGCCCACCACATTAAAACATTTCCATTTTTCATGGTTTTTGAAAGGACACTTCACTTGGAAAAACCGACTAGACTACCTATGTCAAGAAGTACCAGAAACATAGGATCTTTTGGGATTTTGCTTTGTGGTTTCTTTAATTTGTCTAACTCTAAGTAATAATGTGGCATTATCATACGTTGACATGGACAACCTACCATTAAACATTTTTTTCGGAGGTAAATGAATTCAAAAAAAAAAAAAAAAAATTTACCATAGTACTTAGAACACGCTCACAAGGGCACACAGGCTAGTACCCGAAGAGATTTCTCCATCCATACCCGTGCCATTTGTTTGGAAATTTTTTGTAATTGGCTAACTTAAGTTATCGTCATCAATGTTTGTCCATATATCTAAAGAAATAGATAACGTTATGGAGCTTTGCAAACAAAAATTTGTATAGGCAAACACGCTTAATACCTAAAAAAATAGGAAATTAGTTGTATCCAGCAGACATGAATTGGGTCTTGGAACAAAAATTCCTTACGTTTTATTAGTTTTTATTATGAATTCTAGTTAGTTCTAAAGGGGAGGATGAGCTTATGTATGAAAATAAAATTTCCATTAGAGTGAAAGATGTTGTGGTTGATAGTAATCCTATACATTTTTCTGGATGAAGGGGACCTTTAAGTTGGGGAAATGTCATCTCTGAAAATGTCTTGTCGGCCTATATCATAAAGTTTAAAGAGTGATAATATTCTCACAGACTCTGGGAGGTGAAACATATTTTTTGTTTATAATCTCGAGGATAAAACAACACATTCTATCCGTGTTCAATCTCATTTTTGTCTCTTAACTTTCAATTGTGTCATTTTAAACTTCTTCAAAATGGTTCTAAATAATAAACAGAAAAAGGGTTAGGTGTCTTTCAATATAAATTAAGTGAAGATGATTGAGTGCTTAAGGTGAAGAGTTTCTTATGAAACACAATTTTCATTTGTTTTTTATGGTTAATGGTGTGCAGATCAGTTTATGCTCACATCGACTATACTATTTACTATCATGACATATATCTAATTTTTCATTTGATTATCATGTCAACTATTTATCTCTGCATGCCATGTATAGTTCACCAAAGAATGAGAATATATTGTTTTTGTGGGCTATATCTGCAGTGTGGTGAAACTTACTATCATTGTCTGCTTTAAGTAATGTAGATCGCAATCACCTTTTAAAAAGAAGCCAATAGAAAGAAAAAAGGAAGGGGAGAATTGCCTTCACACAATTAACCATTAAGTGATTCTTCTTTTTTTCGGTTCTAACCTTCGTTTTCTCAGTGTTTATATCTCATTTATGGCTGTAGCTAGATGTTTGTAGCACATAAATAACAGGTTTTTTTTACTTCTTCGGAAATAGTTTAAATTTTTAGAAGAGTTAAAGGTCTTGGAGTTCCTCTATCTCATATTCTTTTGGTTGACCGTGTTTTTCATAGAATCCGAAAATAACTCTCCTATAGTTGTTCACATTGTCAGAGCAACTCCAACCTGTACAAAATTTGAACCTTACCATCATCCCAGAAATTGAAAGCTGCACGAGAGGAGAAGTATTAAAGAATGATACTATTTAAATTACAACCACTCTAATAATTTAACTGTTTAGAATAGGCAGTGATTTATCAGTAATATGTAGCATTGATCGCCTCGGTAAAAGAAACATCGCCATGAAAAAGCCATCATGAACATGAACAAAAAGTAAGGGTAGAGAATGTTTTTAATGGCATGCGTATGTGGGGTCTTCAAGTGATTTACTCTGTGAACTGATGGAGATGGAGAAAGCAGTTGACAAAAGAGAGAGGGAATAAGGGAAAAAAGTTTTGTACAATCAGACACAGATTTAAAGAGGTGATAAATGTGGAGTCCCAGAGGCCCTTTCTTCGAAATGTCAATCGCATTAGCCGAAAGAGCTTTGCCAAAAACCCATCATATGTTACAGGAAAAGGTTACTAACTACAGGGATGATATCCTTTATATATATCTCCTTTCAAAGATACATTCATGGCACGTTTTGATAACTGGCTCGATGTAACTAAGCCACCTTGATTTTACCAGTCAGGTATCTCATATCTCATCCCGGGATACCTGAGTTTCAATTAACACGATAATGTCATATTCGGTATTTTGTTATTGCGAATAAAAATGTAAAGGAGATTGATTGTACAAAAAACTAATCTAAGATTTTAAGAAAGAAATGTGAATTCTTATCAAAATTATAGCCATCTAGACTACGTAACAGGTCAGTTAGATTTGAAGCGAGGGAGGTTTGCCTCATTGGCTGCACATTAAAGTGAGTGGAGCAAGTACTAGTCTGTAGATACAAAGGCAACTAACTGATCACTTACCACTGCTTTTGTGGCTATTGTGCTTCTCTTTCTCTCTCTCTCTCTTGTCACTAAACCATGGGCCAATTGATTTTGAACCGCGTAAAAGCAATAGGCTACTGAGTTGACAAGAATCATACCCTAGCCATCCTTCTCTTGCTTTTTCCCACAGTCGCACGCAGTACTGTGTCACTTGGTAAAAATAATTAATCAACTTTCTGGGAACATTTTGAATATGTCCTTATTATCATGTATAATTTATATACAAAACTGCGAACCCTTAAAAAACTGTGTACTCGTATAAATAATCGTGTTCAATGAACAGGATCTACGAAATAAATTGTGATGGATTTTATGTTCATATCCATTTTGAGAATCCGCATATCCTATCCACCTTCGCATAGAATGTGAATGAACCTTACAACATAATCCCAAAACTTAGTGGTAATGGATGCCATCCCTTCTACTACAAGAACACCACATATGTCGCTATGTCGATGTTTGGATCTATGTTTAGATTCTATGAATTCCCTCTAAAAGCTTCAGTTTCTTTCATCTTCTTTTTTGTTTGGTCTCCAATCCAACAGATGCAGCATCTTGGTCCCTCTACACCCATCAATAAAGGCACCAATTAATGTGAATAACGATAGACCGATCAAAAAATGAGACTATAAACAGAGACCAAATAACGTATCATTACAGTACTATGATGTTTTGAGTCCCATTTTTATTCATCCAAAATTCAGGTTTCATCTATCTTCTTTACTACCACAGCGGTTGAGGTCTATTTTATCCCATTTTTTGGTCATGACATTTCCCTATATACATGATAATAAGCCAGTCAAAAAGCAAGTTCATTTATATATCATTTCTTTTCTGGAGTCGTCCCCCCCCCCGGCAACGGAATTGACTGTGTTCACCGTCGTGGTGGCGCCGGGGGTTGTGATGGAAACTGGAATTGTTCAATGAATGCAGGGCAATGTGAGAACACCCCACGCTTTTTTGTTGGGAAAGTGACTTATATTCACTAAGTTGAAGCGTTACCCTTACTAGTGTTGGGTTTACCAATTGGTGCCGGTATGTAAGTTGTAGTCGATTAGATTCTTGTATAGTGAGAAACAATACTTTCTTTTGTGAATGTATTTAAAAATTTATTGAACCTTATAAATTTGTATATCCTTTAATCTTATTTGTTTTTCTTTTTCAATTATTTAATGCACTGCATGTTTTATACAAGGATGTGTGGTTTCCCATTTCCCATCTGCCAAACCCTTTCAATTGGTCTTCCCTTATCCTTTTCCAAGCAAATCCTTACACATGGGGTCCAGAATATAATTTCTACTATATGTGTATATATATGGATAGTTGACATATATGTATAATTTATATATGCATGTGTGGGCTTGTGTGGATACATAATGATCTTTTGTTGAATAGAAAATACTAACATGCATTCCAGATGGATTACAAAGTAATTGCAATGATTTTTGTAGATTAAGATTGTTCTAAAAAATTAATGGTGTGATGTGGAATGTTTGATTTTCTTTTATTCTTTAATGGATTCTTATTTCATTGCATAAGTTAGTTGCATAAAGCTTTTTTTTTTTGGTCAGGAACGACGAGTAGGTAGTAACCTTCTAGGGATGTGATCATTAGAGTCCTCTTATTGTAGAATGTTTGATTTGAGCTGTAGCAACTAACCCGACAGGGTAACCCATTACCACAACACCACCAAAGCTGAGTAGCAAACCACATTATCCCTGTGAATCGAATTCTACTTGATAATTACATAAGAATCAAAGAAAATCCTAAATGGGTACGACTTACTATTACCAGCTCGGGTTGGAGTTGCGTACAACTGAAACAACATGGGATTCAATTTATTTCTCCGAAATTAGCCTTTCTTTTTTTTGAAAATCAGTTGCAAGCAATATTTCCTATGAAACAGATTGACTACTTTTTTTTTTTTTTATCAATCAAAAGCACAATCAATCCAAAGATAACAATTTATTAGGTTTTTGTCATCAGATCGAATCATATCTCAAGTGAATAACCGTCCACTCTCAATAATTAACTTAATTTTAGATTCACTAAAATGAAGGAAAAAAAAAAAACCATATTCGATATCAATATTCATATAATGGTATCATAAAAATCTTTCTCGGTGACTCGGAGTTCTTTGCTTTGAAGAAAGGAAAGTTGGATTTGGTTAGGTGGGATAGAGACTCTTATGTGAAGTCAAAATTCCCACGGGAAATGACTGGTGAAAATTCCATGGAAGACCTAAATGGCTTGTGACCATTGGCTGGGTGATTAAACTGACCAATCAATGGCACAGTCCTTTTTCTATAAAAGGAAAAAAGAGAAGCTCACAAGCAATCTTGTCCATGGATTGTTGACAAATAACAAAACTCATTTTTTCTTAGTGAGAAATCTATTCAAAGTCGCATAATCGGATCCCATGAGACACATACCTGTAGAGTAAATTTTGAATATCACTAAGTCAAATCCATAATGTCTAAGTTTATGATTTGCTTTAAAATAACTCGACACTACTGAATTATCGGTGCCGATTAAAACTCATGCTCTTTGCATGCCTGCAATAAGCTAACGTACAATGGGCTTGTTTAGAGCTAATTTTTTAGGTGAAAAGATGCAGTTTGCATTGTTTTGTAAAAAGGTCAGAATTAAAAAAGTTCTTCAAAACCGTTAGGATGTTTTTTAAAAAGATAAAAAAGTTGAAAAAATCCGTTTTGAATAATTTTCTACCTTTTTTGGCTTTTTGTGTAAAAATAAAAAAATAATTATATTATGTATAAACTATGCATAATAGTTCTTAAAATATGAATTTTAAATTTTTTTACATCACTAATAATATTTTATGAATATAATAAACAAAAAAGTTATGTGAAATTTGCAGCAAAACTTCAAAAAAATTGAAAGAAAAGCTCATAAATGAATCAGCCAATACATGTTTTTTTTTGGTCCAAAAAGCTGCTGCATAAACTGATAAAAAAATTAAGGTTTAAACAAACATGTCTTATTTTACTCTAAAACTCTTTAAAACTATCTATTTAAGTTAACTCCAAACCGACTCAATGTCCATGGCGAGGCTCACCATGGAGCTTTGCAAAAATCCAAAAGAGCTCCGGAAGAGTTTATTTTGGGTGATATGAAATCAAGGAGCTCTTTGATCTTGATTGTTGATGTTGATTTAGATAGACAGGACTCTTCCTTCTTTGGCATTTTTGCATTGATTTTTCTTGTTATATATTAATTATTGACAACACTTCGATTTTTTGGGGGTTTGTTTGCGTGGAGTGGTCCATGAAAGATCCCATTTTGTGGGGATTGACATTATAACTAAATTCAAAGTTTGGTAGCATCACCTCTCATTCAGACGGAAAAATTTGAGATAGATTTGACAATATGTGACATGAAACTATGTCTTGAATCCAAAAAAGACATTAAAAACAAAAAAAATTTGTCCAAAATTCTTAAAAGACCAAACTTTCTTTCACATTATTTTCTACTAATGAACTTTTGGCAAATTGATAACAAAAAGTCAATACAAATTTTTCTAATTTAGTTGCACAAAATGGTCAGGTTTCCAACCCTAATCAGGCATCCCCATCGAAAAAAATTGCCCCAAAGTCCTTTAAATACCAAACTTTCATGAAACGCATTTTCTTTCTAATGAACTTTCAATGAAAAATTAATCCAAATTCTTTCAATTTAGTTGCAAAAATATAGTCGGGTTTCTTCTTGGTTAGTGTTTCCCGGCACTACCTAGTGCTAGGCATCCCCTTCAAATTCCCCGTCCCATAAGACTTGCGGTGCAAGGATGGGTGGATGAGTTTTTATCCACTTGATTGTTATCCGAGTTTAAAAAGTCGTACATCAACCCTATACTATTAACAAATGTACCAATATATTTCAGGGTTTCTTGGGAAAGGAATTGGAAATACAAAGCACATATTATTGGAAGATTTGCACAAAAGTGACACTGAAGTTGGATCAATGACAATTTCCACTAGTTTGAGACAAAATTAATAAAGTTTTTCTTTTCGGAAGATGGTACGTTGCACGTACCAAGAAACCATCCATTTCCAACTTGTTACTCGGCATTATATGCTTCGACCTTTTATACATGCCACTGCTACTGTCGCTCTCTACCCACTCAGGTAACTAGTGCTTATCCTTCTTTTTTGTTTTTTCGGTCAGAAACTAGTGCTTATCCATGAGGCCTCATATGTGATGTGTTTGCCACAGGGCAGCCTCGCAGGCCATTACATGAGACTTTCGTCCACTCAGATATTTCGAGAGACTCATTATAATGTGTATAACATTGTCTCTTGATTGAATCTGAATTTGAATCTAATTTTTAAAAAAAAACTGATATGTTAGTTTAATAGTCTACATCTAAATTTAGTAAAAATTGAAAATTTGATCGACTCCGCTCGTAAAATATATGATATAACGGATTCGAATTTGAAAAATAGACTATAAATTAAAACAACCAATCTAGATGACAACTAATTAAATTTTGCTTTCATTTAGATTTGGATCAAAACCTGAACTATTGGCATAACTATACGGAGAAAAAACAAGTCAAAGAAGACGAAACAGAAGTGAAAAGCTATAACAACCATATACAAGGTTACTGCACAGTTTTTTGGGGCCACTATACTCCCATTTTATGGAGTAGCCTTCAAAGACAACCATCTTGTTAGTCTTTTGTTTGGACCTTCAAGTTAGTATATAGGCTTTTAACAGATGGCCCATAAACTTAATTATAGACGCTAACTAGTATGAAGGCTTTAGTTCACTATCTGGCCACGGAGCTCCTCAGGCTTAGTTCGGATGACAAAGACCTCGTATCATGTATAGTGAATTGAGAGATTTCTGAGACTTGTACGAAGATAAGAACTTACTCTTTTCAAGTCTAAGACAGTGATTCGATCCTCGCAATCAGTTAAAGAATATTAAAGACTAGCTCAAAGAACTAGTACGGACCATTAGGGTTTTGTATTTTCTTGGATTTGCTAGTAATTTAGGACTATTAGGATTTCGTATTTATATTGTATTGAAAAATTGAATTCAATAGCTTAGTATTATTTTGAATAAATGTATAGACGAATTTTCTTTTCTTCTCAATTGACTTGGTAATAAATAAGACTTCTGAAGATTTTAATCTGATATTATTACGATAATCAGATGATTATAGTTTGTGTCGTTTAATCTCAGTTCTTTATCCATGCTAACCTTCATCCGTAGGCAACTTCAGAAATACCAACATGCACTACAACCGCAGGGGTGTGCTCCATCTCGAAGATATAAAGAGGACAGTTACCATAAAACCATTTTTTTTTTTTCTGAAGGTGACAATTACCATAAACAAACGGACTGTGGTAGATCAAACATAAGAACTTTGTATGTCTGTGACAACAATTACATATCTATAAAAAAAACTAATATATATATATATAGTTCATACTTATCACTCGATAAAAGGTAGTGGACGACATCGAACAATTACTGTAAAAAGACAAACAATATTTCTGTAAATTCTACTCAATCTCAAGCTGAAAGTGGCTTGTGGAACTACTGCCTTGAGCTTGAGAGGGCTTGGAAGGAATCGCGGCTTGGGATTTCTGAAACTTGACTCGAGGGGTGGTTGATGATTTTGGAGAAATACTTGCACATCGAGGGAAGGCCTTCCCCACTTTCCTGAGTGAGTACTTGAAGGTTTTGAAGAGTGATACATACAATGGTAAGTACGAGATTGCAAAAATACAGACCGGTAGGAGCGCCACTGCATATAAGGCTATCTTAGTCCAATGTTCATTGTTGTGAATCATTAGGAGAATTGTTGCTGCAAATGCCAGCATCATAAACGAAACTGAGAGTATCAAAAGGGTAACTCCTAGCATGAGTTTTTGAGGAAGTGACTGTTTGAAGTCCTTTAGTTGAAACGAGGATGTGAGTATTGAGAGAAATACAATCACTGAAGTCAATGCAAATGTGAGAGATAGTACATCTGTTAGAGTGAATATGACAAAGAAAGGTTCGTTGAGAAGAAGTGGATAACCGGTATATTGATTTGGGCCTCCTGGTACAGTGTAGGCGGCAGCAAAAGCAACAGTGGCAATGAGCACAGCAACAATGGAGCAATTTTCAGCAGTGCGCTTTAGCCATTCTTTGGCTTCTTTGCGGAGGACAGCATTTGTTTCCGTAAATAGCGTCGCAGCTGTTTGCCCTTGGGAGTTGTAGTGCTTGACGAAATGACTTGAAGAGATTTTCTCCACTTGCTGCACTTGCATAACAATCACATAAAGACATTGTTTTATTTTCAAGTTATGCCTTGAGATAAAATCTCTTGGGTTGTCACTCCATAATTTTAATGACAATGATACTTCAAGCATTTAGATTATGAACTAAAATATCATGACAGCAAATTCAATATGCAATGGTGAAGTCATATCATCAGTGACAGATATGGTAACACTATGTTTTTATAGTGTTTTATAATTAGACAATGATACAACGGGTCAGTGGTGGAGGATATCATTTTTCCCAAAGAATATGCAGTGAAGAATATGTGTTTTCTCCGCATGTGCTAAAGGAATGGAACAATGCTAGAAGTGCACCTCAAATAAGAGTAGATCTTCTTGTAATATCAGAGCAGGGCTTCGCATGTCTTCAGTCCCTAGATCTTTTGATCTTTTGCTAACATAGTGTAGTATAGAGTCGCCATTTATGTCAAGCTTTCGGATCAACCTCCTCATTGGAATTTCCAATTTTACTATAAAATCAAAGACTTGTATTTGGCGATTCTTGGCTGCGATATGTAAAACGTTACGCCCACGATAATCAACATACTCTATTGCCTGAGGATATGACATAAGTATTTCTTCAACAATCTCCATAATGCCTGACTTTGCTGCCAAAAACAATGCAATTCTCGCAGCGGATTTTAGATTGCTTGATGCTGCTTTCTGTGACGTCACCTCTACCCCTTGGCCTTGGGAAGTCTTGGAGGTATATTTGTGGGTCTTTGGCTTACTTGGGTTTAATGCAATTTCAGTATCCTCCCATGAGGTGTCTCTCTCTATCAAAAGCTTGGCAAGTTTCACTGCTGACTCATAGTTGCGTTTCTGCATTTGGATTGATTCCCACATGGGAATTGTACATGTTCGAGCTTTTGAAGAAATAAAAGTCAGATATGTTTGTCTTCAAACAAAGATATAAGAAAAAACATGTTATGGCAAACCAAAAAGTACTATTAACATAAAAAAAAAATTACTTCCACTGAACTTTTATGACATATAATAACTACGATAATTTTTTATGAAGAACAGTATGTCATGGATGCTAGTGATGTTGCCAACTCGAAAGCACAGCAGCCCAGTGGGCCTTATCCGTGACCCAACAGCCTAGCTCGGCCCAGCTTAGAAAGCAAGATGATCGGTTGGCCCACTAATGGCCCGTGATATTTAAAAGATTTTGCCCTATTATGCTAACCATTAATCAATATCATCGTTTATTTCGATCAATAACGGTCATTTTTTTTTATCTCAATTTCAACTATGAAATTGTTAATTTAAAGAAGTAGATATTTAATTTAAGCAATTTATTAAAGACACAATTATGATTTGTTTATGGTCCATCAGACCATTCAATTGGGAGAGATACAGAAATAGAATTCCTAGTATTGAAGACTTCTACTTTATTACATCGTTCAAGCATCTCCTTGACTGAAGGAAGAGTGAAGAAGCTTGAATTGTGTCTTAACGTTAGTATTGAAAGACAATGTGTGATTTCTAGTTGAAGTCCCATAAATGAATATTAGTAAAACAGGATGCTAGACTTATTCAATAGCCCTTTACCTCCATTTGTCGTAGTAGTTGTTAGACTTGAGATACCTGAAAAATATACCACATGAATACGTAAGGTACCGTTTAACCACATTTTTCAAATATATGTATTTTTTTTTCCTTTAAATAGTTTTGAGAGTGCTCGTTTTCTTTCTTTTTTTTTTTTTCGTTTTTCCATTATCCCAATTTACTTCGTACCTTTAAGCATGATTGTATGTATAGTAGTATATACATATCTGACTTATATACTAAGACGTATAAATGAAAAGTTAAGTGTCGTACAAGAGTAAAAGAATTGCTGGAGAGATCCTTGTGTTCTCCCTTTGTCGAATGCCGATGGATTGATTGCAAGAAGTTGAAGAGCAGTCATTCCATCATCGTCTTTTTCATTAAGCAAGTATTCATACTTTCTTGCAATCAAGAGGGCTATATCTGTCTCAGCATAAATCAGAAAAATAAAAATAAAGAGATCAGCAACAGCAGCCCTCAAATTGTATCATATATACACCTTGTCACAGTACTGAACAATCTGACTAACAATATATATAACAAACATGGCATAAGCTTGTTGTATTTCTAGTGAATTTTGATGAAAATGGATGCATATATAACTGAGTAAGACTATGATGACTAAACGGCATGTTACGTGTCTAGTTTATTGTTATCTTTTTTTATGCAAACTAGAGAGTGATAGATCTCTATTGGATCGTATCATTATCTGTCAGGGGCTACTTACCAAAGTGCTCGGTTTGGACAGCCAAATGAAGTATAGTGGCGGTATCCTTCCTATAATGAAAGACCTTAAGATCTGCTTCATTTTGAATGCTTTTGTTGATTTCATCATCAAGAAACTCAAACATTCTTTTTTGCCCATAACGGGCAGCACGAAATAGAGGCATCTCTCCTTGCCGGTTGCACTTACTTAGCAATTTTGGTGCTTTGATCAGTATTTCCTTGGCCGCCGGGACTATGCTGTCCGCAGTGGCTGCCTCGTGGAGTACGGTGTTTCCCAAGTCATTGGTATGCATCAGTTTGGGAAATTGATGTTCGGGCAAGTCTTTGAGTAAACTGAGCACCAAATTTGTTTGTCTGGAGTGGATGGCCATATGAAGGACGGTGTCTTGGTGTAAGGTTAGTATGTACAATGGACCATCTGGATTTTGTTGGCAAAGTCGTATCACCTCGTCCCCCTCTTCTCTCATTAGAGCACTGTACAGTTCCTTATTGTACCTATATTTTGCACCATTGGCTTTGAGAACCATACTGCTGGAGAGGGAGAGAGAGAGAGAGAGAGAGAGAGAGAGAGAGAGAGAGAGAGAGAGTTTTACCACTAGTGTATATACATAGATACACATGACAGAGCAGCTAATTTATAGTTCCAAATGGTTTGGATTAGGCTATCACTTTTCTAAGGAAATTTGGCCAATTATGGTTTTCTTTCTTTAAAGATTGCATGGTATTCTTAAAGTCTTACCCACTTTAGCCTGCATATATGGTAATGCACTACACTTTAACAGCCAAATTGGTCGGGACTTGGCTTTAATTACATTTTGATGTATTTTGAATACTTTTTTAACAGTAATAAAGTAAGGTTCATGTTATTTTATTGAACTTACATTGACCAGCTCGGGAAAAGAAGGAGAGCGATGTTACTTGGATTTCATCTGTTAACTTTATTTATTGATTACCTAATCAGTTTGTGCCATTGATAACTAAAATCAATCAATTGTGGGGAGTGTAATGTAATCCGAATATGGAGATTGATCCAAAACTTTTTAATGAACGAATAATCCATTTAGGTCAACCAGGAAGACATTCTAAATGGTTCATTTCTTACTATTAAATACATGCGGTATATTCATAAGATCAAAAGAAGTCGGAATCATTCTCTTATTAAATATTGAGACCCACTATTAATCTAATGACAATGTTGGATTAGATTAACAAATTCAAGTAAGAAACTAAATTCAAATACAATTACTCTCAAGAAATTGCATTAGAACTGATATAAGAAGTGAGGACATCGTACGAGTGGAAAGAAACAATGGATTCTCTTTGTGTGCGAGAGGCACATGGAAAAGATAAAGTTGATAGTGGAACAGCTATTACCCCTATAATGAGGTATTTGTGTGCTTTTAGATTTAATCCTGCAAGAGGCATCTGATTTGTTCTTTTCTTTTGAAAAAAAAAAATGCTTTTTCAAGACAAAACTAGGTTTTTGACCAAAAAAAGAAAAAAAGCACTGGGAAACTTTAGATATAAGCAACTACTTCCAATCATCCTCTCGTGAGACACATGTTCTCGTGTGTGGAATTTATGAAAAAAGTGATTTGGAATATAATAAATACAAGTTTGTGTTTCGTAATGCTTATCCTAAAGATAGCACTTGATTTGTTGTTATTTGTGTCATTTTAGTATACTTCTTTTTTTGTTGGTCTCCTAAGTTCTCAATTTGTGTTAGTTTTGTAAAATAATAAACAATGGTTTAAATTGAACAACAATAGTGATCCTATATGTCTACGTGACCACACTGGAAGACTATTCTTTGAAACTAAAGAAACTAAATAACAAATTTTAAAACATAAAAATAAAGTAACACAAACAAAAAACTTGAGTACCCAGAGTAATCCCACATTTTCCATGTTTGAAATAGTACAAAAGACCCATGTTAACTATGTTTCAATAAAACTTTGCAGCCCGGGATAATTGTGTACTCGCATAAAACATTGCAAAAGACCAAGAGAATAAAGATAAATTGTTCTTAGAAGATATTTGATTTGGATACAATATTTTACTTTTTTGGTAAATAAACGGAATTTTATTGGTTTGCAATTGGACTCTTACACAAAAAAAAAAAAAAAAAAAAAAGGGGAAGGGGGACTAAAAAAACCGCTTAATGATCCCCGGTGTTGTATACATTTGAGTTCTTACAATAGTTACAAAAAATTCTCAAGTTCCTTTCTCTCCAAATGAAATAAATTGTAGTTGACAAACACAGATTAGCAATGGTTTTTTGTAACAATTTTCCCCTCCATTTAACTGTAACTTCATCTACCAAATTACCCCATGACGCTGGCTGCCAAAAAGAATCACACTAATGCAAAGTGGAATTCCAGATTGTGGCAAAGTAAGGGTAATTAAAAAGCAGAAGACAGTGATCTTCAAGTTCTTCTCTGCATAATTTACAAAATGTATCAACATTATTGCAAAACCCTTGCAATCTATTCTTAGTTCTTAGTTTCTTTTTAATAGCTACCCATAAGAAAAAAAAAACTTCATCTTGCCACAACTTTACCAAAGCATGGTAAATGATAACACTAGACACAAGGATAACGAGTTTTGATACTATCCCAGGCACTGCTAGCTAAAACATTTCATTTGTATAAAGTGTCCATATAAAGGGCGTGTTTTGGCGTAATAGTAAGATTGCTCTATTGTGACTTAAATGTCACGTGTTTGAGTTGCGAAAATAGTCTCTTTGCATGTAAGGTAAGGTTGTATACATCTAACATTTTCCAGACCCCACAATAACGAGAGTCTCGTGCATTTAGTACACCATTTATTATTTGATCCTTCCCTACACCAAGACACTGATATGAAGGTGTTTCCAATTGAATAATCTCCTAAGCTTCCAGAAGTAGCATTATTGATTCAAGATTAGGATAAAGTGAGAGTCCATTATTAACAATAATCTTATGTTTGGATTGGAGAACAGACAAGTACTGATCTTTCATAGAGAGTTTGCCAAACAAAACTTCATATATATTGTGGGACAGAGGCAAGAGTGGGGCGCCTCCCACTAGCCCATGGCGTCGCCCACATTCACACACATAACTACAAGGCATTGCCCACTATAGTAAACACCCAAGAAGCCTCCAGGCAGCCTCTTGGCGCCGCCCACCACATCTCCAACATGAGCTCTCTCTATTTAACTACATTAAAAAATGAGGCCTAGTGCTAGGAAGGGGGGATCATCACAGCCAACGCCCAAGGCACCCACTAACCTCTTCAAGGCGTCGCCCAAGCTGCCCAGCAGTCTTGAGGCGTAGCCCAAGCCACACAGCACACCAAAATTGACTCCAACTTTGACCACAACACTCAGCTTTGCCTAAGCGTCACCCAAGGAGTTGGCTAGCCTCTTGCGTCGTCGACCACCACAATGCCCAAGGTGCTCTCCAATCTCCTGTGGCGTCGCCCAAGGCACCCTGCCAACTTTCAGACATTGGGGCATCGCCCTACCCCGCCTCCGGCGTCACTTGCACCTGGTGCCACATGACCCTCGCCCTAGCGTCGCCTCTGCTCGTCGCCTAGATTGATAAACAAAGCCTCCAAACGAACATATTCCTTCCTATAAGGCAGGACTCAATGTCCTAGTAGGATTCTACCTCGAACATCTAGGAGATCGGTGATGAGGTCTATCCTATCACAGCTTAGAGTTTGATTCTACTTGGAACACTGCTTCTCTATAGGAAAAGGTTGTGGGTATCAGGTATGAAATTCAATCTGAGCTTATTCACCATACATTTTTTCTTCCATTAGCTTACGAACTTAAGCATCGGAGTCCCTTTGGCCGCCTCCGGCCATCAGTTCACATAGGCGTTCTCTTGTCTTGCAGGTTCACCAAGGTTTCTCCACCATCTTCTCAGTCTGTATGAGGTGGTTACTCTCTGTGTGGATTTATTTCCATACAATTGGCACCATCTGTGAGAAACGATTAAGTTTTCTACCAACCAAGAAGCCTTGAAACCATGACCGGCGAGAGAGCCCTCGATCCCAAAACCAGCCGTTCACTACTTCCACTACCCCCGATCTACGAGGATCCCGCTAACTATGACCTCCAGTTATCAGAAGAAGTGCTGCCCGGTGTTGGGCAGGACCACTTAAGAGAAAATTCTCCTTTTCATGACAACCTACCCACTCTCGATGCAGAAGGTGTGTTAGCCACTGAGATTGATTACCATAAGGCAATCAGGAAGAAGACGGAGGAGTTAGAAGCTCTCAGGCCGGGCCTCCTACGCCAAAGTGGCAAGTAACTTGCTAGCGAGGTCAGACGGTCAATCCGTAACCATGATTGTCATAACGATCACATTGAGGAAGCTTATTCCTCCCAACATAGAAGCCATTCTCGAGCAAAGAGTTACTCGACCCACAATCAAAGTTAAAACAGGTATTCCCCTAGGAGAAGTGTTACTAACTGCACCCTTAGAGACCTTTCTCTAAGGCATGATCACCCTCATCGTAGGGGAGGGCACAAAACACATAGACAACGCCGTCCTAGGGAGCCAAGGGGATGGCAGGAGACTTCTTCTCGCTGTCAAAGGGAAGACCACAGGTACGACTATAAAGGAGAAAAACGAAGGCGCTTTGGGCCAACTCATGATGTGGCCACCCGACCACAACATGACTATGCTCATGATGACCCCATTTATTCAGTGAAGGAGAGGGCGAGGCAGACCCTCGCAAGGATGACTACCACACCTTTCATTCGGTCCATATGAGAATCTGAACCTCCATGAAAATTCAATCCTCTGACTTTCGAGTTATATGATGGTCAGTTCGACCCGATGCTTCGCATTGGAGCTTACACCAACAAAATGACCCTCTGGACAAACTATGAGGCACTGATGTGCAAGATGTTCCCTTCCAATTTGGGAAAGTTAGGGTTTAATTAGTTTCATGGGATGCCCATGAACTCCATCTATTCTTGGGAGCAACTCGCTAGGAAGTTTGTCTCTCGATTCATAGCTAATAGTCGATAACCCATAATGATTGATACAATCTTGGCACTGTGCCAAAAACGAGGAGAAACTCTCCGTGAGTACGCCATGAGGTACCTGGAGACTTATGCCGACATCGAAGAATGTGACGAGAAGACCGCTGCTGTCTCTTTTCGCTTAGGCCTCCCAAGAGAGAGTGAGTTGCGAAAACATCTCACTCTGTGGCCACCTAGGAGTATGTCCCACTTGCAGGAGCACATCAGAAGATATGTAAAGGTGGAAGATGACAAAAGGCCAATTGATCGACTATCACCTCCACCAAGGAAGAATTAAAGGAAGAAGGGTAGCCCCCCAAACCCATCAAAGAGGGGAGAAACGTCAAAGGGGACGACGGACTCATCCCAAAGAGTCGATGCTATCTTCAGAAAGCAAATCTATCGAATTTTGAATCAGATGAAAGACAAGGATTATTTTAGGTGGCCACCGAAGATGACAAGGGACCCATCCAAGAGAGACCAAAACCTCTACTACTCTTACCACAAGGATAAGGGCCACCGAATAGAGAATTGTCACTCTCTCATGCACCACTTGGAAGAGTTGGTCAAGCAAGGTCACCTATCTCAATACATAGACAAGGAGAAAACTATCAAGGAGCAGACAGAATAACAGACTCAACCAAATGATCAGCCTCGGCCAAGGGATGACTAGCCTCCCAAGGTAATAAACGTCATCTTTAGTACCACTCCTCCGATGTAAGTTAACTCAGTTCAGTCTCGGACCGAGTATCGAAAAGCCTGCCATCTTCAGCATGTTATGTAAGCAGATCGCCGATGTGGTCACACTTCCAAGCGCCGAAGGGCAGAATCAGAAAACGTTCCCTTCACATTATCAGATATGAACTTGGAAGGAGTGGTCCACCCGCATAATGACCCCCTTGTTCTCACTCTCAACATGAGCGACTTTGAAGTAAGGCGTGTGCTCATTGACCCTGAGAGTTCAACAGAGATCATGTATTATGACCTGTTCAAGAAATTGGGGAAAACTCAGGCCGACCTCCTCCCAACTACGACCTCACTCGTTGGCTTCAATGGCATACAAGTCTGCCCTCTTGGTAGGTTCAAAGAGCCAATTTATCGAATTTTGAATCAGATTAAAGACAAGGATTATTTTAGATGGCCATCGAAGATGACAAGGGACCCCTCCAAGAGAGACCAAAACCTCTACTACTCTTACCACAAGGATAAAGGCCACCGAACAGAGAATTGTCGCTCTCTCATGCACCACTTGGAGGAGTTGGTCAAGCAAGGTCACCTATCCCAATACATAGATAAGGAGAAAACTGTCAAGGAGCAGACAAAACAGTAGACTCAACCAGATGATCAGCCTCGGCCAAGGGATGACTAGCCTCCCAAGGTAATAAACGTCATCTTCAATACCACTCCTCTGATGTAAGTTGACTCAATTCAGTCTCGGACCGAGTATCAAAAAGCCCGCCATCTTCAGCATGTTATGCTAGCAGATCACCGAGGTGGTCACACTTCCAAGCGCTGAAGGGAAGAATCAGAAAGTGTTCCCATCACATTATCAGATGTGGACTTAGAAGGAGTGGTCCACTTGCATAATGACCCCCTTGTTCTCACTCTTAACATGAGCGAATTTGAAGTAAGGCGTGTGCTCATTGACCCTGAGAGTTCAACGAAGATCATGTATTATGACCTGTTCAAGAAATTGGGAAAAACTCAGGCCGACCTCCTCCCAACTACAACCTCACTTGTTGGCTTCAATGGCATACAAGTCTGGCCTCTTGGTAGGTTGCGGCTTCCTATCAAGGCCAGTACACAAATCGGTAAGGTAGACTTTCTAGTGGTGGACATTCCATCACCGTACAATGCTATCATAGAGAGGCCATGGCTTTACCAAACGCAAGCAATAGCCTCCACCTACCATCAGATGTTACGTTTCCCTACTAAGGGAGGGATAGTCGAGATTCATGGAGATCAAGCTACTTCCAAGTAGTGCCTTAATGTAGGGGCTAAATTGATGGCCAAGTCACAATAGGTGTTCATAGCTGATGAAGAGCTCCCTCTTCTGGAGGACGTAGGGGTCAAGCCCAAAGACAAGTTAATTGAAGAGCTGCAAGGCATACCAGTAGACCAAGTAGAGTCGGATAGATACTTCTTGATTGGGTTATAGCTACCTGCACCCGAGAAGGGGTCTCTTATTAGGCTACTAAGGAGGAACATCAAGGTCTTTGCCTAGACACCTTATGAGCTGCCAGGTATTGATCCCTCATTAGCTAGTCATCATCTTAATGTAGACCCTACTCACAAGTCTGTTGCTCAGAAAAGTAGGAGGTCCGCTCTCCAACATGCGGAAGTCGTCGATGAAGAGGTGGGCAAGCTCTTGGAGGCTAGTGCTATAAGGGAGGTCCAATACTCGAAGTGGTTGTCAAACACCGTTGTGGTCAAGAAGAATAATGGAAAGTGGCGAGTATGTGTCAACTTCACAGACCTCAACAAGGCTTGCCCAAAGGATCCTTTTCCACTCCTGAAGATTGATCAGCTTGTGGGTGCCACATCTGGCCATGCAAGGATGAGCTTCTTAGATGCATATATAGGCTACCATCAAATTCCCATGTTTGGTCCTAATGAGGAGAAGACATCGTTTATCACACCAAAAAGGATCTACTGCTATAAGGTCATGCCTTTCGGCTTGAAGAACGTATGAGCAACTTACCAGAGAATGGTGACAAAGTTCTTTGGCTCCATGATCGGCCAAACAATGGAGGTATACATAAATGATATGGTGGTTAAGAGCAAGAAATCAGAGAACCACCTTTTTGACCTTCAAGACGTATTTGATATTTTTAAGTGTCATAAGCTCAGGCTTAATGCCTCAAAGTGTACCTTTGGAGTGAGCTCCGGGAAGTTCTTAGGACACTTAATGACACGAAGAGCGATAAAAGCTGATCCAGATCAGATTAAGGCTTTATAGGAAATTAAGAAGCCTTCCTCAATCAAGGAAGTCTAGAGCTTAACAGGCATGACTACGGCCCTTAACTGATTTATCAGTCAATCTTCAGACAGATGAAGACCTTTCTTTCAGTTGCTTAGGGCAGGTCGAGCTTTCCATTGGGATGATGAGTGTGATAAGGCCCTCGATGACTTGAAAAGCTACCTCCAGACACTTCCTTTACTCTCCACTCCTTAGTAGAGGGAAGATCTTTAACTCTACTTAGTCATGTCCGAACACGTTATAAGTGGAGTGTTGCTACGGGCAGAAGAGAGAGAACAAAAACCTATCTATTTTGTAAGCAAGACTTTATTGGAGACAGAGACCAGTTATACCCCCCTTGAAAAACTCCTTTTTGCATTAGTCATAACTTCTCGTAAGCTGAACCACTATTTTGAAGCACGCACCATAGTGATAATCACTGGGTACCCCTTGAGGGGTGTACTTGGTAAGGCGGATCTCTCTGGTCATATTGCAAAGTGGTCACTTGAGCTGGGGTTGTACGACCTCAAATTCATTCTAAGAACAACGATTAAAGCATAGATCTTAGCCGACTTCATAGTAGAGTTTACATATGAACTACCAAAAGAACAGGTAGTAGCATGGAGCTTGGCTCTCAGGTCTCAGCCTTGGGAGTTACAAGTTGATGGATCCTCGACTCGGAGAGGATCGGGAGCCGATATGTCTTGTTCTCCCCTTATAGGGAAGTCCTAGAGCAGGCCCTCTGGTTGGAATTCGCTGCCACCAACAACAAGGCTGAGTACGAAGCACTAATCTTTGGTGTACAGACTACATTAAGATTGGGGGCAGAGGAATTGACTATATACTCCAATTCTCAACTGGCGTTCAACCAACTATCTGGGGAGTACAACGCCTGTTCAAACACAATGACCTCGTACATTGAGAAGGCAATAGACTTGCTTGGATGGTTGAAGTCCTACAAGGTAATCCAGATCCCAAGAGACCAAAAAGAACACGTAGATGTTCTTGATACTCTAGCTTCTACTGATAAATAAGGTTTAAAGCGAACGATTGAAGTGGAGTATCTTGAGAAACCAAGTATACATGAGGACCCAGTAGAAGTCAATTGTACAGAGCAAGCATCGAGTTGGATAGACCCTCTTGTCCAATATCTCAAGAATGAGACTCTCCCAGAGGATAAGAAGGAGGCAAAACTCATCGTCTCAAAATCAGCTCGTTACTGGTTGTCACAGGATCATAAACTCTACAGGAGGTCTTTCTCAGGGCCGTACTTACTATGTGTCCACCCTAACAAAGTGGAGAATCTACTCTATGAGATCCATGAAGGAATGTGCGGTGCCCATATTGGAGGAAGAAGCCTTGCCGTAAGGGCCATCTCCCAGAGGTATTGGTGGCCGTATATGCAGAAAGACACACAAGTATATGTCAAGAAGTGTGATAAGTGTCAAAGGTTTGCTACTATACCTCGACATCCAGCAGGTGACCTAAACCCACTAACGAGCCCTTGGCCATTCCCTCAATGGGGTCTCGACATAGTAGGTCCCCTTCCTCGGGCTTCATCCAACAAAAAGTATCTCATCACTGCAACTGATTACTTTACAAAGTGGATTGAGGCCAAGCCCCTCACCAACATCCGTAACACCGATACCAAGAAGTTTGTATGGGAGAATATAATCACAAGGTATGGAATTCCTTATGCCCTTATATCTGACAATGACACTCAATTTGATAGCTCAGCGTTCAAAGAATTCTGTTCGAGATATAGGGTCCGCAATTATTATTCCTCCCCTGCTTACCCTCAATCAAATGGGCAAGTTGAAGCTTCAAATAAGGTCATCCTTGACGGTATCAAAAAGAAGTTAGAAGCAGCCAAAGGAAAGTGGGTGGAGTAACTTCCAATGATGCTTTGGGCTTACTGAACAACCCCAAGGCATTCTACATGAGAGACATCTTTCTCCCTTTCATATGGTACAGAGGCCGTGTGAGCAAGGTAACAATGATCAAACCCTCGAACATAACTTGGATCTTATCGAAGAAAGAAGGGACCAAGCAATGGTTTGGCTGGCAAAATATCAATAGGAGTTAGCTAGATCCTATAACAAGAAAGTCAAAGAAAGGAGCTTCACACCCGGTGACCTGGTTCTTCGTAAGATTCTTGCTCAAACTAAGGACCCTACAAATGGCAAGTTGGCCCTAACTGGGAAGGACCTTATAGGGTCGCGACACGAGCAGGGACAAGAGCCTATAGGTTGAAGGAGCTTGATGGCAAACCAATTCGCCGACCTTAGAATATCATCAATCTTAGAAAGTTTTACTTCTAGATAGTAATACCTTATCATTACAATAAGTCTACAATGATATTCATTCTTGATCATCAATAAAGAGAAGTTTGTTCTTTACAGCTCCGAGCCCTTTTAAAGCCAACCTCTACGGTTGCATTCTTGAAGCTAACCTCTGCGGTTGCACTCTTAAAGTCAACCTCTACGGTTGCACCTCTTAAAGCCAATCTCTATGGTTGCACTCTTAAAGCCAACCTCCACGGTTGCACCTCTTAAAGCTAACCTCCGTGGTTGCATCCTTTAAGCAGATCTCCACGGCTGCGCCTCCTAAAGCCAACCTTTATGGTTGCATCCCTTACGCCAACCTCCATGGTTGCAATTGAAAGACTTAAGATAAAAAGAAACTTACTTGCAGGGACCACAGATACACAAAGCCTTCCTAGGGGGTGTACAAGGACTTAACAACCTCACTATTACTATATCTACGATGTTAAGTGTAGCTGAGCAGGCACACAAAAAAGTAACTGAGGTATGGGGATAATTGTGGGACAGAGGCAAGACTGGGGCGCTGCCCACTAGCCCATGGCGTCACCCACATACACACACATAACTACAAGGCATTGCCCACTATAGTAAACACCCAAGAAGCCTCTAGGCAGCCTCTTGGCGCCTCCCACCACATCTCCAATATGAGCTCTCTTTATTTAACTACATTAAAAAAATAAGGCCTAGTGCTAGGATGGGAGGATCATCACAACCAACGCCCAAGGCACCCACTAACCTCTTCAAGGCGTCACCCAAGCTGCCCAGCAGCCTTGAGGCGTTGCCCAAGCTACACGGCACACCAAAATTGACTCCAGCTTTGACCACAACACTCAGCTTTGCCCAGGCGTCACCCAAGGAATTGCCCAGCCTCCTACGTCGCCCACCACCACAGTGCCTAAGGCGCTTGCCTAGGCATCGCCCAAGGCACTGACCAACCTCCTGTGATGTCGCCCAAGGCACCTGCCTAGCCTCTTGGTGTTGCCCAAGGCACCCTGCCAACTTCCAGGCATTTGGGCGCTGCCCAGCGGGCTGCCCCGCCTCCGGCGTTACCTGCACCTAGTGCCACATGACCTCGTCCTGGCGTCGCCTCTGCCAGTTGCCCAGATTGGCCCTGGACCTAAAGTCCTAGTAAAATTTGACTCTTAGTATCAAGTGAATATGAATAAACAAAGCCTCCCAGCGGGCATATTCCTTCCTACAAGCCAGGAATCAACGTCCTAGTAGGATTCTAACTTGAACATCTAGGAGATCGATGATGAGGTCTATCCTATCACAGCTTAAAGTTCGATTCTACTTGGAACACAGCTTCGCTATAAATAAAGGTTGTGGGTACTAGGTATGGAATTCAATCTGAGCTTATTCACCATACACTTTTTCTTCGACTAACTTACTGACTTAAGCATCGGAGTCCCTTTAACAGCCTCCGGCCATTGGTTCACCTAGGTGTTCTCCTGTCTTGCAAGTTCACCATGGTTTCTCCACCACCTTCTCCGTCTATACGAGATGGTTATTATATAATAAAATAAAAGTGTATTTGAATTTTATCTCAGTCATATTTTTTCCCTCAAAACCATCGCTGATCACTTATTTCACCCATCATCGCTTTATCAGACTCAAACGTCAAGTCACATCACTCATTTCTATCACATATTTAATCATTTATATATTTTCTCCTTAAAAATATCACATTACTCATTTTCATCATATATTTAATCATTTAATATTTGATTAATTTATATTTAATATATTTTAAAAAAATTTAATATAGTGGGATCGATTTTTTAGACAATCAAATTTTATATTTTATTGTGCCTTCAGGCACGAGTTAT
Source organism: Ilex paraguariensis (assembly GCA_963454935.2). Lineage (NCBI taxonomy): Eukaryota > Viridiplantae > Streptophyta > Magnoliopsida > Aquifoliales > Aquifoliaceae > Ilex > Ilex paraguariensis. The sequence goes on along the minus strand of CAUOFW020000814.1, from coordinate 207,504 downwards.
GACTAGTATATATATATAATTGGTTGCTGCCTATGGATGGAGCAATTGGACTGTCCATCTTATGGGGCTAAGCTTTTCCAAATCATTCAAGAAATCTTTAGGGAACATCGATCCATTGGGCAAAACAAATATAGTTGCATGGAATAACCCAGCAAGAAAAGACTCCTTGGCTAGTTATTATTCCTGACAAGAGCTAGTTCTTGTGTCCTCATAAGCCTCAGACGATGCTTTGATCCCCAACTTATATTTTTTCCAACTGTGGTGGTGGTTTTTGAATGATAATTCACTTCCAAATCGAAATGTGCTACATCATATTTCACAGTGTGGGAAATGTGTTACCAATATTTAATCCGAATTCTATACCCTATATTTGGATATAATGAATTGAGTGATTATTTAATGTGATATAGTTGAACTTCAAATAAAATTTGTTAAAATTTAGCTTAGTTGAGATATTCAAATTTCTTTGTATTTTCATATTAGATTTTCGATTTTCAACGAATTTAGATGTGGATAATGAAAATAAAATTTATCAGAGTAATCATGTGAAATTTAAACCTTTTTTAAAATTAATCACAATTGTAGTTGTAGAGCTTAGGATTCCTAGAGCTGTACAACGAGTGGTCCAACCACACAAGGACATTGTTGGCAAATAGGACAGGCCAAGATCTGAACTTGACAACCTAATAAGTCTCTGTTCATCTTCGTTCAAGACAGGACGCATTTGACCTCAATGTTAGCGGCCTAAATAAGACATAGAACTCTCAATTGAGCTAAGTTAAGATTATCTACCAAAGAATATCTGTAAGGGCAGCAACAACAACCCAACCCAAAAGAAAAAGTCTATGACTAAGAAAAAGTCTATGACTAGAACTTAGAAGGTGACAGAAGATTGTTCGAAAACAAGTAACTAAGACCCCGATAGTGTGGGGCAAAAGCATCCAGGGAACAAGGCAGAAAGAAAGATGGGATGGTATTGAAGATGTACATATAAGCCAAGTCAAAGGACGGTGACGAGGTAGATGGCACACAACCATTAAGAAGAAGACAACTAGTATAGTAAAAGATAGACTGAAGTAAAGGGTTGTTGCATAAAGCCTCGATAAAATTTCTATAAGAAAGTCATTTTAATCTCTCCATACTAAATTTTGGGGTTTGCCCAACTATGACTTAATGAGAGTCTATCCATCCTTGTCTTCGGGTGCACTTCATCTCAATATAATAATTCAAATTAGTTCCACTTGAATTACTAAAATCATCATTTTGGTTACACAACAGTGTCACAAGAAACAATGAACAAAAGATATTGAAGCCATTTGTTCTGAAACAGAACTCATGATATTGGTTCTATGAAATATGTACACATATATGCACGTATGTCTGTATATTGACACATTGCCTAACGGTCAAAATATAACACTCAACCCCTATATCAATTACCCATTACACCAACGTCTAGGATCTATTTAGAACATACCCATTAAGAATTAAATGCCTTCACTACACTCACTAAGATTGTCAGTTACAACTAAAAAATATGACAACCTAAAAGTTTTACAACCAAAGACTTAACGCTATGTTTGGTACGAGGGATTGAGGCATGGGAATGGAATATTCATTCCCTAGGAATGTTGATTCTTATGTTTGGTTGGTGGGAATTGAAATTCATTTCTATTCCTAAGGAATAGCTAGTCCCACAAATTATGGGATTAACCATTAACAAATCTAATGTGATATTTGTGATACCCATTCCACACGTAATCAACGCCCGTCAAAAAAAGGCCTGATCATTTCTCTTCAAAATTCATTTCCAAGCTTGTCTCTCCAGATTCTCCTCTTCTCTCATCAACGCCCATGGCGTTCCATCGCTGCTTTCTTCTCTTCACTTTCTCCATCTCTCTCAGCTCCACACGAAGCAAGGATTTGTATTGATGATCATGATAGCTCAGGTAATTTCTGCCAAATTTTGTCAATAATAATTTTTAAATCCATCCTCGAATTTTAGAATTTGAAAAAAATCGGTCAATAATTCTCAGATCTTAGTCTTAGATCTAAAAATTCCACCAACAATTCAGATCTGAAATAATTTTGAAGTGTAATTTAAGCTATATAATACATGAACTTGACGAAACTTCCTCCAATTTTATTAGCTTGATACTTTAGCCGACACTCTACAACATGAAACCTGCTTGTCATTAAATTTTGTGCACATATTGAGCGTCTCTTTTAGGTAATTAAATTCCAACATTGTACAATTGTGTTTGATTGTGAGAGAGCTTTGTTGATTGCACAATCTATGTCTACTGTAATTCAATTCTGGTTGGTATTGTAATTTAATTCTGGTTTCTACTGTAATTCAATTCTGACATGTTCTTTCTATGATAACAAATCCATTATTCCTCCAGTAGATGCTGTAGTTTGAGCCAAATATTTTGAATCAAGTTGAAATTGATATGGATTTTACTACTCATATGAATTCCATCCTAATTTGTGTTTCAGTCAAAATTAGATATCCAAATATGCTGATTTTCTTCTAAAAGACCTAAAAAGAAAAAAGGAATTGCCCCCATCCAACTTGTGTAGTTCCATGTTAGAAAGAAGTACTGCTGGATTGAAACTTAGTTATGGTTGCTTTATACCTTTTTATGCAATGATAGTTGGATTCAATGGATGGGTGTGACAATAATTTTGGTGGGTCCAACAGATAAATTACTCAATTGTGATACCCTTCATTCTTATATTCTTTCAATTTTCTCGATTTTAGATCAGGATGCATGGGAAGTAGTTATTTGTGTAGTTAAAACCAGAATATTTTATTAGTGAATGATGACTAAATGTGTTAAATTTTTTTTAGCTCAATGTGCTAACTCTATTTTTGAATTAATGAATCACAGTTGAATTTGTTTTCTTTGTTATTTGTGACAATTATGGTTCGTTTAAGTCTAGCAAGAAGAAATTGATTGCACTATTCGTGTGGTGGACTAATATCATGCATTTAGTCAATTTTTTTTCTATTGTTATTGAAGTACCATTGTTTATAAGTTGATATGAAGGTATTCAATGACATGACGTTTCTTTTGTTATTCATTTTTTCTATTGTTATTGAAGCATCGTATGTTTAAGTGGAGCGTTTCTTTTAGAATTTGGATAATTCGAGAAGGCATATCATCGGGTTTGAATTGGATTTATGATTGGGTTTGAGGTGGTTTTTGTGGATGCAATAACATTGGTTTGGGAAAAATTAAGTTGAATCAAGACTTATTATGGATTGCTGGGTAGTTAGATAATGAGGAGATTTCTTGATCATGACATCCCTGATTAGTGTCATTATAGCACTTGGTTTTTGTTCATTTAACTCACCGCTAAATCGTAGCTATTTTATGGATTTCATTTATTGTTGGTTAATACTCATGTTGAATGTGGAGTTTGGTTATATTTTGTGAAAATTAGGGTTCAGTCCTCCTAGATGGACTTATAACAACTTGAGTCCGTCAAAGAAACTTATTTAAGAGTAAGTTTGTTTTTAATTTTATTAGTGAGTTAAGTTCACTTTTTTTTTTAATCTCAAAAATACTCTTAACAGTGTTAGTTTGGTCAGTTATAGAAAGTTGTAGATATTGTCTATAAGGAGCTATATATAGAGGTCAATGATTGAATATAAAAATGTTTGATTTACGATTGTAATTGTCAATTACTAGTTTTTCATAATACTTCAAATTCTTAGTCATTATTTTATCTGTTATGCATTTAAATAATCGGCTTTCAAGATTTGAGGCTAATTTGAAAAGGATGAATGTTGAAACTGAAGTACGAGCTTCAGATTTTGAAAAAGTAATATGGACAGTGCACACCAAGTACTTAATGTTAGTAATAGTCACATCAGTTCAATAATATCAATTTCAAAATGTAATTTACTAACACCTATGAAGCACAGATACTTCGTTGAAGTTGATGTACCTGTATCAGATACGATACTCGTTGGACACTCGAGAATACGTATCGGATACACCTTCTACGTATCCGATAATAATTAAATATTAGGATACTTCACGGATACTTTTGTAGTCGAGCAACATATATAATTTTTTAGTTGAACCTTTAACATTTCTTTTCAAATTCACATATTATACAATACATTAATAAAAAATTTATATTACTTCAATAGTACACGAGTGTTTTTAAAGTATTATCTACAATTACATGTCAAAAGAGCATAAAATAAAGTTATTACATTATAATCTTAGCAAAAATTACTTCTAAATATTAGGTAAATATTAGTTTTGATTCTTTTAATTACTCACTTCACTTTGTGAATATACCACAGCGACACGATATATATTTTCTTGAAACTAAAAAGAATTACTAATTTTTTTTATTATATGTTAAAAATCCACAAAAATATATAAGTATTAAGTTGGTTGAAAATAATAAAAATAATAAAAATATTTTATTATAATCGTATCTTGACCGTACACATATCTTACTTTTTTAGATTTTATCGTATCACCGTATTCGTATCGTATCGTACTCATATTCTGTATCTATATCCGTGCTTGAAAGACCGACACATATCACTATTTTTTTTTCATGTTACTATTTTTTATTGAGCATGTTATTATTTTTTCAATGTTACTTTTTTAAATGCCGAAAAATTGGATGCTTCTTCCTCTGGTTATGAGTTTGAATGCTATTATTTTTATTTTCAATTTTTTTCAATGTTTTATATTGCTATTTTTTTTTGGTTGAGCACGTTACTGTTTTTATTATGCATGTTACTATTTTTATTAGTCATATTACGATTTTTATTGAACATGTTACTAATTTTGTTGAATATATTATTTTTTTTTTTGAACACGTTACTACTGTAATTTTTTTAAACATGTTGCTATAGTTATTTTTTAAAATATTAATATTGAATGCAACTATTTTTTTATGTTTAAATGTTACTATTTTTTTGTGTATGGTATTATTTTTTATATTTAAATAATATTTTTTTTTTTTTTGTATTTAAATGTTACTATTTTTTATTTTTAAATATATATATGTGTGTGAAAGATATAATCTTAACCTATATATGGATATAGATAGATATGAGAATTTTTTTTTTAATGTTAGTCAAACTCTAAGAACTTTTAATTTTTAGTTTTACTTTACTTTTAAAAGGAAGCAATAGTCTGATAAAATTGACAAAAAACAGATTTTATAACAAATAAGTTTCTTTTGCGAACTTAAGTTCAAACAAGTCCATATAGGGGGACCAACCTCAAAATTTCTCTTATATTTTTGTGGATTGATTGTTGTTTGTTTCACAACTACATCAGGGATTAGAAGTCAATAGACTCAATCAAGGTAGATGTAGCAGGTATCGTTATGAAAAATGATGCACATGATGATCGCATTACCACGGTTGAAACATCTAATGAGTGGTCAAAATTTAGATTGAATTTGGCAAACAAAAATGTTTGATGAGTGGAGAGCATGTAGACAAACAATATAATTTTTTGTGTCTGTATTTGAAAATGATTTTGTTTCTTAGAATTCTACCTCCAATGCTTTTGAGATGAAATAAATAGAACTTAAGAATTTCTGTTTTTATTCAACTTGTTTTTTGTATATTGTTAATTATATTTTAGACTTGATTTTCATCGATTTTTTTTTTAGTTCAACATACAAGTTTGAATAAGATTCCTAATTGTGTTGATAATTAATTTTTTTTTTGGGTTTGCACGTGTTCAATTGAATTCACAAAAAACTATAGTTTGTTCATTTGGCATGAGTGACCAATTTTAGATAATTTTCGGTTTTGGTTTCTTTTTGTGAACCTATTTTTGGAGGAATTTTTTTCTAATTTTTTAAAACTTACATGGGTTCAACTTCTTTCAATGGATTCTCATTTTTTTCTAATTATGAATTTTCTTACACAGAACCTTTAGGCGCAATCATAAAAAAATGTTATTTATTATTTTTATGAATATTTTGATCAAAGTTAATTTCATTCCAATGAAAAAATTGTTTTATCCAAAAATATGAATGGAATAGTCATTCTATTCCAACACTTAATCATAAACAGTTGTCAAACATTGAAATGATAATGCGCATTTCATTTCATTTTCAAATTTATTCCATTCCTGAACTTATTCTATTCTCAAATTTATTCCATTCCCGAATTTATTTTATTTGTACTGAAAAGTATTACTCGTATCAGCATAAAGATATTATTGCTTAGGATGAACTCCACTATGTTATTCCTTTTTGATCATGTGCAGTTATTTTATTACTTCACAAGCCAATAATGAATGCATTTGTAGGAGCCACAACGGCTAAAACATTATAATAAATATAGGCCTCAATCAAGTATATTACACAAATGACTAGTGGAGAAAAAGTGTAAATTTTAATAAATTTATTCGACGGTTTCAAATAGATTTATCTAACGATCACCAATATTCCTCTCAAAATTATTCACATTGTACAGTACGTTCAGACACAAGTTTATATTCTATATATATATATATCCACCGGCTTGAGTGCGTACACTGTGAACGATGTATCCCACTCATTTGGAACCACAAATAAGTTGGTCTGCTCAGTCTCAGTGTGTACACTTTTGATTTAAGTGTTTCTCGTGAAGCCTTCTCACTCCCTCCCTATCTCCCCATCATGGCTCTCACTGCTGACGTTGCAAAACACAGATACAATAAGGATCTGTTCAATGCTTTGACGAGAGGGGAGGAAGATAAAGTGATCCAACTTTGCCGAGAAAATCCAGAGGGTCCATTGCACGTCCTATCCTTACACAAAGACACCGTCCTTCATGTGGCCACCTACTCCAAACGAAAAGATTTAGTACTCAATTTACTCCAAGAGTTACCCGAAGGACAATTTGCTAAACTGACGCATCAGAATGACGCTGGAAACACCGTACTCCACGAGGCGGTCACTTCTGACAGAACAGTCAAAGTTGCGACGGAATTGTTGCTCAAAGCACCAGAACTGCTAAGTATGCGCAACCAGAATGGAGAGACGGCTCTATTTTGTGCTGCCCGTTATGGCAAAAGCAAGATGTATGAGTATCTTGATGATGAAATGAACAAAAGCATCAAAGATCCAGCAGAATTGAAGGCCTTCCATTATAGGGATGACAAAACCACTATACTTCATTTGTCCATACTCAACGAGTACTTTAGTAAGTAGCCTCAACCCCAAGTTTGTTAACAACTGCCTCAAAAATTGTTCAGGCATGTATGCATTTTCAGTGAGATTCACTAGAAATACAAGAAGCTCATGCCAAATTACATATATATATATATATAGAGAGAGAGAGAGAGAGTAGTGCGATAAGTACTAGCCTCTGGTGGATATTTTTTATACAATCCGTTAGATCATGATCTAACGTCCAAATAACATTTTCCTTTACTAAATTCAATAGACAAACTTACCGGTTATGAAGTAGAAAGGAAACTCCAATAATATATTAATTATGGGTTAAATGATATATGAAAATTATACTTATACATATAATCGAATCAAATCTTTTAAAAAGAAAAAAAGAAGTAAAGTATAGTTAGCTATGTCCAGTGATGAAATGGTGAAGAAGAAAAAATAAGAAAATTTTTATAACATTTGTTTCGGCTACCCACACATCGTATATATCAACAGATTCGCAACATCTTACTTTTTTATAGTTTGATCACTGTAAAGGGTATTCAAAAATTCAAACTATGGTCATGCACATCATCAACATGATTGGATATGGAAATTAAAATTTACTTTAGGAAAAAAAATGTTATTTAGATGTATTTGACTATAATGGAAATAAAATTCTACAGATATATATAATTGACAATAATGTACTACTGGATATGAGATGTCATGTAACACGTCAAATTGTGTCACCCACCTTTGGCTAATCCAGAAGGATAAAACCGAAATGAAGGCCAATAATGTTTTTATTTAATCATCTTCTCTTAACCAACAATTTTATTTTAGATTTTTAATATTAAAATGTTTGATTCGGTTATAAGTGTAAGTATAGTTTGCATATATCATTTAACCCATAATTAATATGTTATTGAAGTTTTCTTTTTATTTCATAACCAAACTTGGTAAGTTTGTCTTTTGAAATTTTTAGTTTACCTCATTAATGGACATTGGATCGTGATCTAATCGTCTACATAAAAAGTAATCACCAGGGACTATGGTGCAAAGTTTCCATAATTGTGCTACGATATATATATATATATATATATGTTTCCTTTTTCTTTTCTCTGATTTATGCAATTAAATGAGACAGGTTTAGCCCTTTTAATAGCAAGCAAGTATGAGTACTTGCTTAATGAAAAAGACGATGATGGAATGACTGCTCTTCAACTTCTTGCATGCAATCCAGCAGCATTCGAAGACAGGAGGAGTACACCAGTATCTCTCAAGCGGTTCTTTTACTCTTGTATGACTCTTACCTTTCCGGTTTACACTTCATGTCAGAAAAAAATTAATAAGAGGTAGCTAAATGCAAAGAACTAAATTTCGTTTTCGAAACACTCGAAACGCCTAAAACATTTTCATTTTCATAAAAATCGAAACGAATTATTGATTGAATATCAGAATTCTTATGTTTTGAAATGTTTCAAGGTATTTCGATAGATTTCGAAATGTTTTAACATGTTTTGACCTATGTTTCGAAATTGACTAATGTTTCAAAAATAAATTTTCAAACTTTCTTTATTTCCTTCTTATTTCTGAAATATTATCGAAACATTTCAATTTTCAAGCTCACCAAAACTGTAAACCGAAACAAAATTTTGATTCATTCTTACATGTTTTCAACAGTTTCCTTGACTAAGTAGGCTAAGATTGGAGGTAATAATCTTAACGCATTACTCATTAATCCGTCTAACCCGCTCATAAATAAATGGGTTAGGTACCTATATTTAACTAAATTAAAATTTGGACTGAGTCCTCCTGGATAGACTTATAATGACTTGAGTCCGCCACTGAAATTTATTTGGTGATAAATCCGTTTTTTATTTTACTAATAAGTACTTAAGTCTATTTTTTTGTAAATCTCAAAAATACCCTTAATAGTGTTATTCTGTTCAATTATAAAAATCTTAAAGATCTTGAAAATAGTTTTAAATTAATTTCTTAAATTAGAAATTATTATCCCTTAATTCACTCCTAAATTGAAATTCAAATTTATACTCTCTCTCTCTCTCTCTCTCTCTCTCTCTCTCTCTCCCCTTCCTTAGAAGAAGATCATCTCATTCAATAACAAATGCAAACATTCACAATATCAATTGCAAAACCATTTATTTTGTTCTTCACAGTAACATCAAATTTTTATGTACAGTAACACAACGACTTTAACAAAACTCAAGACGATATATATGTTGCACAGTAACATTAACGAAATATTTTTTTTACACAGTAACATCAATGTAATATTTTTTCTTTCACAGTAACAATAATTTTCTCTTACTTTTCACAAAATAAGGTCCTCAAATTGAAAAATTACATTATTTAGGGCAGTAACACATGATTTTCAGTTGAATTAGAACACTAATCACCACTTGTGAATGTCAAGACATCGAATATGTAAAAATGATTTTCCTTTTCCCTCACAGTAACATTAACTTTTTCCCACAATCAAGTATTTTTGGATTGTATTGCACAACAAAAGATCCAAAAAATTGAAACTTATATCATTTAATTTAGTAATAATGAATCGCATTTTGAAATTAGGAATGCAAAAAACGAAAAAAAATTTGAAAACTTGGAGGCTTCTTCCTCTGGTTATGGGTTTGAATGTTACTATTATATTTTCAATTTTGTTCAATGTTTCATATTGCTATTTTTTTTTTGTTAAGCATATTATTGTTTTTGTTAAGTATGTTACTGTTTTTGTTAAACATATTACTATTTTTGTTAAACATATTACTATTGTTATTTTTTAAAATATTAATATTGAATGTTACTATTTTTTTATGTTTAAAATTACTATTTTTTTGTGTTAAATGATATTATTTTTTGTGTTTAAATGATAACTTTCTTTTGTATTTGAATGTGACTATATCTCTCTCATAAATATATCCTAACCTATATATAGATATGGATAGATATGAGAGAAAAAAGTTTTTAATGTTAGTCAAACCCCTAAAATTTAAGAGTTTTTAATTTTTAGTTTTACTTCACTTCTAAAGGGAATGGATAATCTGGAAAAATTGAAAAAAATAGATTTCATAACAAATAAATTTTCTTGGCAGACTTAAGTCCAAACAAGTCCTTATAAGGGGACAGATCTTCAAATTTCCTTTTAATTAATACGAGTTCCAAATGATTTGAATAATATGATTTATTTTAATTAATCGGGTTAATATGGATTATAAATGGATACCCATTGGGTTGAGTATTTATCTCTTTATTAAATAACACAAGTAATAAAATTAAATAAATATACTAATATACCAAAAAATACACATACTATTACACCAAAAAATATACACATATATATTAATACACTAAAACATACACACACTAGTACATTAAAAACACACACTAATACACCACGCATGACATGTGGGTTGACCCACGACCCGTGCCCCTGACCCATGGCCCACAATCAACACCGTCCCATTACGTGTATATTTTGTTTTATTAAATATGTTTTAGTTTTTGTGTTAGTCTATGTGTGTGTATTTTTGTATATTAGTGTGTATTTTAGTGTATTAGTGTGTATATTTTTAGTGTATTAATTTGTGTGTTTTGGTATATTAGTGTGTGTGTATGTTTGTATTTTAGTGTATTACTAATGTGTGTGTGTGTGTGTTGGTATACTAATGTATCTATTAAAAATTTTAATTATTTTACGGGTTAATGGGTTTAACCTAACCCGTTATAAATCTAACTCATTATAACTTATTTACTACATGAGTGAAAAATAAATTGAATTTATTTTAACTTGAACTAATTTAACTCAACTCATAACTAATTTAATTTACCAATTTGTCACCTCTAGTTGCCCAACCTTGATGAGGCTTTTAGCTGGCTCGCCAGTGGGCTGCCCTTGATGGGCTAAATCAAATCCTAATTGGATTTTTATCTTATTATTTAAAATAGATATTTGTTGTTTTAAACTAATTAATTCACATTATGCAACATGAAAATTTGATTGAAATAAACAATTATATTGGCGGGTGAGCATATATAATAGGTGAAAATCGATCGATCTTTCAAATTTCACAGACCTTTGGTGGGCCAGCTGATTGCCCAGCTTTCTAGCCTGGATTGGGCTATCCCAATGGGTTATGGGTAAGGCCTACATCCTACCCAGTTAATAGACTAGCCCGCTGGGATTCAGGGATTTTCGGGTTGACAACCCCAGTAGTATCCCATGTCATCATGTTCTCCATCACAAATGAAATTATTGTTGGCATCATATGATCATAACAGCTCAGTGAATTATCCGCTTGCAAGAGTTTGTTTTTCCAGATAGGAATATTTATGTGCTAATGGTTTGGTATTTCTCGAGGGAGTAGTCGGCGTTAGGGCACCCTCAAGCCAAAAAAAAAAATGATAACATGTTTTTCCTACAGTCCTATTAGTTTAATTTATTTATCCGACAATTCTAATTAAGTTCTAACTTTTTTGGAAAACAAGTATATCTAACCTTTTTTTCTCCAAAAGCTCAAAGATGTTGTGCAGTGCCCCTTTGGGAATCAATCCAAAAGCAGCACCGCATATACGAGGAAGCTGTGAAAATTGCCAAGTTCTTGATAGAGAGAGATACCTCGTGGGAGGAAACTGAATCTGCATTAGACTCGATTAAACCTAAGATTCACAAATATTCCTCCAAGAATTCCCAAGACCGAGGGGTAGGGAAGGGAAAGAAAGCCGCAACAAGTACAGATCAAACTGTTCATCAAAAATTTGCAGAAACTCCATTGCTATTGGCAACAAAGTCAGGCATTATGGAGATTGTTGAAGAAATACTTACAATGTATCCACAGGCAGTAGATCATGTTGATCACAATGGTCAAAATATTTTACATAGAGCAATCAAGTATCGCCAAATGCAAGTCTTTGATTTGGTAGAAAAAATGGAAATTCCAATGAGGAGGTTGACACGAAAGATTGACAACAATGGGAACTCTATACTACACTGTGTTGGCAAAAGATCACAAGATCATGAGGCTGATATGCGAAGCCCTGCTCTGATATTGCAAGAAGAACTGCACTTGTTTGAGGTGGACTTCTACTACTGTTACATTTCTTGTGCATTCCAATATTGTCTTCTTTGTGTGATTCTGTGCACTTGCAGCGTGTGGAGAAAATCTGTCAAAGATATTCTGTTAAGCATTTCAACTCTAAAGGGCAGAGAGCTGTCGAGTTATTTAGGGAAGCCAATGCTAAACTATGCACAGACGCCAAAGAATGGCTAAAGCGCACTGCTGAAAATTGCTCCATTGTTGTTGTGCTCATTGCCACCGTTGCCTTTGCTGCCGCGTACACCATACCCGGAGGCCCAGATCAAACTACGGGTTATCCACTTCTTCTCAACCAACCTTTCTTTGTCATCTTCACAATAGCAGACGTGCTTTCTCTCACAATAGCATTGACCTCACTGATTGCATTCCTCTCAATCCTAACATCATCGTTTCAGCTAATGGACTTCAAGCAGTCACTTCCTCAAAAACTCATGCTAGGAGTTACCCTATTGATATGTTCAGTGTCATTTATGATGTTGGCATTTGCAGCTACAGTTCTCCTAATGATTCACAATAACGAACACTGGACCATGGTCGCCTCATACTTGGTGGCACTTCTCCCAGTTTGTATTTTTGCACTATCCTACTTACCCTTGTATGTATCACTCATAAAAACTTCGATTTTCTCGCTCAAGAAAATTGGGGAGGCCTTACCTTGATGTAACTGTGTTTTTCCTCGATCTTCAACCACCACTAAAGTCAAGTTTCAAAAATCCCAAGCCTCTATTCCTTCTAATCCCTCCCAATCTCAAGGCAGTAGTTCCACAAGCCATTATCTTGAGATTGAGTAGAATTTTTACACTACTAGTTCATGGTCCTTCTTTAGTTTTTCTTGAATAAAGTTTTTTCTAGATTTGTAATTGTTGTCGCAATGTGTAAATGATTAGATATAGTTTGGTACTGTGATATGTGTAATGTATTCTTCCACTACCAAAAGGATCATGTGCATTGAGTAACAACTAAAAAGCATCATGTGCATTTGAGTAACAACTAAGTCACATAATTCGTTTAAGCACTCAATGCTCCTGGGAGATACCATAAATTGTTATTAAACACTCGACTCTCCCGGGAAAAGTCATATTGTTTTTCAAATTGATTAATCATGTAATGTCTAATTAAGAGATTGTGGGTCTTAACCAAGTTGGAGATATGATTTTTAGATTTACTAGAACCTGGGCTCAAATTTGAGCTCTAGTACAAAAATGAGCCAAGTCTAGTCTGAACATATGATTTTGACACCAAACGACGTCTGGATAAAAACCCAAGCTCAAAAGTTACGTTCGAAGCTGTGATAGCTAGCCAACTCGGGTAGAGCCTGAGCACATCAAAGCTTAAAAGCTATAGATTAGTATGATATCTTTCACTTTAATAGGTTTTGGCAATAATTAATTATGCAGTTCAAAGATAAGGATTATAATTAGACATATGTGCAAGTTGTAGCGAATGTGCAAACTTGGGCTTGAAGCAAGCATTAGGAAGCAAAAACTACAACACATGTTCGAATATCTCTTTCATTGTCATCCAATGACCTCATCCCAATTGAAACCCACTGTTAATCTGATGATAATTATATGTTAGGCTCCCGAATTAAGTCCAACAACATTAGTTATTCACTAATTTCATAAAAACACGTGCCTCGCGAGAGGATAATTGGAGGTTGCTTCCGTGGAGAGTTTCACATTAAACTTTGGTTCCCCTTATAAGGGCACTTTGGAAATCTATTTTGATTTATTCATAAATACCATCTAAGGCCACAATGTGTTTCACAAGTGATTGTTTATGTTAAAAGTTTAATGCTAAACTTTTTTGAGTTCCCTTAAAACATTGCTTAGTCATGAAGAAGCAATTTTCACAAGAAAAGAACAAATCAGATGCTGCTTAGAGGATAAGCATTACCATTTAGAATGTGCCTTCCAAGTTGGTTCTATTTAATATCAGGACGAATTTCGGATAAATTTTGTGGATTATTTGGCATCAGGATGAAAATTTTGGTTTTTGTTTGAAGAGTTTTTTTAAACTACTGAAATTTTTAAAAATAAAATTGGTATTTAATTTGCCTGCTAATTCTGTATTGAAATTCTCTTAAAGGTAAGCTCCGTTTAGCCTTATTCTGACTTTTAAATTTTATTATGTATCTTAGTTTTTCAAGATAAAATAAAAAAAATGATGAAAATTTGTCATGTAGAACCATTTGCACTATTATAATATCATGTTCAAATACTTCACTTTGTTTCCTGGTTTAATGAATACGAAAGGAATAAAGCAAAAGTGGACTCATTTTATTAATGTTTACACAGCATAAAAATGCATGAAAATGAAAGCAAACTCCCCAACAGTGTGCCTGTTAAAGTGCTGACTAAGAGGATTAAGTACCAAGGTATACCATGAAATTTGTAAAAGAAAGAATATGTGCCTTCCAAAATAAAAATTAACGGATTTTAAATTTAGTTTTAATAGGTTCAGGTAGTAAACGAATAGACCTCTGAAGCCTGTCAAATAAATGAGTTGACACAAAGTTGATTAAATATGATATAAACTCTATTATACCTACCTAAACACAAATTATATTTGACATGAATTTGACTATAAATAATTATAAATGAATCAAACATAGTTTAAGAAAATTTTGATACAACAAGATTTGCACGGTTTAAACATGTGGTTTAGTACCGCCCATTGGCAACCCTAGCAATATCCAATCATGCTCTACTATTAGGGTTAGTTTATTTTAGGGATAAGAGTGGTATAAGGAGGTGGGGATTAGGAAGATAGTACATGGGACCAATCTTATATCTTGCTTGTTTAAGATTTTACAGTTAGTACTATTTTTTTAGATCTTAATACCGACCCAATATGAATAATAGACATAATGCCTTGTAGATAGTATTAATGAATATCACCTATCAGGTGATATTATTTTCATGGGTTAAATGAGGTACAAACATGCAAATTGACACAAATGTTCTCCTTTGATAAGAGTTTTCGTATAAAAAATTTATTTTGAATTTTTTTTCTTGTATTATGTTTAAGAGTACGGTGTTACAAGTTTTCTTTTAAAAAAAAAATTATTTTGAATTCTTTTCTTATATTACATTTAAGAGTACGGTATTACCGGTTTTTTTTTTTAATTTTTTTTTAAAAATTATTTTAAATTTTTTTCTTATATTATATTTAAGCGTACGGTGTTAATAATTTTTTTCCTTGTATAGATAGTTAAGGGTAAAATGGAATTGATAATATTAAGGGTAAAATGAGATATTTGTTATATAAGATGTGATAGAATAGATAGTTGTTTGTGGGATTCACCATAACATCTATTTAACAAACAAACATGAGAAGAGATTGAAATAATTTTTATTACTGGTACTAATATCCTTTGGTATTATAAACGTAAGAAATACATTTCTAATACCACCCATAAATAATACTCGATACAAACATGGCGTAATAGATGTGATTTGATAGTGTTATAATTGGATACATGTTTCGTCTAAAGCATGAGTTTCACTCGAACCGTGGTTGATTCACAAAACATTTTGGACGATGTGGCATGTCATTTGAGCCATCGTTATCAAATTGCTTAATACTTTGTTTTTTCTTCGATTTTATCTAATTTTTTGTGTCGGTCGCTCGATATTATTCTGCAATATTGTGATCAATGCGCCTCGGTGCCTTCTGAATCAATGGCCAACACTGCCTTCCTCAACCAGTTAAGTGTGCCTATATATACACTTGTGATAAACTGTGTTTGATGAAGCCTTCTCACTCTCTCTTTGTCTCTCCATCATGGCGCTCACAGCAAATACTATTGCAAAACATAACTTCAGTAAGAAGCTATACAATGCTCTGATGACAGGAGATAGAGAGAAGGTGATCCAACTCTGCCGAAAAACTCCTGAGGGTCCATTACACATCCTGACCATACACCAAGACACTGCCCTTCATATGGCCACCTACTCCAAACAAAAAGACTTGGTACTCAGTTTACTCCAAGAGTTAACCGAAGGTCAATTTGCCAAACTGATGCATCCTAATGACACTGGAAACACCATACTACACGAGGCGGCCACTTCTGACAGAATAGTACCTGCCGCGAGGGAAATGCTGATCAAAGCACCAAAACTGCTGAGTATGCGCAACCGGCGTGGAGAGACAGCTCTTTTTCGCGCTGCACGTTATGGCAAAACTATGATGTTTGAGTTTCTAGATGATGAAACCAACAAAAGCATTAAAAATGCAGAAGAACTTAAGGCCTTTCATTATAGGGATGACAAAACCACTATACTTCATATGTCCATCCTCACCGAGCACTTTGGTAAGTAGCTTGAGTTGAATACTGTCTTATGAATTGTTCAGTCATCTATTCATTTTCATTGAAATTCACAAGAAATTAATACTAGAAGCCCAGGCCATATGTATAGTGAGATTGATCAGCACACATTGAATGTCAAGTTATGGTGCAATTTGAGAGCTGCTATGGCTGCTCCATTAAATTTTTTTTTTTCTGACATGTGCTGTGAAATGTGAGACAGATTTGGCCCTTGTAATTGCAAGCAAGTATGAGTACTTGCTTGATGAAAAAGATGGAGATGGAATGACTGCTCTCCAACTTCTTGCTTGCAATCCATCTGCATTCAAAAAGGGGAGAACACAAGGATTTTTCAAGCGGTTCATTTACCCTTGTATGAAATTTACGTCAATTAGCAATTACGCTTCATTTATACTGCTCTAAATCAATTCTTTATGTGGCGTAAAAAAATATATTGTCATCCAAAAAAAATTTTTTCATCCAAAAAAACATGTCCGATTACTATTTTGTATAAACCGATCTACATGCATATTACTATATAAAATACTTAAACACAAAAAGTACTTAATAGCGTTATCTATTCCATTGATAGTGTTACACAAAAGTACAAATACTTAAACACAATACAGATAGGCACTTCTGAAAAATAATAAGAGTAATTGATATTGCATTTTCTTGTTAAAAAACAAGTTACGATCTAAAAAATCTCAAAAGCTGGTGATGTTTTCAAGTATCTCAACGGTTGGTACTGCATTGACAGACGAAGCTAAAGGGCTATCTAAGAAGTCTACACTCTATCATCCAATGTTTGCTTGGTTTTTTTTTGGACTTTAACCAGAAATGACATATTATCTCCAAGCACACCAGCATCAGGACAATTTTAGTTTCTTCAGGCCAAATAAGGAAGTGCACCACCTCTTGAAAACTTTGCCCTTTTTTATATGAGCTAAGCAATAATACACCAAATAAGAGTCACCCACAGGTTGAACCAATCCCGATGAGGCTTGAGGAGGCCACCCATGGATTAGCCAGGTGGTGGAATGGCCCACGGGGCAATCCAGCTTTCAAGTTAGTAGAATCACCAACATCCATGTCATCCTGTTTTCCATCACAAATTATTGTCATCATCATATCATAATAAGTACAGTTGGTAATTTGCTTCCATAGAGAAATATTTGGTTTCTCAACTAGCTATAAAATATTTTCCTCCACGTGTACTAGTTACATAACATTCTTTGGACATAATAAATCTAATTTTTATTTCTTCAAAAGCTCAAACATGTTGTACAGTGCCCTTATGGGAATCAATTCGAATGAAGAAACGTAGATACGAGTCAGCTGTGAAACTTGCCAAGTTCTTGATAGAGAGAGATACCTCATGGGAGGCAACTGAATCTGCATTAGATCGGAGTAAACCTAAGACCCATAAATATTCCTCCGTGGCTTCCCAAGGCCAGGGGGCAGTGGAGAAAGCCCCAACAAGTCCTCAAAACGCCCCTACTGAAACTGCTGAAACTCCATTGTTTTTGGCTGCTAAGGCAGGCATTACAGAAATTGTTGAAGAAATCCTTACCCTGTATCCTCAGGCTGTAGAGCATGTTGATGATGAAGGGCGCAACATTTTACATGTGGCGATCAAGTACCGCCAAATTGAGATATTTGATTTTGTGGTAAAAATGGAAATCCCAATGATGAGGTTAATAAGAAAGATTGATAACAATGGAAACTCTATACTACACTACATCGGCATCAGAGGAGGAGATCGTGGGGCTGAAGACATGCGAAGTCCTGCTCTGATATTGCAAGAAGTTCTGCTCTTATTTGAGGTGCGCGTTTAATGTTCAATACCTTTAGCACATGCACAACACACTTTCTTCATTAGGCTTGTCTTCCTAATGAAACTCTGTCATTGTTTGAGTGGTTGATTGTTTGTCGACTTCCAGCGGGTGGAGAAAATCTCCACAAGCCATTTCGTCAAGCACTTCAACTCTAAAGGGCAGACTGCTGCAAAGCTTTTTAGGGAAGATAATGCTCAACTTCGCTCAGACGCCAAAGAGTGGCTAAAGGGAACTGCTGAACATTCATCCATTGTTGCTGTGCTCATTGCCACCGTTGCCTTTGCAGCCGCCTACACAGTACCTGGAGGCCCAAATCAACACACTGGTTATCCACTTCTTCTCAAGCAACCTTTCTTTGTCATGTTCACCCTGACGGATGTACTTTCTCTCACATTTGCTTTGACGTCGGTGATTGTATTTCTCTCAATCCTCACATCATCCTTTCGGCTAAACGACTTCAAGCAGTCACTTCCTCAAAAACTCATGCTAGGATTCACTTTGTTGATATTTTCAGTGTCATTTATGATGCTGGCATTTTCAGCTACAGTTCTCCTAATGATTCGTAACAACGAACATTGGACTAAGATTGCTTTATACGCGGTGGCACTCCTCCCGGTTGGTATTTTTGCACTCTCATACATACCTTTGTATGCATCAGTCATGAAAAATTTCAAGTACTCACTCAAGAAAGTAGGGCACGTTTTTCCTCGATGTAGAAGTGTTTCTGTTCCTGCCAATTCCTCTATACCTTCCAAGTCCTCTATTCCTCAAGGCAGTAATTCCACATGCCACTTCCAGCTTGAGATTGAGTAGAATTTTCAGATACATCATTAATCCTTTATAGTAATTGGTCGGGTTCATCTTTTAACATTTTATTGAGCGAGAAATATGGGATTTTTTTTATTCTGGATTAGTAACTGTTTTCACAAAGATTGTATGATTGGTTTACAACATTGAGTTTGGTTTTATATTATGTGTAATGTATGATTGGTAAAGTTTGTTATATATTGATCCAAATCCGAATATGTAATATATGTAATCAAGTGTTGATCCTCTTCCGGATTTTCTTTAGAAAGGACTAATCATCTGATAAAGGTTATGTTCCACATCAATAGCATTTCCAACATATGAAAAGTAATGCAAACCTCATGGAATACCTCAACTATTATGCTTACTTGCTTCCGCTGGAGTCTCTCTGCTTTATCTGGTGTATCAATTGATTCTTATTGCTGGTTCTTCGGACAGAATTTCTGCTCATTCGGCTACTTTTTCTGTTTTTGTTATCATTCTATACTTTTGTCAACAATTCTGTGGGGATACCTTCAATCAAGGCATCTCTTACAGACTTGTTTTTTGGGGCTTTGGCTTTTTAGTTTTGTTATTTGACTTTGAGTCCTATGTGACTTCACTGTACATTTTTTGTGTTTCCCTTGTATACTTGGTTCTCTATTAATACATTTTACTTTCCGAAAAAAAAAATATATTATCTCCGCCATTGGAGATGGTACCCACAAATTGGAGGAAACTCTTGAAACTTAGGCGCACTGCTAGGCCATTGATTCTTAACATTATTGGAGATGGTAAATCAACACACTTGTGGCATGATAACTGAAGGGGCTAGCTCCCATTATTACACATATTGTGTCATTAAATGAGCCCACGTGAGGTTAACAAGATAAGGCATGTGACGAGGATGTCGGATACTCAATCAAAAGGGTCTAGCAAATCAACGAAATTGCAGGTATCAGGAGGGATTGCTGGAGAAATATCAACAACTTGTCAAACTGAATTGCTGAAAATCACAAAAACCCTAATGGGATAACCATTTACAAAAAGTAGAAGAAACCAAGGTGAAAGGTACGATGAACTCCTTTTTTATTCTAACAATTGCTTTAAAACCATTACTGACATAAGCATTGAAGTGTCTTTGATCGAAGCACTTCAATCTTGGGCAGTTTGTTCATTTTTGTAGAAAGAAGGTCAGGAAATCAAGTTCAAAGACATTTCTTACGATAAATATCACATCAAATTCCTTGTGAGAGGTATTTATTATTTTTTGACTCTTACATTTTTGGCACCGTCTATGGGGAGTGTTTTCATCAATCGAAACAAAAAGCTACGATGTCGAAACTCAGAAGTACCATTAGATCACCTTTAGGCAGCTTTGCCATGGGTGATTCTGATCCTATGTCACTTCCTACTGATAGCAACATTAGGTTACATGTCAATGAAAGCCCGTCTAGGCCCATCTAGGGGGAAAGCCACTCCTTGGCAAAGTTGGTCTAATCCCTACAGGACCGGCTTGATACTCATGATAAGTTGTTCAAGAAGTCTTATGCCAGGGAAAGGGACCTAATAATGGAGAATGAGGAGTTAAAAGCCAAACTAAAAGAGTTGACCAAAAAGACAATCGTGAAAAGGACAGCCGACGAGAAAATCCCGAAAAGAAGCGTGACAGAACCAAGAATCCTAATGTCGATAAGCATCAACAGAAAAGACCTTGGATTCTGGAAGAAGACTCCTAAAAGCAGTATATCACCGAAGAACTCTACAACCGCCTGAAAAGGCCAGAATGGAGATCGGCTAGGGACCTAGCTAGGAGAGCAACAAGCGAATTCGTCACCCTTCACTTCATGGATCGAAAAGGGGCGAGTCCTGAGCAAGTTCACCGTCCCAAATTTCAAACTTTACAACGAAAAAACAGACCCAGCCTCACACATCAGACATTACAGACAGTTAATGACCATCCACCAAAGAAATGAACTACTACTTTGTACCATCTTCCCTAACAGCCTTGGGGAGTCAGCCATGAAATGGTTCGACAGTTTGTCGAGGCAATCAATAGATGGATGGTCTCAACTAGCTGAGCAATTCACGACTCTGTTCATTACCAACAGTAAGCAGCCAAAAGATGTCGGGGCTCTGTTGACATTGAAGAAGAAAAATAATGAAACTTTGCGAGAGTATGCTCATCGTTATTAGGAGACGATGAACGAGATTGAGGGATGCAATCCCGAAATTACAGTCGCGTCTTTCAAAATCAGATTGCCAAAGGAGAACCCTCTGTATCAATCACTCACCAGAAGGCCAGCCACGGATTTGGTGAAATTAATGGCAAGGATCGAGAAGTATACCAAAGTCAATGATGACTTATCTAGAGATATGGTGAAAGTGAACCAAGGCAGGAGACAGTTCGGTCATGAGAAGCAAATCGAGCCGATCAGAGAGGGAGGAATGAAGAATGATAAGGACGGTTATCCTCAGAAATCCCCTTTTCTATGGGTGAATACGTTGTTCAAATACCATATCTACAAGATATTGAATCAGATTAAGGCGAAGCCATTTTTTAAGTGATCCAACAAGTTGACAGGGGATCCCTCAAAAAGGAATCCAAATTTCAGATACTCATATCACTGGGATATGGGGCATATGACTGAAAATTGCTAATCTCTGAAGCAGCATTTGGAAGAACTGGTCTAGGCTGAACACCTCTCCAAGTTCGTTGAGGATGGAGCAAGAACTGACAGAGAAAGAGCCAAATCGAAAGGAGACTAGAAATGGCAGCAGGAGTGATAGACGTAATCTATGCCACCACGAACCCGTAAATAGCCACTAACAATGCAACTAGGGCCTACGTCCAGAAAGCCGCAAAGGAGAAAGAGATATTTGAACTGCGATTGACCTCAAAAGTAAGGTCTAAGAGAATAAAGGTAGAAGACTCAACAGAGATGATCTACTTTTCTAAGTAGGATCTGATCAGGATCCATCAACCACATAATGACACGTTGGTGATAACATGTAGGATTGCCAACTATGATGTCAAAAGAGTGTTGATCGACCCAAGGAGTTCTTCTGAAATCATGTATATGGATTTCTTCAAGAAGTTCGGCCTCAAGCAAGAGAATTTATAGCCCTTAAACACTTCATTGATTGGCTTTAGTGGAAGAACAATTCTTCCTAAGGGAAAGATCATTCTGCCTATAAAGACCGGACCAGTGTACATCATAACCGAGTTCCTGGTAGTGGGTACTGTCTCAGCTTATAACGCGATAATGAACTGGTCCTGGTTACACGAGATAAAGGCGGTACCATCAACATACCACCAGATGTTAAGGTTCCCATCATCCGAGGGAATAGTAAACATCTGAGGAGACCAGGTTAGTTCCAGAACCTGTTTACTGGCCTCAGTCAAAGCCAAAGATGGAAAAAAAGTTCGAGAGAAGAATTTAATAGCCGAGGAGGCAACATAGCAATCAACACGCGGCAGCTCGGTTGGTCTTATTGAGCAAGCTGTCATGAAAAGCCCTAAAGTACCTTTAGACACAGAAAAGAAAGTTGCAGACCGAAAGATCGAAGACTTAACTAAAGTACCTTTAGACAAAGATGAAGATCGAGAAAAATACTTTTTGTTAGGGACGACTCTAAACCCCGAGCAGCAAGAACTCATCACCCTATTACGAGAATACGCTAACGTTTTTGCTTGGAATACAATTGATATGCCCAGCGTACCGTCCGAAGTGGCATGTCACCAGTTGAACGTCGACCCTAGTTTCAAGCTGGTCAAACAAAAGCTCAAGAGGTCAGCACCACTGCATCAGGAAGCAGTGAAAGAGGAAGTAGTTTGACTACTTGAATCTAAAATAATTAAGGAAGTACAGTATCCAACCTAGCTATCCAATACCGTGGTGGTGAAGAAGAAGAATGGGAAATGGATAGTCTACGTTGACTTCACCGACCTCAATAAAGCTTGTCCAAAAGACAACTTTCCCCTGCCTAAAATAGACTAGTTGGTTGATGCAACTGTTGGTCACGAGCAAATGAGCTTCTTGGATGATTACAGGGGGTACCACCAGATCCCCCTTGCCGAGGAAGATCAAGAAAAGACTACCCTTATAACGCCAAAAGGGACATATTGTTACAGGATAATGCCCTTCGGATTGAAGATGTTGGAGCAATGTACTAGAGGATGGTAACCAAAATGTTCTCACATATGATAGGAAGTACTATAGAAAACTACATTGACGATATGGTGGTTAAGAGTCGGAAGGCCACCAGTCACAATGCCGACCTGAAAAGCACATTTGATGTTCTACGAAGGTACAATATGAAATTAAATGCTTCAAAATGTGCATTTAGGGTTGGGTGGGGGAAATTCCTTGGCTTCCTGGTGACGCACCGAGGAATAGAGATAAACCCCGATCAGGTAAAGGTCATGACCGAGCTACAATCACCTCGAACTATGAAAGAGGTACAGAGGCCAACAGGAATGACAGCTACTCTTGAAAGATTCATATCCTGAGCATCTAACAAATGCAGACCTTTTTTTCAATCAATCAAAGGAAAGTAGGGAACACTCTAGAGCCAGGAATGTGAAGAAGCGTTTGTGAATCTTAAGGCATACCTAGCCTCTGCACCGATCCTATCAACCCCATTGCCTGAAGAGAGACTTTTTCTCTACCTAGTAGTATCGGAGAACGCGGTGAGTGGGGCATTAATAAGGAATGATTGTAAAAAGATAAAACATATCTATTACGTGAGCAAGATGCTCTTAGATGCAGAATTGAGGTATACTATTTTGGAGAAGCTCACACTCGCACTGGTTAGCTCGGCTAGAAAGCCCGGGCATTATTTCCAGGCTCACCAAATCACAATTCTCACCGATCAGCCATTGAAGTCCCTCTTTCAAAAAGCCGACCTATCTGGACGTGTTGCTAAATGGGCAATCGAGCTCAAAGAATTCGACATTGGATTCGAACTAAGGAAGGTGAGAAAGGGTCAGGTAGTCGTAGACTTCATCACAAAATTCCAGCCTAGAAAAAGCTCGAAGTAGAAAGAAAGAGTTGATGACTATCAAAAATCGAGGCTTGGCCGTAGTTGGATCCTATCTGTTGATGGGTCTTCAAATCAAAAGGGTTCTGGCATTGGTCTCACTCTTATGAGTTCAGATGGGTGTATCCTGGAGAAAGCCATTAGGCTCGACTTCCAAGATTCAAACAATAAAGCTAAGTATAAAACTTTGATTGTTGGAGTAAGGTTAGCAGCCGAGCTGGGGGCAACGAAGCTCCAGATATTCTCTAATTCACAACTTGCAGTGAATCAGATAATAGGGGAGTATGCGGCAAAGGATGAAAGAATGATAGAGTATCACACCATTGTAGAGAAGGAACTATGAAAAAAACCAGAATACTCAATTCAGCAGGTTAGAAGAGCTAAGAACTTGCATGCTGATGCTTTAGCTTCATTGGCCTCAGCCATTGACCAAGAAACTGAGAAATCTCTCACCATTGAATTACAATCCGAACCCAATATTTTGCCGATCAAATCTGAGGAAGTTTTGAATAATGAAACCGAGCCGAGTTAGATGGATGGATCCAATCATTGGCTTCTTAAAAAATGATGAGTTGCCCGAAGACAAGAAGGAAGCTCATAAGTTACGTCTGAAGGCGGCTAGATTTTGGCTATCTCCAAGGGACGAGCTCTATCGACGCTCATTTGGAGGCCCGTATTTGACATGTGTACACTCAAAGATAGTTCCTGACTTTCTAGCTGAAATACATGAAGGTAGTTACGGAGCTCATACAGGCGAAAGACCTCTGGCCCACCGAGCTATTCCTCAAGGTTTTTGGTGTCCGTACATGCAAAAGGATGCTCAACAGTTTGTTAGGCAGTGTAAAAAATGTCAGAAGTTCTCATCAATACCAAGAAAATTATCTCAGGAGTTGTTTTTATTGGCGAGCCCGTAGTCATTCGCACAATGGGGGCTTGACATCATGGGTCCTTTACCTCGGGCCTTTGGCAATAAGAAATATCTTCTAATTACAATAGACTATTTCACCAAATGGGTGGAATTCGAACCCCTAGCCAATATCAAAGATACTGATACAAGGAAGTTCGTCTGGAGGAACATAATCACTAAGTTCGGTATGCCACACTCTCTTATTTCTGACAACGGTACGTAATTTGATAGTGGTCCCTTTAAAGCTTTCTATCAACAATATGGAATTCGGAACCACTATTCCACCCCAACCTATCCTTAGAGCAATGGTCAAGCAGAACTATACAACAAGACAATCTTGGATGGAATCAAGAAAAAGTTAGAGGACGCCAAAGAGAGATTGGTGGAGGTGTTGTTGAGCGTCCTGTGGACGTACCAAACCATACCTTGGCGTGCAAATTGAGAAACCCCTTTCGCCCTAGCTTATGGGATGGAAGCGGTAATTCCTCTAGAAATTGGCCTACCAACACTGAGAACCAAGTTGGTTAGAAGCAACAACAACAACACCGTCATCACCAAAGATCTTGATCTAGCAGAGGAGAAGAGAGAACAAGCAGTCATAAGGATGACAGCATATCAGCATCATATGTCCCGAGCCTACAACAGAAATGTCAATCCTAGGTCTTACATACTAGGTGACTTGGTTCTGAGGCGAGTACTGGGATCAGCTAAAAACCCCACCCATGGGCAGCTTGGTGCAAACTGGGAGGGTCCATACAGGGTATCCAGAGTAGGAGGCAATGGTTATTATGAGCTCGAGACCTTAGACGGTACAGTGGTACCACGCCCCTAGAACTCAGCTAATTTGAGAAAATTCTATTTTTTTTAAAAAAAAGTACCTTTTTAAGATAGAACTCCGAAGTACCTTCGGAAGCTTAAGGGTGCCCTTTATAAAAAAACAAGTGTTGGGCAAAATGTGTTGATTTGAGTAAAAGTTATTAATAAAGAGACTTTGTTAGAAATCGTCGTATTCTCGCTTTTTTTTCCTTGATATGTATACATCCTACTGCTAAGGCAGGAAGGCAAAAAATCCTGATAGAAGTTATAAACTTAAATCAGGCGCAGCCACCCAATCAAATCCAGACTCTTAGCTAGGCATGATGATGTAAGCTGATTAGGGATAGATTTAAATCCAATTAGATTGGCATGTTGGTGTGAAGTAGAAACTCTTAGATGCCCAAGGGGACTATGAGTAACTCTATCAAGAATCGAGCTCTTGGAAGAAAGGCCGACCAAAGGCCATAACTTCAAGAGTTGAAAAAAATTTCTAAGTTATTTTTGGTTCGTAATGAGGAACCGAGCTCTTGCAAGAAGGACTGATCAAAAGTCATAACTTTAAGAGTTGAAAAAAAAATTTAAGATATTTTTGGTTCATGCTGAGGAACCGAGCTCTTGGAAGAAGGGCCGATCAAAGACTATAACTTCAAGAGTTGAAAAAAAAAATTCTAAGTTATTTTTGGTTTCTGCTGAGGAACCGAGCTCTTGGAAGAAAGCTGACCAAATGCCATAACTTCAAGAGTTGAAAATTTTTCTAAGTTATTTTAAGTTCCTAGTGAGGAACCGATCTCTCGAAAGAAGGATCAACTAAAAGCCATAACTTCAAGAGTTGAAGAAAAAAATTTCTAAGTTATTTTTGGTTCCTGCTGAGGCACCGAGCTCTGGAAAGAAGGGTTGACCAAAGGCCATAAAATTTTCTAAGTTATTTTTTCCTATTGAGGAACCGAGCTCATGGAAGAAGGGCTTGCCAAACATACAATAGATTTTAATAACAGAAAAGCCAAAAAATGATTTTCATTCGAAATTCAAAAAGATTACAGAGATTTTTTGAACATTTACACATGAAGTTGCAAAATAAAAAGGTCTACCAGGTGCTTCAGGAGGATGGAGGTTGAGAAGTGCACGGCAGAGGATGTTTAGAAAAAAGCTCAGAAGAAGAAAGGCGATATAGATATAAGGAAGAAGACGGATCTGAAACTGATAAGACAAGGTGACAAAAAAAAGAAGAGAAATCACTTATAAAGAGAGGAATTCTAAGAGGCAATGTTTAAATGCACAAAAAATGCCACCAAAACAAAGGAGAATGCCACAAGGTACGCGTAATAATGATGAAAAGGCATAAAACAGCTGACAAACGAATGGCGTTTGTCAAACGTTTTATGGGGGAAAATGAAGGGGATGGCTCCCATTATTACACGTATTGTGGCATTAAATGAGCCCACGTGAGGTTGAAAAGATAAGGCACGTGACCAGGATGTCAGATATTCAGTCAAAAAGGGTCTAGCTGAACTAGCCAATATGATTCGGCAAAGTTATGAAAGAGCTCGA
Source organism: Ilex paraguariensis (assembly GCA_963454935.2). Lineage (NCBI taxonomy): Eukaryota > Viridiplantae > Streptophyta > Magnoliopsida > Aquifoliales > Aquifoliaceae > Ilex > Ilex paraguariensis. The sequence goes on along the minus strand of CAUOFW020000814.1, from coordinate 179,994 downwards.
CTTTTATTATGACTGAGCTGTTCGAAATAGAAGATAGAAAGATAAAAAAAAGCCTTAACTTAGGCATTTTGAATGAACAAATCAATAAAATTTCAGATATCAGGAGGGTTTGTTGGAGAAATATCAGCAACTTTTCAAACTGAATTACTGAATTGAAAGAAGGTGTGCCACCTTGAATCAAAAATCACAGAAACCCTAATGGGATAACCATCTTTAAAAAGTAGAAGAAATCAAGGTGAAAGGTACGTTGAACTCCCCTTTTCTTCTAGCAATTACTTTAAAATCATTACTAACTTAAGCATCAGAGTGCCTTCGATCGAAGCAGTTCGATCTTGGACAGTTTGTTCATTTTTGCAGAAAGAAGGTTAGGAAATCAAGTTCAGAGACATTTCTTACCAGAAAGATCACATCAAATTCCTTGTGAGAGGTATTTATAATTTTTTGACTCTTACAATAATTGACACCCACTTGGGCCTTTTCTTCTTAAATGGTCGAAAGAATAATTGAACTTGCAAATCTGTCATCTACCATAAAGGTAGAAACCATTGTTAATGGTTTCTATTGGACATGGTCTTCTTCACGTACTCCAAAGCTTCTACAGATTCTCAATTCTATGTTGTCCTATAATTCTAACTCTCTGCATGCTGATAGAATTGAATGGCTCCCTAATCTTAGTGGTCATTATACAGCTCATTCAACATGGAAATCTTTTTACCCCTCTGGTCCTAAGGTCCCTTGGCACAAACTTGTATGGTATCGTTAATACATCCCTAGATTGTCTTTTGTTCTTTTGATTGCTATTCATGGGAAGCTGGGAACGAAGGATCGAATCAAGACTTATATGCAAAACATCAATACGACATCTGTGTTTTGTAGACTTACTGAGGAAAGCATCAACCATTTGTTTTTTGAATGCCCTTTCACAAGTGAAATATGGAACTAGGTGCTTAGTCATTCTATGGCCTCTAGGTTCCACCCATGTTGGTTACCAACTATCCACTTAGTCTCCAATCAATGGAAAGGAAAATCCCTCAAATTCATTGTGCTCAAACTCAGCCTTTTCAGTTCTATCTATACGATTTGGAGACAAAGAAATGTCAGAATCTTAAAGATTGAATTCAGAGATATAACTATTATTTTGAAGTTCATCCTTCATGTCATTAGAAGTAAGCTTCACAGTGTCAACTACAAGCAATCCACCCGGATTATTGTTTTTCTCTAGCATTGGAACAATTCTGCTTCTAATGTTTGGTCCTCAAATATTCCAACATGAATGCTCTAAACTGCCATAAGTTTTGTCACAAGGCAGAACTTATAGCAGTTCAGTTGCTTGATCCCTTTTTTGTTTTTTTGGTGTAATTTTGCAAAAATGAATATATTTTACTTTCCCAAAAAAAAATATGTTTTATCTCTGCCATGAATTCTCTGAACCCCTCTCTAGGATTCCTAGGGGAATTTTGAATGGCTACCATTTTAACCAATTTGAAAACAAAACCACTTTTCAACCAATCAAGATGCATTAGATATTTCAAATAAAATGACTTTAAATTTCAGCGTTTAAGATAAATGCCTTGTTACAATTTTTAGGAAAGAAAATTTTACAAAATAGACATTTACATCTTTATATCTCAAAATAGGCTCCCCAGTGGGCTGCTCTTGATGGGCCTTAACTAAATCATAATTGGATTTTTATCTTATTACTTAAATTAGATATCTATTGGTTTAAACTAATTAATTCACATTATGCAACATGAAAGTTTGATTGAACTAAACAATTATATTGGTGGGTGAGCGTATAATAGGTGAAAATCGATCAATCTTTCAAGGGAAAATTGAAAGGGGTTACACCAAATTAGACTTAATTGTAAAAAGTACACACAAAAAAATGTTGGGTAATTAAATCTTTAATTTTGATACTTATTTGTATCTAAGTACATTATTTGAATTTTACTAATTTTTTTGTGACATTTTTGTCCTCCATTGATCCATGTGTATTTTCTTTAGAAAGTGATGCATTAAACATCTTCTAGTTTTATAGGAGAATTTTAATATTTCATATTTGTATGTCATCCCTTTATTCATGCGTATTTTTTTTTTTTGGAAAGTGATTTTGTTTTCAAATTATATTTAATACACCTTGATTCATCTATATTTTTTTTTTGGAAAATGGTTTTGTTTCCAAATTATATTAATATCCGAACAGTGTAACAGTATAACAAGTCATTTACACAAAATATTGTATTATTACATTTTGTCAAACATATATTTTCATATAATTTCATTCAAAACAGTTCATCTTCATTTTGAATTTGTTACAACATGCACAAAACTACTTGACATTGTTTTTGTTATAGTGTATTGTTACACTGTCTTTGTTACATTGTTTTTGTTAAACTATTATGGAGTTCAGATATTAAAAAATTTTGAAATTCAAACAAGTAATATATTCTAAAATAAATGGAACATTAAAATTCTCCGATAAAAATAGTAGTAGTAAATATTTAATGCATAAACATAATTTGAAAATAAAACCACTTTTCAAAAAAAAAAATACACATGAATCAAAGTACATTAAAGATAATAGATTTTGAATTAAATGACCCTAAATTTCAATGCTTCATAAATGTCTTGTTAAAGTTTTTAGGAAATAAAATTTTACAAAATGAGCATTTACGTATTTATATCTCAGCTGTGTACTTTTTTGCAAAATATTTTATTTTATGTACTTTCTTACAGTTATGTCAAATGACCATCTTTCAAATTTCACAAATCTTTGGTGGGCCAGCTGGTTGCCCAGCTTTCTAGCCTGGATTGGGCTATCCCAATGGGTCATGGGTAAGGCCTACATCCTACCCAGTTAATAGACTAGCCCGCTGGGATTCAGGGATTTTCGGGTTGACAACCCCAGTAGTATCCATGTCATCATGTTCTCCATCACAAATGAAATTATTGTTGGCATCATATGATCCTAACAGCTCAGTGAATTATCCGCTTGCAAGAGTTTGTTTTTCCAGATAGGAATATTTATGTGCTAATGGTTTGGTATTTCTCGAGGGAGTAGTCGGCGTTAGGGCACCTCAAGCCAAAAAAAAAATGATAACATGTTTTTCCTACAGTCCTATTAGTTTAATTTATTTATCCGACAATTCTAATTAAGTTCTAACTTTTTTGGAAAACTAGTATATCTAACCTTTTTTTCTCCAAAAGCTCAAAGATGTTGTGCAGTGCCCCTTTGGGAATCAATCCAAAAGCAGCACCGCATATACGAGGAAGCTGTGAAAATTGCCAAGTTCTTGATAGAGAGAGATACCTCGTGGGAGGAAACTGAATCTGCATTAGACTCGATTAAGCCTAAGATTCACAAATATTCCTCCAAGAATTCCCAAGACCGAGGGGTAGGGAAGGGAAAGAAAGCCGCAACAAGTACAGATCAAACTGTTCATCAAAAATTTGCAGAAACTCCATTGTTATTGGCAACAAAATCAGTCATTATGGAGATTGTTGAAGAAATACTTACAATGTATCCACAGGCAGTAGATCATGTTGATCACAATGGTCAAAATATTTTACATAGAGCAATCAAGTATCGCCAAATGCAAGTCTTTGATTTGGTAGAAAAAATGGAAATTCCAATGAGGAGGTTGACACGAAAGATTGACAACAATGGGAACTCTATACTACACTGTGTTGGCAAAAGATCACAAGATCAGGAGGCTGACATGCGAAGCCCTGCTCTGATATCGCAAGAAGAACTGCACTTGCTTGAGGTGGACTTCTACTACTGTTACATTTCTTGTACATTCCAATATTGTCTTCTTTGTGTGATTCTGTGCACTTGCAGCGTGTGGAGAACATATGTCAAAGATATTCCGTTAAGCATTTCAACTATAAAGGGCAGACAGCTGCCGAGTTATTTAGGGAAGCCAATGCTAAACTTTGCACAGACGCCAAAGAATGGCTAAAGCGCACTGCTGAAAATTGCTCCATTGTTGTTGTGCTCATTGCCACCGTTGCCTTTGCTGCCGCCTACACTATACCCGGAGGCCCAGATCAAACTACCTGTTATCCACTTCTTCTCAACCAACCTTTCTTTGTCATCTTCACCATAGCAGATGTGCTTTCCCTCACAATAGCATTGACCTCAGTGATTGTATTCCTCTCAATCCTAACATCATTGTTTCAGCTAATGGACTTCAAGCAGTCACTTCAACAAAAACCCATGTTAGGAGTTACCCTATTGATATGTTCAGTGTCATTTATTATGTTGGCATTTGCAGCTACAGTTCTCCTAATGATTCACAATAATGAACACTGGACTAAGGTCGCCTTATACTTGGTGGCACTTCTCCCAGTCTGTATTTTTGCACTATCCTACTTACCCTTGTATGTATCACTCATAAAAACTTCGATTTTCTCGCTCAAGAAAATTGGGGAGGCCTTACCTCGATGTAACTGTGTTTTTCCTCGATCTTCAACCACCACTCAAGTCAAGTTTCAAAAATCCCAAGCCTTTATTCCTTCTAATCCCTCCCAATCTCAAGGCAGTAGTTCCACAAGCCATTATCTTGAGATTGAGTAGAATTTTTACACTACTAGTTCATGGTCCTTCTTTAGTTTTTCTTGAATAAAGTTTTTTCTAGATTTGTAATTGTTGTCGCAATGTGTAAATGATTAGATATAGTTTGGTACTGTGATATGTGTAATGTATTCTTCCACTACCAAAAGGATCATGTGCATTGAGTAACAACTAAAAAGCAACATGTGCATTTGAGTAACAACTAAGTCACATAATTCGTTTAAGCACTCAATGCTCCTAGGAGATACAATAAATTGTTATGCAACACTCGACTCTCTTGGAAAAATTCGTACTGTTATTCAAATTGATTAAGCATGTAATGTCTAATTAAGAGATTGTGGGTCTTTAACCAAGTTGGAGATATGATTTTTAGATTTACTAGAACCTGGGCTCGAATTCGAGCTCTAGTACAAAAATGAGCCAAGTCTAGTCTGAACATATGATTTTGACACCAAACGATATTTGGATAAAAACCCAAAGCTCGAAAGTTACGTTCGAGGCTGTGATAGCTAGCTAACTCGGGTAGAGCCTGAGCACATCAAAGCTTAAAGGCTCTGTAGATTAGCATGATATCTTTCACTTTACTAGGTTTTGGCAAAAATTAATTATGTAGTTCAAAGATAAGCATTATAACGATTCAAGTAGTAGCATATGTAGGAAGCAAAAACTATTCTTGGAAATTTCCAAATAATGGAACAACACAAGTTCAAAATCTCTTTCATTGTCATCCAGTGACCTCATCCCAATCGATACCCACTGTTAATCCGATGATAATTATATGTTAGGCTCCAAAATAAAGTCCAACAACATTATTTATTCACTAATTCCATAAAAACACGTGTCACGCGAAAAGAAAAGTGGAGGTTGCTTATGTGGAGAGTTTTGCCTTAAACTTTAGTAAAGTTCCCCTTATAAGAGTACTTTGTCTTGAAGCAATTTGACTTTGTAGCATCAGACAGATATTAACTCATTTTATAAGATCCCTTATAGTAGGATCCGAACATGGTATTAAGGTACCATTTGAGCTAGTTTAATTCCACTCTTCAATGCCCAAAATCAAACAAGCCCTTAGAGTTTCCGATTTGGGACCAAAAAACCATACATTTTTCTTGTGAACTAGGATAAAATATTCTCCAATTGTGAACTCTGTGCAGTAATTTCATCTCAAATTATACAATCATTGCATACAAACTTGTTGCAAGTTTGCATTTGCATTTGTACCAAAATCACAAACTTAAAAAACATGCGACCACAATATCACAGTATCAAATATTTCATTGTTCATATCTTCCGTTGAGTTCAATATTGTTAATAATTGCATGTTTATAGTTGTAGAGTTTTCTATGTTTTTTATTTCTTTTTTGAAAACAAGATTAAAAAAAAGTGTTAGAAAACAATACATAAATTCCTTTTGTCCAATAGGCCGTGACACAAGGCAAAACAAGACATGGAATTTTCCATATAAGGGCACTTTGGAAATCCATTTTGATTTATTCATAAATACCATCTAAGGTCACATGTGTTTCACAAGGGATTGCTTATGTTAAAAGTTTAATGCTAAACTTTTTTCAGTTCCCTTAAAACATAGCTTAGTCATGAAGAAGCAATTTTCACAAGAAAAGAACAAATCAGATGCTGCTTAGAGGATAAGCATTACAAAGCACAAAAAATGAAAGAAATTCAGATATTTCTTGTGGATTATTTGGCATCAGGATGAAAATTTTGGTATTTGTTTGGAGTGTTTTTTTTATGGTCGAAATATTTAATTGGAAAGTTAAACAACTGAAATTTTTAAAAATAAAATTAGTATTTTGCCTAGTAATACTCTGTTTTTATAAGAATAGGCAAACGTATATTACTAAAACTTTGGATGCGAAGACGATGTGTCTTTTAGATTATAAATCTGGTACTTCATGAGAAATTCTCTTAAAGGTAACCTCCGTCTAGCCTTGTTCTAAGTTTTAAATTTTATTAAATATCTTAGTTTTTCAAGATGAAACTGAAAAAAAATGACGAAAATTTGTCATGTAGAACCATTTGCGCTATTATAATATCATGTTCAAGTACTTTACTTTGTTTCCTGGTTTAGTGAATACGAAAGGAATAAAGCAAAGTGGACTCACTTTATTACTGTTCACAAAGCACAATAAAATGCATGAAAATGAAAGCAAACTCCCCAACAGTGTGGCTGTTAAAGTGCTAAGAGGATTAAAGTTCCAAGTTATACCATGCCATCTGTTAAAGAAAGAATTTGTACCTTAACAAAAGGAAACCATTCAGCATGCGATCCAGGAATTCACCATGAAACCAAAATAAAAATTAGCGGATTTAAGTTTTAATAGATTCGGTAGTAAACGAATGAACCTGTAAGATTTGTCAAGTAAATGAGTCGAAAAGATTTGCACAGTCTATACATGTGGTATGGTACGGCCCATTGACGGCCCTAGCAATATCAAATCATGGTCTAATACTAATGGATGTGAATTGACAGTGTTATAATTGGATACATGTTCTGTTTAAAGCACAAGTTTCACTCGACTCATGGGTGATTCAAAAAACGATTTGGACGACGTGTCTATGTTACTTGAGCTATCGTTATCAATTTGCTTAGTATCAATCGATACCGTTTTGTAACATTGTTATAACTTAAAGTCCCTTGTGACACTTAGTTTTTTCTTCAATTTTATCTAATTTTTTGTATCTGTTGCTCGATATTATTCTGCCATACTGTGATCAATTCGTATCGGTGCCTTCTGAATCAAAGGCCAACACTGCCTTCCTCAACCAGTTAAGTGTGCCTATATGTACAGTTGTGATAAACTGTTTTTGGTGAAGCCTTCTCACTCTCTCATTGTCTCTCCATCATGGCGCTCACAGCCGATACTATTGCAAAACATAACTTCAATAAGAAGCTATACAATGCTCTGATGAGAGGAGATAGAGACAAGGTGATCCAACTCTGCCGAAAAACTCCTGAGGGTCCATTACACATACTGACCATACACCAAGACACTGTCCTTCATATGACCACCTACTCCAAACAAAAAGACTTGGTACTCAGTTTACTCCAAGAGTTAACCGAAGGTCAATTTGCCAAACTGATGCATCCTAATGACACTGGAAACACCATACTACACGAGGCGGCAACTTCTGACAGAATAGTACCCGCTGCGAGGGAAATGCTGATCAAAGCACCAAAACTGCTGAGTATGCGCAACCGGCGTGGAGAGACAGCTCTTTTTCGCGCTGCACGTTATGGCAAAACTATGATGTTTGAGTTTCTAGATGATGAAACCAACAAAAGCATTAAAAATGCAGAAGAACTTAAGGCCTTTCATTATAGGAATGACAAAACCACTATACTTCATATGTCCATCCTCACCGAGCACTTTGGTAAGTAGCTTGAGTTGAAAACTGTCTTATGAATTGTTCAGTCATCTATTCATTTTCATTGAAATTCACAAGATATTAATACTAGAAGCCTAGGCCATATGTATAGTCAGATTGATCAGCACACACTGAATGACAAGTTATGGTGCAATTTGAGAGCGGCTATGGCTGCTCCATTAAATTTTTTTTTTCTGACATGTGCTATGAAATGTGAGACAGATTTGGCCCTTGTAATTGCAAGCAAGTATGAGTACTTGCTTGATGAAAAAGATGGAGATGGAATGACTGCTCTTCAACTTCTTGCTTGCAATCCATCTGCATTCAAAAAGGGGAGTACCCAAGGATTTTTCAAGCGGTTCATTTACGCTTGTAAGAAATTTACCTCAATTAGCAATTAAGCTTCATTTACTATTTAGTATTTTTTTTCAAGCGGTTCATTTACCCTTTACCTCAATTAGCAATTAAGCTTCTATAAATCAATTCTTTATGTGGCGTTAAAAAATATATTGCCATCCAAAAAAAAATTTGTTCATCCAAAAAAACATGTCCGATTACTATTTAGTATAAACCGATCTACGTGCATCTTACTATATAAAATATCTATTAATAAACATGTGGTCGAGCAACAAAACAAGCAAATACTTAAACACAAAAAGTACTTAATAGCGTTACATATTTCATTGATAGTGTTACACAAAGAGTGCAAATACTTAAACACAATGCAGTTAGGCACTCCTCCTGAAAAATAATAAGAGTAATTGATATTGCATTTTTTTGTTAAAAAACAAGTTACAATCCAAAAAATCTCAAAACTGGTGATGTTTTCAAGTGTCTCAACGGTTGGTACTGCATTGACAGATGAAGGTAAAGGGCTATCTAATAATTCCACACTCTATCATCCAATGTTTGCTTGGTTTTTTTTTTTTTTTTGGACTTTAACCAGAAATGAAATATTATCTCCAAGTACACCAGCATCAGGACAATTTTAGTTTCTTCAGGCCAAATAACGAAGTGCACCACCTCTTGAAAACTTTGCCATTTTTCTATATGAGCTAAGCAATAATACACCAAATAAGAGTCACCCACAGGCTGAACCAATCCTGATGAGACTTGAGGAGGCCACCAATGGATTAGCTAGATGGTGGAATGGCCCACGGGGCAATCCAGCTTTCAAGTTAGTAGAATCACCAACATCCGTGTCATCCTGTTTTCCATCACAAATTATTGTCATCATCATATCATAATAAGTACAGTTGGTAATTTGCTTCCATATAGAAATATGTGGTTTCTCAACTAGCCATAAAATATTTTCCTGCACTTGTACTAGTTACATAACATTCTTTGGAGACTAATAAATCTAATTTTTATTTCTTCAAAAGCTCAAACATGTTGTACAGTGCCCTTATGGGAATCAGTTCGAATGAAGAAACGTAGATACGAGTCAGCTGTGAAACTTGCCAAGTTCTTGATAGAGAGAGATACCTCATGGGAGGCAACTGAATCTGCATTAGACCGGAGTAAACCTAAGACCCATAAATATTCCTCCGTGGCTTCCCAAGGCCAAGGGCCAGTGGAGAAAGCCCCAACTGAAACTGCTGAAACTCCATTGTTTTTGGCTGCTAAGGCAGGCATTACAGAAATTGTTGAAGAAATCCTTACCGTGTATCCTCAGGCCGTAGAGCATGTTGATGACGAAGGGCGCAACATTTTACATGTGGCGATCAAGTACCGCCAAATTGAGATATTTGATTTAGTGGTAAAAATGGAAATCCCAATGATGAGGTTAATAAGAAAGATTGATAACAATGGAAACTCTATACTGCACTACGTTGGCATCACAGGAGGAGATCGTGGGGCGGAAGACTTGCGAAGTCCTGCTCTGATATTGCAAGAAGATCTGCTCTTATTTGAGGTGCGCGTTTAATGTTCAATACCTTTAGCACATGCACAACACACTTTCTTCATTAGGCTTGTCTTCCTAATGAAACTATGTCATTGTTTGAGTGGTTGATTGTTTGTCGACTTCCAGCGGGTGGAGAAAATCTCTACAAGCCATTTCGTCAAGCACTTCAATTCTAAAGGGCAGACTGCTGCAAAGCTTTTTAGGGAAGACAATGCTCAACTTCGCTCAGACGCCAAAGACTGGCTAAAGGGGACTGCTGAAAATTCCACCATTGTTGCTGTGCTCATTGCCACCGTTGCCTTTGCAGCCGCCTACACGGTACCTGGAGGCCCAAATCAAGACACTGGTTATCCACTTCTTCTCAAGCAACCTTTCTTTGTCATGTTCACCCTGACAGATGTACTTTCTCTCACATTTGCTTTGACTTCGGTGATTGTATTTCTCTCAATCCTCACATCATCCTTCCGGCTAAACGATTTCAAGCAGTCACTTCCTCAAAAACTCATGCTAGGATTCACTTTGTTGATATTTTCAGTGTCATTTATGATGCTGGCATTTTCAGCTACAGTTCTCCTAATGATTCGTAACAACCAACATTGGACTAAGATTGCTTTATACGCGGTGGCACTCCTCCCAGTTGGTATTTTTGCACTCTCATACATACCTTTGTACGCATCACTCATGAAAAATTTCAAGTACTCCCTCAAGAAAGTAGGGCACGTTTTTCCTCGATGTAGTAGTGTTTCTGTTCCTTCCAAGTCCTCTATTCCTCAAGGCAGTAATTCCACATGCCACTTCCAGCTTGAGATTGAGTAGAATTTTCAGATACATCATGAATCCTGTATTGTAATTGGTCGGGTTCATGCGAGAAATATGGCATTTTTTTTTATTCTGGATTAGTAACTATTTTCACAAAGTTTGTATGATTGGTTTACAACATTGAGTTTGGTTTTATATGTGTAATGTATGATTGGTAAAGTTTGTTATTTCTTGATCCAAATTCGAACATGTAATCAGGTGTTGATCCTCTTACGGATTTTCTTTAGAAAGGACTATTCATCTGATAAAGGTTATGTTCCACATCAATAGCATTTCCAATATACGAAAAGTAATGCAAACCTCATGGAATACCTCAACTATTATGCACCGATATTTTTTGCACAAATCTGGTTTGCCAATATTATCTCCGCCATTGGAGATGGTACCCACAAATTGGAGGAAACTCTTGAAACTCAGGCACACTGCTAGGCCATTGATTCTTCACATTATTGGAGATGGTAAATCAACACACTTGTGGCATGATAACTGGCGTGGGCCCCTTCTTCCTAAATGGTTAGAGAGAATCATTGAACTGGCAAATCTACTATCTTCCACAAAGGTAGAAATCATTGTTAATGGTACCTGTTGGGCATGGTCTTCTTCAGGTACTCTAGAGCTACTGCAGATTCTCAATTCTATGTCGTCCTATAATTTTGACTCTGCATGCTAATAGAATTAAATGGCTCCTTGATCCTAGCGGTCATTATACAGCTCATTCAACATGGAAATCTTTTTATACCTCTGGTCCTAAGGACCCTTGGCATAGACTTGTATGATATCTTCAGTACATCCCTAGGATGTCTTTTGTTCTTTGGATTATTATTCATGAAAATCTGGGAACGAAGGATCAAATCAAGACTTATATGCAAAACATCAATACGACATGTGTGTTTTGTAGACTTACGGAGGAAAGCATTAACCATTTGTTTTTTGAATGCCTTTTCACAAGTGAAATATTGAACAAGGTGCTTAGTCATTCTATGGCCTCTTGGTTCCACCCATATTGGTTACCAGCTATCCACTTAATCTCCAACCAATGGAAAGGGAAATCCCTCAAATCCATTGTGCTCAAACTTGGCCTTTCCAGTTCTGTCTATACGATTTGGAGAGAAAGAAATGTTAAGAGTCTTCAGGAATGAATTCACTATTTTGAAGTCCATCCTTCATGTCATTAGAAGTAAACTTCTCACTGTCAACTACAAGCAATCCACCCGGAATATTATTTTTCTCCAGCATTGGAACAATTTTGTATCTAATGTTTGGTCCTCAAATGTTCCAACGTGAATGATCTGACATGCCATAAGTTCTATCTCAAGGCTGAACTTATAGCAGTTCAGTTGCTTGATCCCTTTTTTGTTCTTTTGGTCTGTTTCATAAATAGATGGTTTCTCTTATATGTACATGTAATTTTGCAAAGATGAATATATTTTACTTTCCCAAAAAAAAAATTATCTCCTCCATTAACTCTTTGAACCCCTCTCTAGGATTCCTAGGGCTACCATTTCAACCAATTTACCCCTTTCCGTTCGCTTCATGTCTCACCTCCTACCTTTCTCAAATCCTTTGGTCTAACAACTCTTGAAGCATAATGTGTGCTAAGATTGATGTTGTCAGAAACTGATTAGAATTGGTGTCTTCGGGTTCATCTGAGGAAGAGACATTGACAGCCTAAAACTGCAAAACAAGGTTTTGCATCTTTTGAGTTGAAGGGAGCTTTTGTTTCCAATTTCTAAAGCCTTGCATTATTTAGAACATATCAGATAAGTAGATCATCTAACAATTTTACAGACAACACTGGTAAATGAGTCCCTAAAAGAAAACACAATTTATTATTCCAGCTTGTCATGAAATACATTACATACTTCATAAATTTTCATTTCCTAAGGAGTGGGTAATCAAACTAACATGATTTTCCTAGAAATTACACTGAAAATGCTATAACTCTCCAAATAATGATCAGGCACGTCAATAGATTAGATTTCGATACGAATCCAATCCAAATTTGAGTTCTTAGTTGGTTATAAATTGGTATTTTTAATCGAGGAATCTGCATAAACATAACTATGCTAAAGCATGTGGGTGCATGAGATCTTATTGACACTGATATACATGTTACATAATGTTAAGATCACTCTTGTTTTGCTTTCTGACACTTTGTTAGTAAAAAGTTGATGCAATATTCTCAGTCCTCCCTCCATATTGATACGTTTATGTCACCTCTATAGGTTGGTTTCTCCTCTATGTTAAATGGATCATTTATAGTCCTTAATTTCGTAGGATTATGTTTTAGTTGTTGAGAGTAATAAATTGTTATTTTTATCATGTTGAATTAAAAGTAGATGTAGATAGGACAAGAAGCACTAGTCACATTGTGAAACGGTTAAAAAGCTTTATAGTGGCATGAATTAGATGTGAAAATAAAGATATTGTCATCCAAAAACAAGTCATCTGAAAGAATTTTTTACATCTAGGCTTTGGTTGAGCAAGGGTACCTCACTCCCTTAGGGCGGAATAAAGACAACTAAAGTCTCAACCGGAGTAACAAGGGGTCATGTCATATAGAGGTTACATAGAGATTACAATTTCCTTTCATTCTCCCCCCCCCCCCCCCCTTACCTTTCGCTCTTCTCATAGAGGTTACAATTTCCTAAGTAATCACCACATTATCAACTATCTGTCTACTAGGTATGAAACTACTTTGATTCAGGCTGATTAGGTTATCCAAGAATGGTCTTAATCTATTAGCTAGTAGTTTTGTAAGTATTTTATAACTCACTTTATAAAGGCTAATTAGTCTGAACTGGGAGATCTTAGTTGGGTTTTCTATTTTTGGAATGAGAGTAATCCAGGTGGTGTTTAATTCCCTAAGGAAAACGCCACTAGCTATGGATTCTTTAATTAGTTGGCACAATGAATTACCCACAATTCCCCAATACTTCTGATAGAAAGTACCATGTAAGCCATCTGGCCCAGGTGTTTTAAGCCCCTTGACCATATACACGGTTTTCCTAATTTCCTCATTGCCCACATATGTTTCTAACATGTTTTTCTCTGCTTGTGGTACTTTAGTTTGAAAACTATGAACCATTGAGTTAGTACAGTAAGTACATTCATTCTCAAAAAGATCTTTAAAGTATCTCAAAATCTCAATTTTAATCTCTGTCTATTATGTCATCCAGACCCCTTGAGCATTTTTAAGAGCTTTTGGTCTATTTTTCTTTCTCCTGATTATTGTTGATATATGAAAAAAATTCTAGTATTCCTCCCCTCCCCCCCCCCCCCCAAAGTAATCCATTTGCCTCTAGATTTTTGGTACCACAAGATTTCTTCTTGTTGGAGTGTATCGTGGTATTTCTTTAGCAGTTCTCTGCAAGTCTTTCTAAATTGTGAGAGTATTGTATTTCCTGAGATTTTTGAATACCCCAAAGTCTAGCCTTAAGTCACTTTTTTATATGAAAAATATTTTCAAAAGTGGTATGGTTCCATTCTTGAGCATTTTCTGCAAAGGCCAATGTGCACGGCTTCATGCAGCGAATAACCATGGCTCGCCCATGTATTGTAAACTACATCTTTAAATGATGCATGAGTTAACCAAGATGCCTCTAATCCAAAAAGCATAGGAGATAAGGATATTGGAGTATTACCTATGAGTTGGATGAGTAATGGACAATGAATTGAATGCGTTCTTGGCAAATTTTTGTCACATGCTTCCGAATATTGTAACCTCTAGTTTGCATTTGCTAAAGCCCTATCAAGCCTGATCATTATGTTTGGGAGTCCCTTCCACTTATTCATCCTAGTTAACCTAGGCCTGCCACACCCTAGATTAATGAGTCCACTGATAGAAAATGAAGAAGATGAGGAAACAGAGAGAGCTAAGTCATGGAGTAAGTTTTTGCATATTCTTCTTATTCAATCAATCAACTCATTATATACGATAGTATTTATACACAATTCCTCAACAACCTAATTGACTATGCACATGATTGTTGGAACAAAAGTCCCAAAAATCATTGACAGTGCATATATATCAATAACAAAAACAAAAATCCTTTAAAACCCTACAAAGCGAAACAAGGGTACCTTCGAGATAGTTCTAAATTGATCTCATCTCAGCATGAACGCATAATCTAAAAATAGATGCAGAAAAAAGTTCGATGAATCTCACAATCTTCTGTTGTATATCTTCCAACGCCAAAATCCGGCTGCAAAGACTTCCGAATTTTTGCTTTTTCTCTCAGCCTCCCTTAAAACGTGAGTAATAAAGGTGATGCTGATTTAGAGAGTCTAGATGTCTATATATAGGCTACGACATAAATCATAAGGAGAAATAAGGGTCGGACTTCCAATGGGCCAAGAATTCCTATGTTTAACCAATAACAAATATCTTGTAGACCATTAATAATAAGTTAGTTCACTAAAAATTTATTATTGATCTTCTAAATCTTATCTCAAAAATTATGTTTCCAGCTCCTTATTATTATATGCTTAATAATTTTTCTACGTTTAAGATTACAAATGTCCATCAATTAAATAAATTACTAATAATTATATTTAATTGACTTCTTTTATTCCTTGAGACCTTACCACTCAATTTATTTGTCATGTCGAATAAGTAAATCCACCTGTAAGGTTTGACATAGACAAAACTTAAGTACTTTTTCAAAAGGACATCATCAACTCATTTAAATACCAGGACGTGATTTCTTTTAATAATTAATTTCTACTGTACAAATAATATTTTCTCTCAATTCACCAAGCTTATTGACTTAATATGAATCTCATTATTTGATAAATTAAAGTGACAATCATTATATGCACGTGGCAATTAACTATTTCGGGATTAAGAGTATAAGCAATCATAATAACAATAAATCAATGAGTCTTTGGTCCATTGGTACTCCTTATTTTGTAAAGACTTTGTCTTATTGAGGTCAAGAGTTCAAGTTCTCTTCCCTCCTCCCCTTTCTCCTCCAAAAAAAATATATTTTAAAAAAATGACCATGAGATATTTATTATCTTATTCAATCAATAAAAGATAATAACCTCAACATAGGTATGTTCAATACACAAAGTATACTAGTGCAATAATTCGAGAGATCAAACAGTCTCCTATAGACAATATAGACTATGCAAAAATACTACACTACAATCATACTAATGGCGTGTCTAATTCCATCTAGGATTGTGAACCTGTATTCATATTATACAAAAATCTGATAATTTGGTCTTCCATACATAAGCTGAACTCTACACACTAAATTATTTATAATGTAAAATACAAGACACACATGCATACCATATATCAAATATAATGTAAATATTTTGCCCACATATATTCTCAATAGAATGAAAAAAAAAACTCTTATTAATTAATAAAACGAGTTTCACTACATAAAGTAAGCTTTTGGTATATAACTCTATCAATGACTTCACATGGCTAGTTCCAACTCAGCAGGAGACAAAACAAATTAGCTAACTAACTATCTAACAAATTAGCTAACCGACTAACTAATTAATAATGTTATCATTTTCCTTTTCTATCAGCTGCAATTGATTCTCATTTTGCTTCTGCAACTGCTCTATTGTGTTTCTCCTTCTCTGCAGCTTTGATATGTTGCAATACCCCCCTCGCGAGAATAGAGATTAATTATTCCCTTCTTGGATAAATGAACATAAAGAACATAAGAGGGTAAGGCTTTAGTGAAAATATATGCCAACTGAAATTGTGTGAGGACATGAGCTGTTTAGATGCTTCCCTCTTGAATTTTGTCTCGAACAAGATGACATTCCAACTCAAAGTGTTTAGTACACTTATGAAAGATAAGATTAACAGTCATGTGAAGAGCAACTTAGTTGTCACAATAAAGCAAAATAGCCTGTGGATGAGGCATTTGAAGACCAGTAAGCAGACAACACAGCGAACTGAGCTCAGAACATGTAACAGTCGTAGCTCTATATTTAGCTTCTATTGAAGAACGAGAAACAACAGACTATTTCTTTGATTTCCAAGAAAAAAGAGAAATGCCCAATAAAACAATAGCCAGTGACAGATTTGTGAGTATCAAGACAAGAAGCCCAATCGAAATCACAGTAGGCTCGTAGTTGAAGCTAAGAGAAAGAGGAAAACAAAACGTCCTGAGCAGGAGCTTGCTTAAGACACCTCAGAACTTTGTGTGCAACTGCAAGATGAGCAATGGTTGGTTTATCCATAAACTGACTTAAAATCTATATTGTGTAACTAATATATCTAGTCTAGTGATTGTCAGATATAACAGCCTACCAATGAGCCTGCAATAGATGATGGGATCAACTAATAAATAACCAGTAGTTTTGCTAAGTTTGAGATTCTAATCTAAAGAGATCTTGACTGGTTTAGAACCCAAAGTACCAGAATCAGCCAAAATGTTCAAAATATACTTCCTTTGACATAGGTGAATAGTTGTGATATGCTGCAATATCCACATTTGTTAATGCATTCATTAAATCATGTGTTTCTTCTATGGTGACTTGTTTGTCTCCTCCTTTTCTCAGAGTTACTAGAGAAGTCATTAGGATCCCCGACGACTATCCACGAGTTTTGAAAGTTGTCTCCCTAGGTTCTCAAATTGTCCCATAGAATTTTCGTATTTGACAAACTAGGGCTCTCATAAACTACTGAGAAAAAACACTCTTCAAAGTTATTCATCGACACAACTGCACGGATAACTTGTAAGTTAATCTCATTCACTATTATTATGACATTGCAAGTGTCCCATAGCAGTCAAATACTTCCTAATCTACCCTCAGTCTCAATTTTTGCTAATATTATCAACTCAAAATGATCAAAAAAAATTCAAGTCGTGCACTATTAAGTCTTGTTTCCATTAGGACCACCACACTCAGATAATGTAATTAAAATAGGTCTCTAAAGGTTCTCATGAAGTTTTTGTTACCAGCTCCTCTACAATTCTAAGTCATATCTTCATTGATGACATAAATGAAATTTGGGATACAAGAATACATATATCATTACTCAGACTCTCTTGAACTCTTCTCATATTCTCCAATAGAGATCCCATTGGCATCATTGTAGTTACGATTGTGTGGACTTTTGCTATAGCAAGGTAACAACCTTATATCACTAAACAAACCTTTATCGCTATGTTATGATCATGTAATTGAATTTTGTGAGTCATTTGTCTTCATCTTGGATAAAAGATGAGACCCACAAAGGTTGTGTTTAGTTGTGCATGTCTTAGCACTTGATTCTCCATACCCATTTCTTCCCTTACTTGGATCTAGTGGTTTGGGACGTCTTGATTCATCTTTTGGCCCCTAGAGGTTATTCTCTGATATTAGGTTAGGAGGGTTTTAGGTTTTCGATGTTTTAAAGAAAAGATGGAGGGCTTGAAGATGAGGTTGAATCTGTATGGGTTAGGGTTATGTTTTTGGAGTTGGTATTTTAGGAAGGTGTAATTAACCCCAATATTTGGATTGAAGTGACAGTTGATATTAACTACAGGGAACTACTGGTTGTTGGATGTGTTTTTCTTTCCAAGGCAGGTCACTTGCCTTCAAATCTCTAGCCATTCTCCAGAATATGTATCGTTTTTTTCTGAATTGTTGTTTTGACTCCTTCTAGACCTCTAGCACCCATTGTCTTTTGTTGTTTGGACTGGGTCCGTTGCTTATGTTAGATTTGGTCTAGTAAATAAACTATTGTTTGGCTGGTCCACCTGTGTTTTTGGGCTCAGCTTGACTTGATGGATCATTCTCTAAGGCATGAAATCTATTAGCTTGTCTCTATGATTATTCGTTAGTAGGTCTTTTGTTGGCTAGTTGGTTTCTCCTCCTAGATTAAGCTATCATCCAAGGCCAAAAATACGCTGCCTCTGGGTCTTCAGAGATGGGCTTAGAGCTTATTGATCCATTAGGATTTGAAACTGGAATATTCTTTGACCTTTGCGCAGAGCTATCCGTTAAGGGTGGCTATTCTGCAACTAGGGGTGATAATCGAACCAAGCTCGATGAGCATCACCATGCTCAAGCTCGACTTGACATTTTAGGAAGATGTTCAAGCTCGGCTTGAGCTCGAACATCAAGCTTTTTTTTTAGCTTGAGCTCGGCTTGACTAAAAAATGAAAAGTTCAAGCTCGACTTGATTAAACTCGTTTTCTGTTAACAAGCTCGAATCCAAGCTCTAGCTCGTATAAAACTTGACCAAAGAAATCAAATTTAGGCTTGCGAACAGGCTTGAATTTTAACAAAATTCAACACCACTTAACACAACATAACAAATTAACACTACATAACAAATTCATAATTAACTTCTTCATGGACATCACCCAACACACAGCATGCACATGCATTGATGCACATCACCAACAAGAAAAATTGTCCATAAAACAACCAAATTAAACAACAACTAGCCGCATGATGAAACTGATCACAAAAATTAATTTCAAAAGAGCATACAAATTGTCAAGTGCCCAAAAAAAAAAAAACAGCATGTTTCACAAAAAAAAATAGCCAAGTGCCCTCGTAGTAAAGCCTGTAATGAAAAAACCATAACCAAGAATTAGTATTTGATACCTTTTAAAAAAATGATTCAAAACCATAACCAAGAATTGTTATTGATACCTTTAAAAAAATGATTCAAAAGCTGTTTTCCTCAAGGCTATCTTCATTCATAAACTCATTCTCTTCAACAACCTGTAAATAAAACACCAACAATGAAATTCATTGTAACTAAAACAAAATGAAACACAAGGTAAAAATATCCTTACAATATTCGATCTGTGGATTCCAAAATTATTACGCTACCAATCTCTGATACATACCAAAGCTTCAACTGTCTCGGGCTTCAAGGAGCTTCGATATTGGTCAAGAACTCTCCCTCCGGCACTAAAAGCAGACTCCGAAGCAACTGAAGTAATGGGAATAGATAGTATGTCTCGTGCCATCTTTGACAGGTTTCTAAACTTAAGAGTGTTTGCTTTCCACCAATTCAAGGCATTAAAATCCTCAGTGTCATTTTCATCACGAATGTAAATGCCTTCTTCCAAATAAATTTTCAGGTCAGACTTGTACGGTTGAACAATGTCCAACTGTTTGGCCCATAGATCAAATTCATTCACACGCTTTGCCTTTCCCTTGACATTGCTAGTGCCACCAACGTTTCTACTTTCAAACGAAGTCTTTGGTTGTTGTATATCTTTAGACACATAATCCTTGTAGAGATCATACAAGGAATTACGAACAACATCTATATAATGCACTACTTCATCCGATGAATAAATTTTGGGAAAATAAAACTCATCAAGTCTCATTTTATATCTAGGATCTAGAACCGCTACAATTGTCATCAACAAGTTACAATCTCCCCAATACTTGTCAAACTTTTCACTCATTCTAGCAATCATGCGACTCATGCAGTCCCTATTATCAAATTCATGCTCATTCAAATTCTTTCTAATTTTTCAAATTTCACAAAGAAATAAATTTGAAGTTGGGTAAGAGGAACCCAAGAATAGATATGTAGCATTATTAAATATTTCTAAAAACTTGCATACCTCTTCAGCTCTTGACCAATCATCCTCAGTTGACAACCATCGATAGTTGCTATCTTTTTCTTTGTACCTTGGAAACACTTCTTTAAACAGAAATGCAGATTCTAACATTTCATATGTTGAGTTCCACCGAGTAGGCACATCAAGAATCAATCTCCTAGTTGTTGGCAATTGCAATTGTTTTACAATCTCATTGAATTTATCAAGTCTCAAATGAGACATCTTCAAGTATTTCACACTCTCACATATGTTATCAATTATATCTCTTATCTCACCCAAGTCATCATGTACCATTAAATTCAAAACATGTGCACAACACTGAACATGAAATATTCTACCATTGAAATAAAACTTACCTTTAACAGAAAAATTATCTTTTAAATTCCTCACCGCTACATCATTTGAGGATGCATTGTCTAGAGTAATGGTAGACACCTTATCCTCAATCCCCCCCCAATCAGTTAGACACTTGTAAATACTATCAACAATCACAAAACCTGTGTGTGGGGGTGCCAAGCAACAAAAATTCAAGATACGTTTTTGTAACTTCCAATCTACATCCAAAAAGTGTGCGGTAAGACACATGTACCCGATTGTTTTATTGGAGGTCCATAAGTCTGTCGTCAAGCTAATTCGGTCAACAGTAGAAAACATTCTCTTCAATTTCATTTTCTCATTCACATATATTTTCAAGTAATCATTTTTTATGGTGAGGCGTTTAACTGGCTCAAAACGTGGGTTCAGAGATTTAAGAAGCATCACAACAATTCATGTTCAATCTTCCTAAAAGGATACTCATGCACTATTATCATTTTTGTTAAAATTTCTCTTACCTTCCCCTTGTCAAACTTATAAGCTGCCAACCCACCAGACCCATCGGAAGTAGTTAAGGAGAGAGCCAATAATTGTTGAGTAAGTCCTTTCTTTTGGCCAGAAACAGAAGCTTGACGAATTGGACAAGTTTCTAAGTGCCTTTTAAGATGAGTTGTGGGAGCCTCTCGACCCAAAGAAAGATTTGTTTTACAATGGTTACACTTGGCCTTTCTTTTTCCATTTTCATATATTGTCTCCAAATCATCCCAAACTTTCGAAGTCTTCCTCCTGTATTTTTTTTGGAGTGGTTCATTTTCAGAAGGCCCTTCGATTGTAGCAGCATCATTATCGATAGTTTCTTCATTTCCACCATTTATAATACTAGAGGACACAAAATCAAAAGCCATCTGAACAAAACAAAGATGAAATTAGATATAAAGTTATCAAATCCCCTTACTAACAAAGTCAACACACACCAATTATATTTCAAATCTTCTTCTAAGCATTTGATATGGGCAGTGTAGTAGCATTTGTCACAATTAAAAGAAACTACCAAATTTTAGAACTCTCAATGCCTCAATAAACTTAATTATAATGTACTATGACAAAAAATGTAAACTAAATAGAAATCCTAGAAGATCATGCCCACATAGTTATAAATAGCCTTCAAGCTCTGCAATACAAAAGATCACATCACCAAAATTAATCTAGGTCAAACTTAAAAATTAAATTAGAGAGCCCAGCAATCAACTTGTTAAAAAAATAGATTAAAAAAAATTAGGATCTTATTTTGCTTAACCATTGGGCTTGTATTGGGTGTAGTAGTAATACAAGAAAGAAGGCAGGTGAGTTCTTCCATTGGTGACTAGCAAGCCCAATGTTTTCCTTTCCAAGTTAATGGTCCTGTTGTTGCTATAACTAAAATGGGTCATGCCAAAATTCCTCGATAGTGTATTGGGTGAGTGCCTAAATTTAATAACCAACCAGCCCTATGTCTGTACTTGAATAATCGAAAAATAGACTAATGAAAGCTCAAAGCTAATAACAAGAGGTCAAACAAAATAAATAATCATAGATGTTCAGATTTGAGATGCACAAAGTAACTGTTCAGATGAGATGCAGCACAACCAGACTCTTGTCGCTTGAGAGTTGTACCTGATCCACAAAGAAGAGATGAAGACGAAAGATGGGGCTTCACCGATGAGTGGCAGACGAGAGATAGAGTTGAGGGCTTCACCAATGAGTGGCAGACGAGAGATGGAGTTGAGAGCGCCTTCAGATTGCCAGATTGGGTTTGGGTGTATTAGGGATTTAGGGTTAGACAGGTTAATATACATGTTATCGTCACCATTGGATCTCAATAGAGATTTGGAATGGACAGTTATAATTAGACCACTAAAAAATAATAGTAAAACTAGGTAAAAAATATCAAGCTTGTCAAGCAACTCGAATTCGAGCTCGAGCTCGAGTTCGATTCGTTTATAAACAAGCCTTAAATTGTGTTCATACTCGGCTTGTTTATAATATTCGAACGAACTCGAACGAGCCCAAAATAAGTCGAATCCAAGCCGAGCTCGAAAAGCTCAGTTTGATTAATAGCCCTATCTGCAACTCTGACTAGTCTCTCTTCTCTAGAGACCCTTCTCGCCTTCTTTGTTGTTTTCTAAGAGTATGGACATTAAAGATCCACATGTTCCACTCTTCTACAAGCAAACAGAGGGCATGAACACATTCCTACTCCACCTTGAACAATCTTCCTCCCAATGTAAAATGAGATACTTGTGGCTTAGAGAGGTCTTTTCCACACATGCTCTTGCAAACTTACCCCTTTCTATTGTGATTGTTCTAATGTCTACTTTGATGGATTTCCACAATGCCTTAGTTGCCTTGAATAGGGTTCCTTCTTCATAGTATTCTAACAACTCCTCTAGAAGCCTAATCCATAATGTTGTGAAGAATTATTGAGCTTGTGATTCAATAAAATCTAGTTCCTATTTACAAACTATAAGGTAATGATTCATAATGATCGAAGGTCCTCTTGTAGATACCTTAAAACAATCCTATTTCAACTCGAATTTGAACATATAAAACCAAAAATCGAGATCAATGGTTTCAAAATCCCTTTGCAACCCCTAAATATTATGCACCCTATTGTAGAACTCTCTATAACCAATTTTCCTACCAATTTGTTTTACTATGAGACCATCTCTCTACTTGCTCTTAATCCTATATAAGATTTTCTTGGGTAAGCTAACCTTGGGACATGTCTCATATGAGGTATCTATTGTAGTGAGATCTGCATTGCATTCATTCTCTGTTCCTTTGTCTAGCAAGACTTTGTCATCTGAAGCTTCCTTATAGGTAGTTGAATCAGAATAATTAATATTAAGTTGAATCATAAGTAGCTGAATCAATACTAAGTTGGGACTTAACATTGATCAAGTTGAGCTACTGGATTATTCCAAACTCAGCTCAAACTTTAAATTGAACTTAAATAATTATTCAACTATAATTTGATTTAATGATGCTCATACATAAGGGATAAATGTCAAGACAACTTGACCCAATTGATGGTGCCGTGCATTATGAAATTTAATTATTGATTCTCACCGAAAGATCTAGCTTTCAGTTATTTGTATTCATTCATCATTAAAAAAATAAGTTAAAGTGACACAATTAAATAAAATATAACATGTATCTCTACAAGATGAGAAAAAAAAATGAAGTATGATTTCAAAAATAAAAAAAAAATATATAATATCATAATCTAATCCAATAATTCATTATTTTAGTGGCTGCCCATTGCTTCACATCAAGAGACAAAATCAAAAATAAGAAAAATACTATGGATCCTAAATAGAATCTCAAATTGACTATCGACCATTAAATTAGTGAATTCCATCGAAAAAAATCACAAAACCCAATTAATCTAAGGGTCCAGAGTCATTTTAGATTATATTTGCGATCCCGAATTTGTGATTCCTGTACAGTAAAAACTATGTAGAATGTAAATTTGTGATTTTGAATTAATTTAGATGTAACAATGTAACTCAAGAACCTACCAATCGTGTTGATTTAAACTTATAGTCATTAGTCAATTGAGCCAACACGCAAAACTTACTTTCCACGCACATGATTAAATCTAGAAAATGTGACCTTAAAAGAACATTTTCATAACGGGAGTATTGAACCCAACTTAAGGCATCTAAACCACTTGATCTAGCCCCCTGGGTTTGCAGCAGTAAAAATTGTGACAATGGATTGGAGATTTATTAGAAAGTCATTTCTTTATAAATAGGTGCAAGCAATCTCCTTTTCCCCAAAAAATGATACAGCTAGTCTCCATTAGTGAAAATCAATAGCTTCTAGATATATATATATTTTTTTTTTTGGATCAAAAAATCTAGAAGCTATAGGTTTTCTATTTTGCACAATCTAGGGTTTATAAACACCATCGCCATTGTCGCCAAAGTCGATCAACCGACCAATCTCGAGAATCTCCGAACAATCCCGAACGATGAACCTAAATTTTCGATTCAGTTGAAATACACCCCAAATCTGTGAGAAAAAGCTCAGTCTTTGGGACTGAAGACTACAACCCAGACTGTCCGCTTTCAATGGCCAAGACCAGACCTGGCAAACGAGACTTGGATTCTTACACCATCAGAGGCACCAACAAGGTCGTCAGAGGTAACATACACACCTATACGGACATTGCAGATATTTATATTTTTCTTTTTTTCTCTATGGTTTACAAATATGTTATATAATCGTTTTGGGTGATTAAATGTTGTTTTTGACTGTGTCGGTGGGTTTTGGAGCTGGGCTTTGCACATTGATGTTCTGATTTAGCACTGCTACGACCCAGTATATACATGCATCTAAAAGTATATGCGCTTGTGAATCTCGATATATGCTTACATTTAAGTAATTACATGCTGTTCTTGATAAAGACCCTTAAAAAAGAAATTATATATGTGGGTGTGCATAGCTTGAGTGATTTATTTTGTGGTTTTGGTGCGCCAGATGGTGTGTTGATGCAGACATCAGACACTGAGACGACATTTTGTCTATAAGCATACATATGTGTCCCCATGTATGCACATTTTGAGTGGTCAAGAACTGTTTATGATTTTTTGTAGAGGTTTTAATGCTGGAGATTTGTGTTGATGCATCCTTTGGAAAGTGATACTGGCGCAGGCTGACATACATGAGATTATATGCATTACCCAATGACTCAATATTTTTTCAATTGTTTTCTTGTGTATTGAAGCTGGGGATTGTGTATTGCTGAGATCATCAGACACGGATACAGCCCCATACGTGGCACGTATTGAGAAGATTGAAGCGGATAATCGGAACAATGTCAAGGTTAGAGTGAGGTGGTACTATAGGCCAGAGGAGTCAATGGGAGGCCGGAGACAGTTTCACGGATCGAAAGAGCTGTTCTTGTCAGATCACTATGATGTTCAGAGTGCCCACACCATTGAAGGCAAGTGTATCATTCACTCTTTCAAGAATTATACCAAGCTTGAGAATGTTGGGCCGGAGGACTACTATTGTCGATTTGAGTATAAAGCTGCCACTGGAGCGTTTGTGCCAGACCGTGTTGCAGTGTAAGTGTTGTATGGTTTGCTTGATTGCAATTCAGTTAATTGTGTTTGTCAGTTTCTGAATGTGTTTTGTGGTTTTCACCTAAAGGTATTGCAAATGTGAGATGCCATATAACCCAGATGATTTGATGGTACAGTGTGATGAGTGCAAGGACTGGTACATAGATTCTTCTCATCTTTGTTGTGTTTCTGATCGTTTTATTGTGGGTGCATTTTTTATGTTTGTTATAAGTTTATAATTTGGTGAACTTCCATGGG
Source organism: Ilex paraguariensis (assembly GCA_963454935.2). NCBI lineage: Eukaryota > Viridiplantae > Streptophyta > Magnoliopsida > Aquifoliales > Aquifoliaceae > Ilex > Ilex paraguariensis. The sequence goes on along the minus strand of CAUOFW020000814.1, from coordinate 154,071 downwards.
CCATCATTTGGCCATGAATAAATTGGAAGTAAAAGAAATTCAAAAACATAAAATATTCAGACCTGCTATAGTTTCTTCCTTTGCCTAGCTGCCCATTGCTAGAACTTCCAGCGGTAAGGTGGTTGATGTGGTAGGGCAAACAACTCCTCTTTCCGAAGAAGAGTGCCTGCCCCAAGCTATCTTAAAGTAGTTGCTTGGATATGCAAAAGATGCGTAGTTGTTCTGTAGTTGGACTTTACTTTGTTCAGTGGTGTCTTAGATTTCAGTGGTTTTAAATAAATAAAATAAACAGATTCCAAAAAAAATATCTTCTTTTATCAAAAAAAAAAAAAATTAAGATTTATTTCTTTTATTTTCCTACTTTTTGTCTGCAATGAAAAGAGATAATGAAGTGTGTCTCTCTTGAGGGGTCTAAGTTTAAAGTTTACCACTGGGCCTAACACATTTTTGACAAATACCAAAATTAATAAACATTTTCTTTCGTTTTGGTTATATAAACATTTTCTTTCAATGATTTCTGAAAGTTGATTAAGTTGATTGGCTTCTTTCTAAAAATTTGAATTTGACTTTGTCAACGTCTTCTGCAGCCTTTGGTGTCATATGCTCCTCTATATGAGTTCTATTTGCTTTATCTTAATTTATGAACATTTGATGGTTGCGGGCCTTGCTTTGTTTATTTTTATTGTACTGGTAATAACTGTTTAAAACTGTATTCTATTGGAATTGATATTTGATTTTCCTTCTATGCAGTTACTGTTGATGCTGCGCTTTAGCTTTTGAGCCTCCTCATGTGCCTAAATTATATGATTTGTAAATGGTGAACTTGTGGTAACTTCCATGTCTATATTATGGTACCTAATGTGTTGTCCACTATGGTCCTTGTAGGTATCATCCTGCTTGTGTGGGCATGACTATTGAACAGGCAAAGCATTTAGACCACTTCATTTGTTCTGAGTGTTCATTAGAAGATGGTGTGAAAAAATCTGGGAATACATTTCCTGCATCCCCATTGACTATTGGCAAGGTGAGACCCTAGGCTGGATTGTTTGTTTGTAGTTTTGCCTCACCTGGCTTGGCTTAAGATGGCTTATGTATTGCAAAAGATACACTTTTTGCTTGTTATCTGGGTTGATATGGGATTGTAGCTTTGAGGGATAAGCCAAATAATGAAGAAGCTTATTGAGAAATGTGCCTTTGATGCAAAAAGTTATCAAATAAATTTCGAAGCGAAGTTGGAGATTGTTATCTGTTTATTCTACGTTTTTTCTTTACATTACTACAATATGCAATTAGTGAAGTGATCTGATGAGTAAGATAATCACTGTACCAGCTATGGATACAAATTGAAGTTGTACACAAATAATCTCCCTCTATGTTTGCATGTGTGTGTGTGTTTATATATAAATTGTGAAATAGCTTAAATATAGATGCCAGTTTGCATGCTTAGATGGACTTCTCTAGATACTACAATCATTTCTAAGATACACACCATCTCGCTTATTATTTATCCTTATTGAAATTGCGTTGCTTTGTTTTATTTCTGGAAGCATGCATTGAACAAGTTGTTATGATTATAAAAACACGGGTAGGACTTACTTGCCCTTCATCAAATTTTTGTACGTTCTCGTGTACTTTTACATCCATGGGGATTGTGTGACCAAAAATGAGATATCTTGACTGCTGTTTTAACTTGGCAAATGTTGTACTATATTACTGTTTACCATGGTTTGAATGTATGTGGTAATTTCAATTTAAATGTTGCATCATATATTCTGACCTACATTGCAATAGACGATGTTGTTTGCTTGATTGCTTGGAGAAACTGATTTGTGATTTCCTTCTCTAGATCATTGCCTTAGGAATAGCATGCGGATTGCGGATTCTATCTATGCAGCGTTCTGACTTCCTCTACTACTTAGCTATCCCTTTTTATTGGAGTTATACCATTTGACTTTTTATTCTTTTGAGGCAAGCATCTCTTTTTGGGGAATGTGTGTATTGACAGGAGTAGTGTGTTTTTTTAAGGAGAGTTATTGCAATTGGTGTGCTGGAGTTTTCATTTGATGCTCTCATTGAAGATTAGCTTTAGTAGGCTTAAGTAGACATGACTGCAAGTGGGTCAACAGAAATGTTGAATCCAAACCAGGATGTGCAATGAAACATTTAGGAATGATGATTTGCCTGAGTTCCGACATTTTTCCTGATATTTGCTCTCTCCCACTCTCTCTATGTGGCCATTTCGTTTGGTAATTTACTTGTGTCATTGCTTCTGAAAGTAGAATGAAACCTAGTGAGGCAAAGTCTATTCTGGTGGGTTCCTGACAAAAGTTTCCCTATCGGGTCATTTTAGTGTTGGGGTTTGCGCAGACTCGGTGTAGTATGTTTTATGTTTTAATGGCATGTCTAATTGGCTTCCTGAAGTTCAAAGTTATCAATCGTGGATGTTTTCCTGATAAAACTGTGTTGTGAATGCATTTATTGGTGCTCTACATTTTGTATCTGAATTTCTAGTGGCGGGGTTACCACAAGCATTTATGACCAGTCCCAGTGCTTATCATGAGTAAAAAAGTATTTTACCACTGTCCATGGTTTTAATGCCCAAAATTTCCCCCCCCTTTCTCCTCTTGTTCTTTTTTCCAGTACAAAGTTATCTGAACTTAGAATGTCACTTGCTTCAAGTTGTTTACTTTTTGAAGTAACGTGTGTTTTTTTTATGCTGCCGACATTGTGTATAAGCTTTGCACAAATGACTTTTGTATCACTGATCGGTAATGTTGTGTCTGTCAAAACATCTCATCGTGCTTAGTAGGGGCCTTCTTTTATTTTTATGCACATAGGATGCTTATGTTATATGTTGCTATAGCAGTCTACTTCTCACATATAATTTGATTGTTCAATAAAGCTTCTGATCTCTTGCAGGTGGAACCGAAGCGTCAGAAGAGGTGAATGCAATTGGAGGGGTCATGAGGCATAAATAGACATCACTTTCTTTGAAGTTTTAGAAGTTATGCAGCTGTTGTTGTGGGCATTGTACAGTGCAGAGAACCATACTGGTACTCTGCTCAGGACCTGTGACTTGTAGTAATTGATGTGTTCTATTTTTGTGTATGTATGCCAGATTTATGAGATAATTTTGCAGTACACATCATGTCCAGAATGATGATTCAGTAAATTAGTATGTGATTATATAATCTCTAGTGGTACTATGGCAGCTAAACTATCTCATTTTCAGCTGATGTAAAACTTCTTGTTCTGGGAGACTGGGACCATGGTGTTTGTTGTCATTCAAATAAGCATGTTATGTTGGTAGGGGCTAACAAACATACTGGGCCATGCAATGAATTGTGGAGTGATTGAGGTTGGAGGAGGACAATGCAGGAGGTCTGTTGATTGATGATGGCTTTAATTATTGTTGCTTCTAATTGGGCTTCATTCCACTTCTGCTTTGCTTTAGCAATTCTTTTTTTTTCCCCCTCTTTCTCTTTCTTTTCCACTATAGTTTTTTGGATTTTTCCCAAGAGACTTGTATTCTTATTGGAAGGAAAAGTGGTCGTGTTAGCTCAAGCATGGCAGCTACCCAACAGTTGTTGGAGTAACTGGTTGATGGAAACCAGAATGATCCCCTCGGTTTGGTTTTGTTTTTGATTGAGATCATGTACTCACAGATATAGTGTTTTTAGGGCTCTTTTGTCACATAATTCCGAGGGAATTATTGGCTCAAGGCATTTACTTCTTTTAGAATTGTATACCTTTCGAGCTCTTTGCCTTTTGTATAGGTTTTAAAGTTATAATAGGTGATACCTATTGTATTTTGGAAGGGTATCACCCCGACACATGTATATGTATTCCTTTTGATAAATAGAATTTTTTTTTACTTTCCAAAACAAAAAAATTGTCGTGTTATCAGACTTTATAAGCCCTGATTAAGCTGGATATGAGGCCTGAAAGGACATGGGACCATAAGATAGGCGGAAAATTTTCAAGGTAAAATGAAAAATGCATGTTATAGTTCAGTCTGATTTTTCATTTTGATGGGCAGAATGTAATCTCTTGTGACATTCCACAATGTTAACGAGGTGGTTGATGATGACCCTCTTCACATACTTGAATGACGGTTGCTTTGTGCAGTGAATTCTTTTATCGGTACCATTTTATCGTATTTATTTCCTATTAGTAATTTTGAGCATGTGTTGATCAAGAATTGTATGTTTCAACTCTCCAACAAATGCCTAATCAATGCTATATAATCTGGGACTAATAATTCAAACACACAGATGGATAGTGATTATTCATGGTAGATGAGTCAGATGATCAGCAATGATGAGCGTTCAATGGGTGTTCAGTCATGACAACCCTCTCTAGGTTCTCTTTTTTTTTCCCCTAAAGTTCTCTCTCTCTCTCTCTCTCTCTCTCTCTCTCTCTAACTGCATGGTTTTTGGCATGAAATGGCGAAGGCGATATGCACCATGACGTTTTAGAATCTCTCAGTTTTGAATACGTACGAACGAAAACAGAAAGGTGACGGTTACTTAAAAACAATTGATCAATCGTTCTTTTACAGCCCTATCAACAAGCTTTATTCACGTTAACAGCATGTTGAAGCCCTTGGTTTTGCATGCTTATTAAAAGCTTATATTCTTCGTCGCCATTTTCAAGTGAATGAGAAGTTTTGAATCCCCAAACCTTCTTTCTTTTCATGGTGCTGTAACCATGAGAGAAGCGATACATATGTTGGCTTCATGGCAGTATAGAGCACTTCTCCTCTTGGTGATTGTTACTGCATGTATTGCAGAAGAGCGGGATATATATTTGGTCCTTGTAGAAGGCGAGCCGGTTGCGTTTCATCACAGTTCAGTGTCTACCGAAGAAGGAAGAAAACCTGATCCTAGCAGGTCTTGTCTTCAAACTTCGTAGATTGCATGATTTATATACTCATTCATCCTTGTCCGTTGTGATCGTTTCAAAAAGAGTAAAATGCGTACGTCGATCAGTCCGGTCAGTGACCTTTCACTTGGAGGGTGCAACCAGTATTGAATGGATATTAGGTGATATGCACGAAATACTAAATAGAAGATTAAAAAATTAAAGATTAAAGGCATATAACGTTATCATCGCGAATTGATGTCGCCTTATATATGGACTGATGACCAAGAGTCTAAGACAATTCGGTTGAACCCTCTGAAATTTTTTTGAATCAACCATGAGTTGAGTGAGATTCATAGTTTTATAGAATGTATATCGGCCTCACATCCAATACTGCCAAGTCATATCAGTATTAGCCGATAGTTTGAACATAAATTCTACTAATCTTTGGTGCAGATAGGCAGGTTTTTTGTTTCAGAAAGCTAAGCTATGATTAGTTAGATTTTAATACTTTTTGTTCAGTGAAGTTTCCAAGGCCCATGCAAAACACTTGGTGGATTCCCATGACAAGCTTCTAGGGAGCACTTTAGACAAAGGAAGCTACAACAAGCTCTACAGCTTCAAACACATTGTCAATGGCTTTGCTGTCCACACTACCCCTTCTCAGGTTCTCCTTAATTCTTTCTCATTCAACATTTTTAAAATTCATCTGTAGCTCAAACATATAATCTAGGGTTTTGGTTGTACAAATATTCAGGCTGAAAAAATGAAAAACGCCACTGGAGTTAAGCTGGTAGAGAGAGATAGGAGAGCCAAAATAATGACAAGTTACACCCCTGAATTCCTAGGGTTACCAGAAGGAGCTTGGACAGAGGAAGGAGGAGAGAGAAATGCAGGTGAAGGTATTGTGATTGGTTTTGTGGACACTGGGATCAACCCAGTACACCCAAGCTTCTGTTATGATCCCACAAATCCTTTCCAGTCAAATCTTTCTCATTTTTCTGGTGCATGTGAGGATGGTCCTCGATTTCCTTGGAGTTCCTGCAATGGTAAGATTGTTTCCGCAAGGTTTTTCTCAGCCGGGGCTCAAGCAGTTGCTACTCTTAATGCCTCTGTCGACTTTCTCTCACCTTTTGATGCAGTTGGACATGGCAGGTATAATCACCGTGCCCTTAATAAAATTTTCAAGCTACCTGTCATTTCAGAGTTGGGTATCCATGCAAATAGATTTTATGTTGTTTTTGCATCCACGGGTTAAGCACGTCGAGCTTTTCAAGTTCAAATAAATACATTCTTGATTTGGACCTGAGTACCAGAGCTTGAGCTGAACTTGACTGTCGAACTCAAATTTTTACTCAAGTTCGACTTGGCAGAAGTTAATGAGCATATTTACCTTATGCATTGTAAATTTTCAGTTTTCACACAACGTTGTTTATAATTTCATCACCATGACAAGAAAGAATCTGCTATTTCTCAGTCATGTGGCATCAACTGCCGCCGGAAATTATGGAGTCCCAGTGGTCGTCGATGGCTTCTGCTATGGACGAGCCAGTGGGATGGCGCCACGAGCGAGGTAATTTTCTATAATCCTTTTCATTTCATATCCTTACCTAATTCTTAATTCAGGATCATATCATAATTCCTTAGTTCTTTCTGTTAATATATAGTTGATGTGATATTGATTAGATAAGTTAATTTGTATGTATTGATCTTTCCATACAACAGAATTGCTGTTTATAAAGCTATATACCCGAGCTTGGGAACTTTAGCAGATGTGGTGGCAGCAATTGATCAAGTAAGCCACTATCTGCACTTCATTAATAACAATCAAAGGTCACAAATTTGAATACAATAATATTATTTTGACCTAATCTGTTAATATAATTTACTTATATAATCTATCACAATTATTTTAGATCGGTTATGAGTTCTAACAAACACTAAAGTTCACTATCAATTCAACGATTATAAATAATTAAAAAAAATGAATAATTAGATCCAAGTAACATCACTCATTTTAACATCGACATAGAACTAGGTAACAAGTTGCCCTCCTTTTTATATCATTAACTATGCATGCTTGCATGCACGAAGGCTACCATGTATTGATGGACATCTTTTTTTGGTCTTTCAATAAGAGATCTGAATCTTTTTCATTATACTTTCACTCAATTGCACACAACGTGGATAATTTGTCATGCATGAATGAGGGGTTCACTTATAGATAATATGTCTTATATGAATTTATAGGAGATGATCATCTACCATTGATGAGTAAGAAATGGATCTCATTTTAAACCAAAAAAATATATTGAAGGAAACATCACACTACACTTTGGCCACGACTTTTCGTTACGAACCCAAAAAAAACCCTTCCTGAAAAGTAACTTCTGGACTATGCAAGTGGAATATTGACGCCAATTAAAGCCATTATGCGCTTTCTTCTCCGAGTGGATACATCAATTTCGTTTCCAAAGGTCTCCCGCCATTCTTGTGGTCAGCGCCTGTTTTGTTTTTGCGACAAAATATTCGTCACTAATTCATACATATTTCTAATGTTATAGAAAAATATTGCTTTGTCAAATGATTGTATTTTTTATGAGGAACACTTATTATCACTTATAGTTCCACTACATTCCACTTAGGTCACCAAAAGATCCCTTTTGGCGACAAGTTATGATCATGTGAAAAACCTTCTCAGAGTAAAGCTGTGACAATTTGTTGGCAAATGTCCTGCCCCTTGTGGAGGGAATTTAGCGACCAAAAATAGACCTTTAGCGACAAGCTTCTGAAAACAATTTTTCTTGTATTGCATTTAGATTGAACGTTGTCGATGGGCTATTTTCATAGGGTTGTTTGTGCAATTGAAGAATCAAAAGAACAAGTTTTTAACAATGTGATACTAATAGTGCAGGCAGTACTAGATGGAGTTGATATCTTATCACTGTCCATTGGACCAGATGAACCACCAGAAGATACCATCACTTTTCTGGGCACGTTTGACATTTTCATGTTAGGTGCACAGAAGGCCGGAGTTTTCGTGGTTCAAGCCGCCGGTAATCAAGGGCCGGATTACTCCTCCGTGGTGTCTTACAGCCCTTGGGCTATCGGTGTAGCCGCTTGTCGCACAGATAGAAGGTATCCGGGTACTCTTATTCTTGGCAATGGTCAAACAATTGATGGTGTTGGATTATCAGGTAAATATATTTTTAACACTTGAAATAATTGTGAGTAAAAAGAGATACTCAAATTAAGAGTAAAACCCCGTATATATAGGCAAAATATAAAAATCATAGTAAAGGTAAAAAAGGGAAAAGAAATCCTAAAGGGAAAAGAAATCCTAATAAACATAGGAAAAGAAATCCTAATAAACCTAAACTATAATAAACCTAGACTATCTATACTCCAACACTCCCCCTCAAGCTAGGCGCAAAAATGTCAACTAAGTCAAGCTTGACAACGGAGTCCCGAAGAACAGACAGAGTGACAGGTTTGGTAAAAACATCCGCAACTTGATCACTGGTCCCACAAACGATGGAGTAACAAGACCACTGCTGACCTTCTCCCGAAGAAAGTGAACATCGATCTCTATATGCTTCGTTCTCTCATGTAGTACAGAGTCAGAAGCGAGCTGAATAGCAGATTGATTATCACAATATAATGTGGATGGAGAAGTCACTGAAAAACCCAACTCGTCAACAATCGATCGTAGCCAGATAATCTCACATGTGTCAAGTGTCAATGCCCGATACTCTGCCTCTGCGGACGAGCGGGAGACAACTGCCTGCTTCTTGCTCTTCCAAGAGATAAGATGAGTCCCTCGAAAAGCACAGAAACCCGTAGTAGATCGACCATCACATGCTCCCCCATAATCTGAATCTGAATAACAAGCTAGAGAACCGGTCTGAGATCCTGATGCATAAAACAACCCAAGTCCAGGACAAGACTTGAGGTACCGAAAAATATGATAAACTGCATCAAGATGAGGCTGACATGGCCTATGCATCCCAGTGTCTGAAAGAAGATCCAAAACATACTTTCTCTGAGAAAGAACAATACCTCTGCTTCTACGGGCAACCTCAATCCCAAGAAAGTATCGCAAAAATCCAAGATCCTTCACATCGAAGGCCTTCCCAAGGTCTATCTTGACCTGTGCAGTCCCAGAAACATCATCACCAGTAATAATAATATCATCAACATATACCAGAAGGATGACACACTGTCCAGAAGTATTCCGTCGAATAAAGCAGGTATGATCAAAATGACACCTGGTGAACCTCAATCGTATGACTACATCACTGAAGCGAGAGAACCAGGCTCGTGGCGACTGTTTCAGTCCATAAAGAGACTTACGCAGTCGACATACCTTTCCAGCATACTCCCCCTCACCACGAAAGCCCGGTGGTGCATCCATATAAATAATCTCGTCCAGATCACCGTGAAGAAATGCATTCTTCACATCTAATTGATGAAGAGGCCAAGAGTACTCCGCAGCCAGAGAAATAATTAACTGAACAGTAGTCAATTTTGCCACGGGGGCAAATGTAGCACCAAAATCACGACCTGGTACCTGAGTAAAGCCCTTCGCCATAGTATAAGCTCGAAATGTGGGAGACAGATTACCATAAGAAACATAAGCAGAGATCGGATATAAAATCTTTGCGGTCCAACCATATCGATCAACTGGACGGCGATCATGTTGCGAGAAGGTGGCTTAAGCTCTGGATGGAGCTTCCAGCAAGTAGCTTCCACGGGTGAAACGCAATAGCAAAGTTTCACTATCAACAAAGGGAGATTACACAAAATTCTCTAATCTAGAGAATAAAACCAAACATGGATGCCCAAAATTGGGGGCCAAAAACTCCCCGTCCTGACTGAGAATACATCTCTGATAATGCGCTCCATAGCTTCATAACAGAGCTATGAAACTGGTGGATCTTGCAAACAGAGGGCTCCATTGAGCCAAATAACCATCCAAGAATGGCACAGTTTTCAGAGAACCATGCAGAATATCCAGGGTCGGCATCAGCTGTCTTTGGGTGAGATCTTGTCAGCCAACCAAGCTTCCTTACACGTCCTAAGAAAAGCTGGAATGAGCGTGACCACTCAGCGAAGTTACGACCATTCAACAATTGTGCCGTAACTTTTTTTAGAGATCATGTCCGGTAATGCTGGTAATGCAACTAGACCCGTTGAGATCTCGTTCCAAGAACCTAGATTATATTAAATCTAGACCCGTCTGAAGAACCCAAATTACAAGCAAGAACGCCACAAAGGATGTGATTTACCTTTGATAAATTCAAAAGTTCAATCAAGAACAAGAGGAGTAAACTCAACTCAATTCACAATCAAAATTCATTATAGATTGTCTCAACGGTAGAGGTGTCAACAGTAGGGTTCTCAAATCCCTCAGTAGTAGCCATATCAACAACAATACTAGGGCACCCGTGACAAAAAAATAACTCTTAAGATAAATAGAGGAATAAAATAAGGGAGAACAATATACCTTCAGTCGAACAGTAGCGACAAATAGGGAAGGTCCAAAAAGCTCCCAAATAACTCTAAGATAAATAGAGGAATAAAATAAGGGAGAACAATATACCTTCAGTCGAACAGTAGCGACAAATAAGGAAGGTCCAAAAAGCTCCCAAATAATCAAGTCACGGTGCCCAGAAATCCAAAATATATAAATAAGTGATCTACTGCATCAAGGGCAGATCAACAGAATGTACAAGACTAAGGCCTAAAATTGAACGGAAGAGATTGGGCAAAAACGAGGGTCAAGACGAAGCGACGGCTTGATCAAGGCGGACAGCGACGGCGCCGTCACTTTAACCTCTCCTATTCAACTTTCAGGCAGTTGATGGCCAGGGTGGTTTCGGCGGTATGGCTGGTAGAGCCATACACTAACCCTACCCCAAACCCTAACCTTGCTCTGATACCAACTTGAAATAATTGTGAGTAAAAGGAGATACTCAAATTAAGAGTAAAACTCCGTATATATAGGCAAAATATAAAAATCATAGTAAAGGTAAAAAAGGGAAAAGAAATTCTAAAGGGAAAAGAAATCCTAATAAACATAGGAAAAGAAATCCTAATAAATCTAGATTATCTATACTCCAACATTAACAATTAAAGTTAGTTCAAACTCACTTCCTGTAACAAGGTATCAAACCGTCCGGTGAAGTGTGTGCGACATATTTTACAAAGTACGAGGTTTAAACTATTATATTACAACATACGTAGACCTAATACAAAATAGATAATATTATACAATACAGAACTAACACATTATAATTAGTAACAGAATCACTTACGCTCACAATACGAAGCACAATAATCTATGCACCCAGGTCCATGTAGGGCAGTGGCAGATAGTGTGATGGGAGTCATCCTCTGGAATCTCACATCACCGTGTATGTACGAGTTTCACACAAGAACTTGTGACTTTAAGAGGTGGATTGTAGTGATACAGTCCCACATCCCTTGATGAAGTGTGAATGAATCTTCGACTTACTATGCGTTTTAATGTTCTAATCCGAAACGGACTATAGCAGTCGGCCATACGAGTCCCGGGCGTTACAGTCTCATAGTGTTTTCTCTTACCAGGATTGACAACATTGGTATTAATTCTTGTACTTAGGACCAAGCTTCGGGCATGGCCTACTTCAACATATGTTGGTGTTGGCTAAGGATGCAGTAAAGGTAAATGGGACATTCCCAAAGACCCCAGAGTACATAGAGGAATGCCAATATCCAGAGGCACTAGACCCTATTATAGTGCAAGGCAAAATTGTTATCTGCACCTTCTCCACCGGCTTCTACAACGGGACTTCCAGTCTTAGAGCCATTATTGAGACAGCAAAGGTTTTGGGATTCATGGGTTTCGTGTTTGTAGCAAACCCGGCCTACGGAAACTTCGTCGCAGAACCTATTCCGTTCTCCATTCCCGGCATTATGACCCCAAGAACAAGTGATGCTCTGGTATGTTTGAATAGCTAAATATTCAGAGCACAATTTTGATTAGCTTGGAAATACAAGCATTTCTGGAAGAATTTTGAAAAAAGAATGAAAACTGAGACTCTGTTTATTTTGCATCTCAAAAAATTGTTTTTTATTTTCCAAAACAATTTCGAAGAGAAAATATGTTTGACCATAGTTTCGGAGAGAAAAAATGTTTGACCAGTTATTTTTTGTTTTTTGAATTTTGAAAACTAACAACAAATAAATTAAAATTGTTTTGTGTGTTAATCAAAATAACTTTTTTTAGAATTTAGAAAACACCTTCGTCGCCACACTTCCACTGCCTTGATCACCACCACCACACCACCACCACCATCACATTTTTATTTTTAATTTCTTGGGTCATTAACCAAATAAATTTTACCATTTTCTATTCTGATTGTTTTTAGATTTATATAACCAAACAAGTTAAACATTTGAGTCGAAACGACTGAAACGAATTGGAATTTTGATCGCTGATATGAACGGAATGTTGTTTCTAAGAACATTAGCATACTTACATGGAAATAACAGCCATTTTTGTTGGTCGTAGAGTATATCGCGATACTACGAGCAGCAAACAGACAGAGACCAGAGAGGCTTTGTGATCAGATTCAATGCCAGAGCATCCATAGGAGAGGGAAGAATTGCTTCTTACACGGGACGAGCGCCGATCGTCAGCAGATTCTCTTCAAGGGGACCCGATTTCATAGACCGTAGCCGGAACCCTACCGATGTACTCAAGCCAGATATTTTGGCTCCAGGGCAACAAATTTGGGCAGCTTGGAGCCCCATGAGTGTTCTAAATCCAATCTTATCAGGTAACTAAGAACAAGGATGGTAAATGCTTTTGACTAGATCAAAAACGAAAAAAATTCTGCAATAATTCGAAAATCCAATGGAAACAATGAAAAAAAATGAAATTTTTTATTCTGAAATATTCAGAAACATTGCCTGAAACATTTTCTATTGCTAATTCGTTTCGGTTTTCACATTTGCTCATTTTGATACTTCTTTTTAGTTCAATAGTCAAGAGTATCTAAGCTAGTTTAAGCCGAACTAAGGTATTCATGAAGGATAAACTACTCATAGTCTGACCTCATACAAGTGTCAATATTCAAATTCAAATTCAAAATATCTGAGTTTACAATCTATTCCTGTCACCACTTGAACAATCTTGAATTCATTTTAATACTTGACTAAGAACAAATGCTTTCTGATTTACTGTTTCATTATTGTTCTGGGACAAAATAATTTACAATGCAGGCTGTGTATATTTGATTATCAAGTTTGAGTTGCGACAGGAAACAGTTTTGCACTGATATCTGGAACCAGCATGGCAACACCCCATATTGCTGGCATAGCTGCACTCATCAAGCAGTATAATCCTTCATGGATACCATCTACGATTTTCTCTGCAATGTCAACCACTGCCAGTAAGTACAATAATCTTGGAGAACTCATAATGGCTGAAGGACCTGATATCCATAGCTTATACCCGTCTACTCCTTTCGATTTTGGTGCTGGCCTCGTCAATCCGACCCGTGCCCTGGATCCAGGCCTCGTCTTTTCATCGGGTTAGTTTTGTTAACTAGGCTGAAAATGAGCCAATCAAGCAGAGACTGTTCAAGCAGAGACTCATTCGTTTGAGAATAATGCTTGGGCTTTGCTCATTTGGGTAAACAAACTGAGCTCAAGCTTGTGTTGGGGCTTAAACTCCGATCAAGTAGAGCTTGTTCAAATTCACTTAGTAAAAAATCTCTAAAATTGGGCTCGAGCTCCGCTCATTTTATAAATGAACAAACTTAAACAAGCTCCAATACAAGCCAATGCTAAGTTTTTCATGAACATTTCGATTCATGTAGAACCTATTGTTGAACTACCAAGCTGTTACAGAAAATGTGTTTAGTTTAACAGTCGGTAGTTTCTTACATGATAATGTGATCGTGAAGCAGAATATGAGGATTACATAAGCTTCTTGTGCTCTCTACCCAACGTTGATCCAGCGACCATCAAAACTGCAACCGGAGAATTATGCAGTCGCTCTTTTGGCAACCCCTCTGATCTGAACATCCCTTCAGTAACCATATCAGAACTTAGAGGAACACGAACCGTGCGAAGGAGTGTCAAGAACATAGCTTGCAAGCCAGAGACCTACTTATGTGCAGTGATACCACCTAAGGGGGTGGTGGTTGAAATACATCCATCATGGTTTACAATAGCTCCACAGAAAACCCAGGTTTTGGAAATAAGACTCAATGTGACTCAAGCACTTGATGACTTCAGCTTTGGTGAGATTGTTTTAACAGGCAGTTTAAATCATATTGTGAGAATACCCTTGTCAGTGTGGCCTGTTGCGGTGTCCTAAATACAAAAGAAATAGTTTTCTTTCATGTCTTTAGTGACTGTTCTGCTGGAGTTCCGTGAAGAATAACGAAGAGCATAAAGGAAGACTAAAAGGGATACTAAGAACTTGCACAGGAGGCTCCTAAACAGCTCATAAGTAATCGGTCTAATGGCCATTACGAGATCTGGTTCCACTTTCAAATCCCTAAAACAGATAATAAGATATAGATCCACGGAGCTTGTTTGATCCCAGTTCAAAATAGAAAAGCTTGCTCGATCATCAGAACTTTTTTATTTTCTTAAATAATCTCATACACGATGACATTTATGAACGATTGCATACAAATGTAAGAGTATCTTAAATGAAATATTGAAATATTTACCTCAACTTCAACTGTAAAAGAAGCGATTTGCAACTGAAATTGTGTGACATAATTACATTCTCTTGATCTTATATTGATCTTTTTCTTTTTCGGGCATCATCTGATATTGATCAAGATTCGACACCTTTTTGCCCCGAGTCCACTTGCATTTTAATCCCCCTTCACTCTGCATAATTGCATACCAAAATTGCAAAGGCTGCCAATGAAATTAGGAAGGCTGGATACCTAATATGACATGTCAGTTGCCTCATGATCAGGAGTCTTGAAAACAAAGCCTGATTCATCACTGGATCGTCTTTTGACCACACTTGCCCTTTGCATCAATCGAACCAGTGCTTGCACAACTTCAGACATGGGGGGCCGAAACTCAGGTTCGGGCTGTGTGGAAAATGAGACTCCCAGATTAGTTTCGAATTTATCAGATACAATCTATATCATGTTATCTCAGATGACGTGCTTATGTATGACTACCAGAGATTGTTTATGCAACAGTTGCGTTCCCAAAAGACAACAAAACAACCACAAAAACCTGTATTCAGATTTAATAGCATCCATATATCAAATAGCACAAGTTCGCAGCTATGCAGAGAGGAAATTCTATGAGAAGATGAAACTAATATTTGCATGCAACATGAAATACAGCTGAGTAGCTTTTGGCTTAAAAGTCAATCAGAACTCAACCCGTCTCCCGAGTTCAAAACTTCCGGATAACCATCCCTTATTCCAAACGTTCCAGAACACAAGGTATGTTTGACCTACTTTACTGATTAATAAAAAAACATTTGCAAAGCAACTTTTGGGTCTTATACTAGTAAAAAGAACTTTACCTGAACACAGAGCGCAATGATGTCAGCAAAGCGAGACAAAGACTTTGCAGGATACATGCCATTTAGAGCAGGATCAACCATTTTTGCCAAGGCATCTATATCATGCAGTTGAGGAGTGGCCCATCTTACAAGTGACTGCTCCGTTCTCACCCTTGAGCTAAATAACCAGAGGAATAAGGAAAAGTACAAAAATCAAAATCAAGAGATTGGAGAATTTGAAAACAATTCAAAAAAACGTAAATGTGAAAATTCAGTGATGTAGGACAACCTTACCTATCAAGCGGCTTACGACCTGTCAACAACTCCAACATTACCACCCCAAAGCTGTACACGTCACTTTTTACAGTGTAAATGCCAGATAAGGTGAACTCAGGAGCACTATAACCAAATGAACCAACCATCTGAGTTGATGAAACCTGTAAAACCACAGGGAAAAAGACTATCTTAGTTGTTGCTTAGGCCTGCTTCTATATCCTGTAGCTTCTTCATCATTAGTTCCTCATTGGTATTTGCATCAAAGGGGCTTGTTTTTCACCACGAAAAAGACATATATCCGAGAGGGACAGACCGACAGACTGACATAGAGAGGAAGAGATGATTGGTCAAGAAGTCAAAAACAGCCACATTGCAAAAATGAAATGAAAGCTCATTTTCCACACCTAAAAAGTTCTGAAGGCATGCGTCTCAGTCTCTCAGACATGCATAGACCATACTTCTACAAGTAGAGGATCACCCTCTAATTTTCATGTTATTACTATGGATGCTTTCAATTAAGCGCTATAAAGTAATTATATCTTGGCACTAAAAGTTCGAACTCTGAATAATTCAACAGGGGAAGACTTCGCTTAAAAAAAATACCGCCGAGAGTTTCAATTCGTATAGCATAATTGTCTGAGAAAACCCTTAGACAAAAGCACACAGCAGCCAGATAACAGATGCCCCACCAATTTACCTGTCGCTCAGTGTTTGGTGTCAGAGCAGCTAACCCACAGTCTGACAAGTGGGGATTGAGCTCTTCGTCCAGCAAAATGTTTGCCGACTTGAAGTTTCTATGTACAACAGAAGGCAGACATACTTCATGCAAGTACCTGAGAGAACAAACCTGTTTAGGATATACACCCACAGAGAGAGAGAGAGAGAGAGAGAGAGAGAGAGGGAGATAAAACGCATACAGATGACATACTCTAGAGCTCGAGCAGTGCCAAGTGCTACTCTAACACGTGCGTTCCATGTCAACATCTCCCTCCTATCATCGGCAAAGTGCAGCATATCATGCAAGCTCCCATTACCAATATAATCAAAAACCAGAAGACGTTGCCCATGCTCTGCACAATATCCCGCCAGTGGCACGATGTTTGGGTGCCTAAGGCGTGACATATTCGAAACAGCTTCAAGAAAATTATCTTCCTCTTGCAGTGACAGTGCTGCATTGTCGATCTTCTTAATGGCCATTATCTATAACAAGAAATACATTAAACTGATAAGTCTGCCTTTATAAATAATTAATCTATAAGCAGAACAGATAAATGCTGATACTGCAATCCAAGATGGCCAAAAACTTGCTTAATCATATATCAGGCCTATTGGCTTCAAGCAGTAAGGAAAAGGATATACACAATTAACATGGAAAATCAGTGCTGAAACATAACATCAAAATTCAGGTGTACAAAAAACCCATGAAAACCAGTGTCTTGGACATTTCACATCTAAAGAAAAGGAACTACACAAAAAAACCTCGATGAGTGGCTTAAGAGGCACAGGCAATAACACATAAATTTGCAACTAGCAGCAAGGGCATCCAGACAATCACCCAACACATATACCATTCTGTAAATTCAATTGGTTAAATTGCATATAGCTCACCACAATCAAAATGTGCAAAAAAAAAAAAAAGCAGTACTGGAAGACGGGTTTCAAAGTTCATTAATGACTAATGAAGTTTTCCCTGAGCATCTACTTGAAATTTGCCTACACATTAATGAAATTTGCAGTTAATGTCCAACAGCACAGCGAGTCAACAACTACGCCTCTAACAAAAGTTGTTAGGGCTTTGGGTGAAGGTACAGCTTGATAGGCAGACTAGGAAAACCCATGTGGTAGGTGTAATGCAAAGAGAAATTAAATTGAGAATTCTGTAGTTAATGGGTTTAAACAAACAATTTTTCGACAGCTTCCTTTTATCAATCATTAAGCTTTGATGACAATAGAAGGTGCATGCTTCCTAAGCAGGAAACCATCATGATTAACCACTACCGGAATGGATTGAATACAAGGAAACAGAGAAGGGTGTTGCAAGTTATAAGTAACTGGCTTGTTCTCCTTCAGTGTGCTATAAGTTTGGGTACCCCCAGGAAGCACAGATTCGGATATGGTATGCAGGTACGTTACGATACAAATACGGTAACATGACAGAACCTAAAAAAAATAGGATACTAATATAGCCAAAATATGTCTAAAACAAAATATATTTTATATTTCTTACTGGATTTGATAATTATAATTTGTGGTAATTTTTTTAATAACAATTCAGATAGATCATTAATATTTACTTTCAAATAAGCATTGATCGTTTTATCATCGTATACCCACAAATTGAGCGTGACTAATTAGAAGTGCGAATAAATTGGGTATAATTAACTCATTTTATGTGATTTTCATATGTGGTAGTACCCAATACTTAAGAATGTTAGAGCCTCCCACCCAAAATCAATTGATAATGAGTGGAGAGACCCCCACAAACATATAAACCAACCTTGAATGTCCTAATCATTCGATGCGGGATATAAACATTCATTACACCCTCCCTCACATGGGATCTAGGCTCCCACGTGAGGCTAACAAACAAACATGCATACTAGGATATTTAAATGGGACCACCTAAGGCTCAGATCTGATACTATATGAGAGCATCTAATACAAAACCAACTAGCAATGAGTATAGAAACCCTCAAGCATATAAACTAACCTTGGGTGGTCCTAATCATTCAATATGGGATACAAGTTCTCTTTACAACATCTACATATCTTCAAAGTCATATGGATTTTTTTGTATGTGTATCATTGAATGTGAGTTCAAGAGAAAAGGCTCAAAATTTATTGCACTTCCTATCCACTTTCATATCTTAAGTATATTCATCTTAGTACCTCTATTCAAGACATATCCAAAAATGAATATTTTATCAAATATGGATACTTGTAATGCGTTATCCAACACATATCCAAAAATATATAAATACTTCATTAATTATGGACGCTTCAATATGCATCTTCAAGTATCCGATGAGTATTGTATCTAATATGGTATCCGATATTGATACTTTGACCTGTATACGTGCTTCATAGGGGTATACACTATGAAGAGAAGGTGGGGTTGGATGAAAGACTACTAAACTTCCAGAATCAAATCAATCAAAGACCGGATGAAAGGGATCAAGCACTGCCATGGTCTCCTGGAGTTTTTTCTCATGACTGTTCAATGCTACAGCAGCAAGATTATTAACCATCTATATACAGCCATCATGGCATCCTGTTGAGAATTTTTGCCCCACAAAAGACATTCCTATGCTCCACTAAAAGATTGCCACAATGCAACAGAAGTGACTCGCCTCCGCATCAACGCATAAGTGCTAAGCCCGTTAGAACTATTAGGGATCGTAAACATATGTGATGTCAATAGACGCATGCCAACATAGCCATAACAAGATAAAATTACCTTTCCATTGGAAAATTCTGCTCTATAAACGCGACCAAGTGAGCCTTCACCAACAATATTTTCTTGACTAAAGCTATTTGTTGCCATTTGGAGAGCTGCAACTGTATAAGGCGCAGCAGTTATAGGGGACTTCACTCTCTTTACAGATCCATTTTTCCCTTGCATCCTCTCAACCAACTCATTCTCTGCAGGTAGCGGCTTCAAATCTACAACGGTAGCTGTAGATTTTACCCTTTGCTCTTGCATCTCTGTATTCACTACATAGCAAAGCAGAATGCATCAATGAATAGGTCAGGATACCAATGACAAGAACAAATTCCAAAGCACAAAAACATCAAACAGAGTATTCCTATACAGCACAGCAAACAGATATTCCTATAGCACAGCTTTTTCCAGTCGATGCAACTTTATTTAAATTGCCAAAGCTAAGCACCAAGTTACCAATAGAATACATTTCAGCCAACGGTTAAAGATAAAAATGTACCTTTACCTGCGCTAACAGGAAGACTTCCCGCAGAGGGTCTTGGAGCAAGTTCCTTCCTTTTGCCCTTTCGAAGGCAAAAAACAAGTGCAAGTAGTGAAAATAGAACAACCAATGAAGAACCTAAAATTATGCCTATAAGAGGTCCAGTTGTCAACCAGTTTTTTTTTTTCCCGCCGTCTGGATTGGATGATTGGCCATCAAAGCCCTGGGGTGTACGTGC
The DNA here is from genome assembly GCA_963454935.2 of Ilex paraguariensis. Taxonomy (NCBI): domain Eukaryota; kingdom Viridiplantae; phylum Streptophyta; class Magnoliopsida; order Aquifoliales; family Aquifoliaceae; genus Ilex; species Ilex paraguariensis. Next base: position 134,234 of record CAUOFW020000814.1, on the reverse strand, counting down.
ACCAGGAGGAGACTGGCTGCGATTGTTATGAGTTCTACCAGGAGGAGGTGGGGTATACGGTGGTGGAGGAGGAGCAGGGCCATTATCAAATGAATTCCCATTATATCTGTATTATTTTTGGTGTTACATCAGAATATTTTAAACTTGTAAGAACAGAACATGTATAAGCCTAGTAAGAAAGCGAGATATATCACTTACACAAAATTTGGGATAGAATTAAAATCTTGTGGTATCCATCCACTGAAATTGTTGTTTGCAACATTTCTGCAATAAACATAGTGGTTTAAGAATAACTGTCATATTTCCAACCCAAGCCCCTATAAGAAGAAGAAGAACTTACAGATCCATCAAAGGCAAACTAGCCAGAACATCAAGAGAACCACTTAATTCATTGTTCTGCACATGACTGTCACAAATGCATATAATATAAGAATCTCAAACAGAACTCAGCAAAAAAATTCAACAATTAGCACTTTATTATACTCACAGGGTAGAAAGATTTGACAATGAACCGAAGGAGGGGGGTAGATCTCCGGTAAAATTGTTGAAAGACAGATCCCTATATTACATGCATTTCAATTCACCATGAGAGGAATCCAGCGTCGTAGGCATGTGCAATGTTACGTGTACAACACTATGAGATACCACGTTAAGTAATGACTTACCATCAAAATTTAATAGAAACTGTTGATGTTCTTAGTAGGATAGTCAACTCAGAGACCACAATTAGTGAGCATCAACAACAGGCATCAAGCAAAATTCTTTTGCAAAGTGGATAACAAGACAATTTACGATTATCATAGAGTATGTTGATTTTCGAAGCAGATTCGATTATGAAGAACAAGGTATGCAACTGAAAATGTTTCAGAATAAGCATGGCCAAGATAGAAACCACTGGCACACTAGAATTAACCAAGTAAAACTGGAAGCATGCAAATAGGAAAGAAATTGCAATTGGCCACTGGGAGATATCCAGCAGTGATCATTTTGCTTACTGAATTCCACCATCCATACAAAAATGGGAATATTCAAGGGGATTTAACAAAGATGGACTAGATTGGGGAAGACGATAAGTGGCTCATCAAGTCTTGGGTAATGGGCACAGACTAATCAAAGCAAATGAAGGACTTCAGATTTGGAAAACCAATGAACGAAAATTTAAGAAAGATACGATTCTACAACAAGAGCTCAGCAAAAGTAAGTACATTAATTACTGATTATAAGAATAAGCAAAAAAATAGAAACAAATGCTCATCACAAATTGGTAGCAGCATCTCTTGAGGACAGCGGGTTCAAAATCAGCTTATACAGTTTGCAATGCACAACAATGACCAATAGAAAAACAAGTTGGAACAATGTACATAAATTTGAACCAGTCAGCATACAATTGCAAAAACCACTGTCATCCTAGCCAGTAAATATAAGGTCTTACAAATTACTAAGGACAGGCAATCTGGCATCAATTTTCATTGAAGAGAACATAGATAAGAATGTGCTTATGCACGTTTATATATTTATCTCCACTGCGTCCAACAATTTCTTCCTGAGGTCATACAATCAGCCTCAATGTTTTCCCTAGTAAACTGTAGAGTAGATGGTATACTAAATCATATGATATGTAATTGATCACAGAAAACAAAAACATAGAATCATATAGCAGGAATAGTTAAATATAGAATTAAAACTGTAGCAGGGGAAACAAAAAAAATTATGTGGTTACATTAACATAAAGTGGAGAGAAGATCAAAAAGTCACAGCATCACTATTTTATGAGGTCAAACGAGATTAATAGAAAACTTATTCACACCAATGCTAGTAAAGTATGGAATTATATTAATTTGACTAAACCCAATCTGAAAGCTGAACATTTCTGGTTTACTTAGCAGATTTTCCCGTTAAAAAAAAACAATTCGTACAAAAGAGATATTAAAAAAATATCACAAAGATAGATCTCCTTTCCAATATAGATGCCAAAAATGAATGGTTGACAATTTTACTAATGACAACAAAGAGGAGAAATATACGACCAACTCAAGTGACCGAAGTCTGTCGAGACAACTTTAGAAAGTTCAACAGGTGTGTATGGATGAAACTCAGATCGATACGATACAACATGATATTACAATCACTAGTTGACATTTCACCAGTTCAGACTATATGAATAAAGAAACTACCAGAAGACCCCAACAGCATCAGTAGGACAATAAAGATGTATTAAAGCAGATATCTTACACAGTCACGAGGTCAGAATGATTAGCAAACACATCTCCAATTGATTGAGATAGCATATTACGGCTGATGTTCCTAAAACAAAGAATAGAATAAATTACTCCCCAAATAACTGAAATGAAATTTATCAAAGAATAATAACAAACTTGAATAGAATTCAAGATGTGCCACTCACAAATAACTAAGAGACGCCATGCCAATAATGGAAAACGGAAGATTCCCGCTCAAGTTGTTGCTTGCAAGATTTCTGCATTATAGAAAAAGATGACCCTTTCACTTCAAGTAGTTAAATTGGATGGCTTCTAAAAAAAACAGAACATTCAATAAATGGTTTGTATATTACAGGTTTGTAAGGTTTGGCGGTAACTGGTACGGAATGGCATCGTGGATGTTGTTTCCACTCAAATCCCTAAAACAGGCATTGGTCCATAGTTAAAATAATAATCAATCAGGTAAAATTCAAAGAAAAAAAATTATAACTACAGTTGCTTGTTATGGTAAAGGATATTCTCACAGTGTTCTCAATGATGCAAGGTTGTTGAGCAAGTATCCCATTGTCCCGCTGACTCCTAACCCGGAAATTTGACTGTCAAAACGACCAAAATGCGTCTCACGACTCAAACTAATGCACTGATAAAACAACAATATAAAATCTGAAAATTGGCGTCTCCTCTGATATAAAGCCTGCTTTGAGATAATAAACACTCACATAGACACAACAGCAGAGCCCTGGCAAGTGATCCCTTTCCATGACTCCCCACATGGATCACCACCATTGAATTTCCAACTGGTTAGCTGTGAGGGACTATTCATCGAAGCGAACATCACTTGAAGTGCCTGAACTGTAATTCAAAACCACCAAATTCAAATCAAATAAATCTAGTAGACATTCGCATCAAAATGTTCATCACACTTATACATACATACATGAACATCCACACATATGATATCAAGATCCCTCATTTATGTAGCAAAGGCTCAACCTTTGACATGCGTTGACTCTCAACCTCATCAGCAACCAAAACAGAGTAGCTCAAAGCTCACCAATCACACCACTTTTTACGACATAAATCCCAAATTCACATAAAATCATTTCAAAATCCTCATTTTAATAGCAAATATTCGATTTTTATCTCGCATGAACTAGCAACCTTATCACATGCTAATAAATTGTAGCCCAAACTCGCCAATCAGGTCACATCATTGAATCATTAAACCAATCAAATCAACACAAAACAAAAATTTATAATCATCAGAAAGAAAAACAGATTACCATCATTCGGATCAGTAGTTCCTTCAACAACATTAAAAACCAAGATTGTCGTAATGACGAACACAACAAACTCAGAGAGAAACCGAGAGACCGATGTTGAGCATGCTCTGTTCCTCTCCATTTCTGTTCTGTACAAATGACCACAGTTAGAGAGCTGGTATTACCTACAGGACATGCAAGAGACGAGCCATTGAAGGGAAGGCAAAGAAGAAAATGAGCTGACATGGTTCGCGGTTGGTGTCGCCATTGAAGAAAAGGACTGTGTGAGATTCGAAGCTTGGAGTAAATGTGTATCTATCTATATCTATATATTATACGTGTCGGCAAAATGTGGAAAAAAATTATAAAAGAAACAGTGTGAATTAGTTGGTTTGGAAGTAGGCAAGCAACGTATGACAATTTCACACTCGCTTTTCCGGCTCTCCCCCTCTCTCTCTCTCTCTCTTCTCTGTAAACGAGAAGAGCAAAGAGTATTTAAATGCGAGGGACAAAATGACCATATGGCACTTGTGATCGGTGGTAATTGAGGTAATGTCATTCGGAGTTAAATAGATTCTACTCAATTTTGTAATTACTCGCTCTATATAATATAATATAATAATTATCCACGTTTATAAATAGGGGCCTATTTTATCTATTTTTATTTTTATTAAATAGTAATACCACGTAACAATAATAATATAATATTACTGATGAAACGTTATACGCAATTCAACAGAGGTGAACTGTTTAGAGAACGTTGACGGGGGTTTATTGGGATATTCAGTTAACGATTCTGGACTATTGGGGGTTGAACAATTGATTCAGAAGTTAAATAGCTACGAATAAAGATGGGAATTTATAATGGTACATCAATTCAAAAGTTTGACTAATACATTCTAATGAAGTCACTTGTTCCTGCAAGAGTTTTCTATTACTTGGGATAGAAAGTTACAGAATTACATAAAGTCAATGGCACAGATGATTGATCGATTACAATACGAGAAATTTAATTCCTATTTATAATATATAGTTATCTGGTGTGATTTGCGATCCTCTCGTAACTAACACGATTCTTGCATAATCAATGTGATCCCCTTAGTGATGGAAAGACAATATTATAGAAATTGTTATCCAATAAAATGAGATAAAAAAAAAATTATTTTATTTTACTATATGATGTTCAAGTTTACACCGACTACTCTCTCAAACTTAACAATTAAAATTAATATTTCATTTATTTAGGTAATTCAATCAAAGTCCTAAAACTTTGACTTTGACTTTCATTGAAAGGTCCTATTCTACTCTTCTTTTTCAGCTACTGCATTAACTATTTTTATAAAATGTTCGTTGTATTTGAAGTTTGATAGTAGAAAAAAGAGGTGTGAATAATATCTTTTACCAAGTGTACTCTGGGTCTGGGGTGCCTTCGGATTGGAGGTAGCATCAAAATTATTCCCTACTGAAATAGAAGACATTGTCTAGGTCGTGATGCGTATTAGATTCCTTTGACGAACTAAAATAACTAAGAATCCAAGGCTAATCACCATGCAATCATTTTGGTCCACAAATCAGGAGGAAGACTACAATACCTTCTTTAGTAGAAAAGCTAAGTTACAACAACTTTGGAGTGTAATCCTATGCTTTGTTTAATGATAATGATGAATCTTAGTTGGAGAATATATAAATCTCAATACCCATGATCCAACAAAAAGAAAATATCAAACCCATATGGGTAAAACCAAGAAACTCTTTCTACAACCTTGTATTCAAATTCAGGTGAGGAGCAGTTTAATGGAGAAAACAACAGTTATAGGAGGCAGGCAGCCTCAAGAAGTCATTGTGAATGGGGTTATCAAACAAGTGGGGCCTATTTCAAGGTAGAGGTCATACGTTCCATCATTTTATTACCCATTGCTCAATTATTTCTCACCTGTCACTTCTCTTTGTCCCATGTGTGCTATGTTATCTCAGTTCAGATCTGTAATTCTGTCACAATTTTGCATTTATATCGTTATAAACACGAAAATAGTTTACATGGTCACACGGGTTAAGATTCTCATCGTATGATTATGGTGCATAAAAGGTAATCGATGCAGTTAGATACAACTTCAGATGATCGGGATGCTTCCAAGGTAGTAGTTAGTCTAGAACTTGCCACGAATGGTTGGTATTAAACTTCTTTCTAGACCACTAATTTTCTATACATTATTTTCTAATATAAAGTGAAGGAATCTTAAACTATTGTTAAATGAAGTGGTTCGTTGGAAGGTCTAGCTAACAAACGCCAAAAAATATTTAGTATAGAGATAGAGACAACCAAACTTGCCAGTAGGCAGAAAATTAATGTAAATCCACTTATTTGTCTTCGTATCGCTTGCTTTAAAACAATATTATTTTGACTATGTAAATTTAAAGTTGCGCTTGAAATTAAAATGTATGTAATACATCAATCCAGAGGTTTTATGACTATGGGCTGTTGCCAGCCTAAGGCGTGCACAAGTAACTGAGTTGGTTCTTGCCACTGACAAGCATGAAGGGGAAATTTAATGAAGGAAAATCATTGTTCAATTTGATTGGTTTGGTGAGGTAGGACCAATATTCAATTGTAAATAAGCATGCTTTGTCCAAACTCTCTTGCATGCTTAAAAAGAAGTAAAGAACCACGATTTCATATACCATAGTACCAACATAGCATTCTATTGAAAAAGCTAAAACTATAATAACCACTAAAAGGCATCAACTCAGTGTGTGTGTGTGTGCGTGTACACATTGATCAGGGCAAGTTAGCCATTCAACTAAAAGAGGAAGAAGCCTTATGCCACTGGGGCAGAAAGCAACACCAGTTCTAAGAAATTTTTCAATGGATGTTGCTGCAACCCAATGAGCAGTCTCCTTGGAAGACCTTGGTCTATGATAAAACATCGACTCGAAGCTGCATAATCTAATAATGCATTCCAACAATCGAGGCCGGTTTCTTTCCCAAAGTAATTGGCTGATTCAGACTAATTTTCCAATTCTCCTAATCTGGATGAGCAAAAACTCCAATGAATTTCAAATCAAATGGAACTCAAGGAATCCTCACAAACCTTAGTGGAGATCGGACAGAGGTTCAATATTGGGATGTGGAATTGAGCAAAACAGAGAGTAGACATAGTGGAGTGTTGAATAGTAGATCTAAGGCTAACTTAAAAATCATTCGTAAGGAGCAAGCACAGTTGATTTCTAAGTTGCTTGGCAGTGGCATGTTTCATATATTTGTGTATAATCAGACCTATAAACCTCCAATCAGGGGGTTGTCTACAATCAACCTTCCTGACTCTGGGAATTTTACTCTTCAGCATTGATCATTAACATCAAGTTCACCTTTTCACAATTTATTGCATAGAGAGCATAAATATGTGCAAATGCTGGTAAATTTTATAACTTTTCAACTGGGAACCCAGTAACAGGTTTTGTTTCTGATGCCAAAGAACGAAGCTCGACGATTTCTTCATCAGAAAGTCTCCATCCCAGTGCACCTGCAAATTCTGTGGCCTGTTCTTTATTTTTTGCTCCTGGGATGGGGACAACATTCTCCTGGGCTATTAGCCAGTTGAGGACTACCTGGGGAAATAAGCCAATATTATTGAAACAATTATGCATGACGAGTTGATCATGATAAGCATTTCGTTGAAAGCAAGAAATCATTTCCACATTTATATTAGTTGCACTAATGTTTCTTGTGACAATTGAACTGGAGTTTCTCAGTGTTAAAATCTAGTATAGGACCACTTGTGTGTAGCTTGGAGCAAATGCAAGAGAACAGTATGAACATGTAAGGAGGTCTTTTAATGAAAGATGAATTGTGAAGTGCGCGCACAGGCTTTTTAATGCTCATAAAAGTAGTGACTTTAACAAATGTAGTAGGGCACATATAGATTCAGGGTTTATGAGCTGACTAAACTATAAAACACATGCTCATAATAGAAAAGACAGAACCTGTGTCGGAGTTTTACTGTAGGTCTGTCCAATCTCCTTTATTCTGTTTATGAGAGGTTGTAGCTGCAGGACACAAAAAATACTTCAGCAATTGATTGATAAATATCGAAGCAATGGACATCCCTATATTACCCCGGGCTTACTCGAGTTAGAAACTCAGGAGTGTAAATCTGGCGTCGAGGACCAGTGGGAGGCTTCTCTGGTGTATACTTTCCTGTCAGAGCGCCTGCAAAATTTCCTATGTTTCACTCACATGAACCAGTGATGATGTCATGCCTAGATTGGACCAAATAATAAGCCACAGGAAATGAACCAGTCAAGGTCAAAAGTTTCAAAGTCTTGGAAGCTTTTAGGAGGCTGGTAAAAACCGTTTATTTTTCTTATCTACTATGCTGACACAACAAAAATATCAAAACAAAGTTGCCATTTGCCAAACAAGAAGGATTTACATCGAAGAGCTAATGAAATAACCAGAGCAAGGACTGGTTCAACATGGTGGAATTTTATTTTTCAAATTAAAGGGAAGAGGAAGAGTAGTATCCAGCCCTAGGCCCACTCCCAGTCAAATGGTTTAGAGAACAAAAAAAAAAGGTGTAAAGTATCGGTCAGTAGTTTATATCAACCTTACGAGTGAGGCCTTTAGTTCTGTGGTATGACATAACAAACCACCCAAGCATACCAAAACTGTTGGCAACTGCATTGATATTGAAGGATATGCCCTATCTAAAAATCGATATGCATCCTGAAGCAAGAACACATGCGGTTAATAACCTTGAGCAATAGGTGAATATGCGATCAAAGTGATCCCCAGTTCATCACAGGTAGTCTTCACACCATTCTCCTCTGGAAGCCTGTATATGAGACTGTAATTAACTTGGTTTGAAGCCAATGGGACACCTCTCTTTCCAAGTTGCTCATATGCCTTGCGAAGTCGCTTTTCTGAAACAAGAACCACATCCATTAACCACAATATGGAAGAAAAGCCAGGGAATTATTGTCAAATTAATAACTTGCTGCATACATAAAAAATCACAGTACCATCCTCATAAGAAAAATAGAAGTAAAGAAATATAGGCAATTAATAACATACCAAAGCATATGTATATATAGCTTGCAAGAACAATAAACAGATTAAATTAGGGTGATACCATTATAGTTAGATACACCAACAGCTTTCACAAGACCCTGCTCCACAGCATCCCCAAGTCCATCAATATATCCTGAAAAATCATTTTCCAATAAACTAAGCTTCTTCCGACCTGACCATGACCAAAAATTAACGCTCAATTCTTCTTGCTACATAAACTCAATTTGTAATGAAACGAGGGCCTTATTCATGAACAACCTTCATTTCCCCATACTCCCGGCCTGAAAAATTTATTGCAAACATATTTGTAAGTCAATATCTTTTTGATGGAATGATAGAGGTAGATAATTAACTTGAATGCTGATAGAACACAGACCAATGGAGTTGATAGAGGTCCACAGAAGAAAGCCCGAGACGACAAAGGGAATCCTTAAGTGCAGTGAGGACACTCTGCCGACCAAGCCTCCATGGTAATGCTGCAAATTTGGTAGCAACAGAAATCTCGACTTCTGGATTCCTTTCTTTCCTTTCCTTAATAAATCTTTAAGAGAAAAGTTAAATTTGATAACCAGAACAACCAAAGTAAAGTAGAGTTCAAGCTTCAAAGTATTCTTCCTAAGGTAAGTTTTTCCAACAAGAAACACTATGAATAAAATTTCACAACGTACCTTCCCAGTAGTGTTTCAGAATTTATTGCACCTAACGAGAACTGCAAGCACAGTAAATGATAATTCCATTTGATCATTACCTTTCTCATGCAAGTTAGTGGAGCAAAAAATTACAGCATTAATCAAATCCCTCTCACCCTTGAGCCATACACCTCAGCAGTATCAAAGAAGGTTATACCACAATCAACACTGGAATCAAAAGCAGCCTTAGCTGCCTTCATCTTCCTATCTGCCTCATCACAAAAGATTTAAAAATGCAAATGTCACAACAGAAATTCCAACAGGAACATGACGTAGAACCACCCGTCATATTCATAGAAGCTACTAATGAAAAATAGAGCAATCTAATATCCACCATAAACAAAAAGTAGACTAAATTTTGGAATTGAAACGATAGACAGTTTGATATTCTGGCAGAAAAGATAGAGACTTCTGCAATTCCTAGTTTTTATGCTCACGATTATGTGCATTTTAAAAGGACACCCACGATGGTCTTTATCAAGCAAAATGTCAACAGAATATATAGAATCATGTGCAATCCTGAAATGCATTGGACCCATTATAAACTCTACCAGAAAAGGAATCGCAAATATGAATGCACGACTCATTCAGCTGAACTGATCCTGAAACCCATTGGATACTGATTGATTTCTACCAGAAAAGGAAGAATAACATATAATGGACGCATTCAGCTGAACGAATATAAATAGAATTCTATGAAAGAGGAAAACACACATAAAATAAGCTTAATCAGCTGAACAAATAGTACTTACTAGGTTGAATCAATAAACAAATTCATCAGAATTGGAAAAAATACATACACAAAAGACTTAAGCTTTCACTTAAAAGTTAAACACACCAATATACAAAGAAGTAAAAAAAAATTAAGCAATAACTCCTACAAAAAAAAAATCTTAGCAGCACCTAGCCCCTGTCTACCTGTTCCAATGAAGCTATGACCATTTTAGGTAAAAGAATCTGCTAATACAAAAACTTATGAAAGATGCTAAGAATATTCAATATCCTTGATTACAACCACCAACTTGAACAAGAATAATAGAAGACTACCATCAAAAGGGTACTCCAATACTTCAAATTTGTTTAAACAACTTACCATCCCATTCAAAGTTGTTCCAGTAACTGGTGTCACCCCATGACCAAGCTCCAATCCCAAGCTTTGTCACCTTCAAGTCAGAACCCCCCAACTTTACCTTATCTTCTTCTGTTTTGATGGCAAAGTTCTCGGAAGCAACGGCTCTGATTCTCTGCACTTTCCTGTGGCTGAATGCACACAAGCATGCATTGCCCAAATGCAGAGCCATGGCTTCGCGCAATCAGTTACGACACACAAATCTAAATGGATTTTTACTTTCCAATAAGCAAACTTGTTTTTCAGAAGGCTCTGAAATGAAGAATCCGTTGAAAATGCAGAGAAATTTTGTTCTAAGGAGGTTTTTAACAAAAATAAGTGTCTTTTTGTCGGGAGTGAGAAAGTGGCGAGACATGGTGCTAGAAAAGTACACGTCTGATCTTCATCCCGGTGCTCCCGGCCACATGAATCCCGTGAAATACGGAAATTTTCATTTTGTACCGTTCCCAATTAAATTTATTATATTATACCCTTCATATTTATATAATAAAATAATTTTCAATTCAAATCTTAAAAATAAATAAAATAATTTTGGATTAATCTCATTTTACACCCTAAAAGATTGTTCAAATCTCAATTTGTACCCTCAAAGATAAAAAATCTCAATTTGTACTCTCAAAGATAGAAATTTGTATCAATGTGCATCCCCAAAGATAAAAAATCTCAATTTGCACTCTCAAAGATAGAAATTTGTATCAATGTGCACCTAAAATTAAATTGATAAATTATACCTAAATCCCCTCATGTTTGTCACTTAATCATTTGAACTCTTTCACATTTAAAATATTCTTCTTACATCTCATGACGTTTGTGCATGTATAACACATAATCACTTTTCGTTGATATCTATTAATATAATCGTTAAAAAATATGATTTTATCCTAATAAGAAATTATTATTTCATATTACCTTTATTTTGTGGATTCGATATACTCTAAAGTTGAAAATCAAACTTACCATTTGAATGTCTAATAAAATGTAGATATTTATATAAAAAGTAATATGAAAAACATTATATAAATATTTACATTTTATTAGACATTCAAATGGTAAACTAGATTTTGAACTTTAGAATATATTGAACCCATAAAATAAAGGGTAATATGAAATTCTAATTTTTTATTAGGATAAAAATATATTTTTTAACGGTTATATTAATAGATATCAATGAAAATGAGTTACGCGTTATACGTGCACAAATGTCATAAGATATAGGAGTAATATTCTAAATGTGAAGAGGTCTAAATGATTAAGTGACAAGTATGAGGGGATCTAGGTATAATTTATCAATTTAGTTTTAGGTGCACATTGATACAAATTTCTATCTTTGAGGGTGTAAATTGAGATTTTTTATCTTTAAGGTACACATTAATATAAATTTCTATCTTTGAGGGTGCAAATTGAGATTTTTGATCTTTGGGGGTGTACATTGATACAAATTTATATCTTTAAGGGTGTAAATTGAGATTTTTGATCTTTGAGGGTGCAAATTGAGATTTGAACAATCTTTCGAGGTGTAAAATGAGATTAACCCAACAATTTTTATTATTCACGGTTAAAATTACTTTAAATTTTATTTTAAAATTAATTTAACGACTAATATTAACACCCTAAATTTAATAGAAAAACAGGGTCTTAAAGGTGTGTTTGAAATAATTTTTAAAAATATTTTTAAATATTATTTTTCATAAATATTTTTTTAAAAAATAGTGTTCAAAAACGTCTCGCCACCGCCACTGCCATTGTTGCCACCACAGCTGCTGTCACCCTCATTGTCACCACCATCGCCACTACCGTCATTGTCGCCATCACTGTCGCCGCCACTACCACCATCGCCACCATTACCGTCGCCGCCGCCGCCACCACCACCGCAACCACGGTCATTGTCACTCACCACAACCATCATCGTCTCTTACCACCACTACCACTGTCGTCCACCTCTTCTCACCCCCACTACAAAATCAATATTTAAATTCTTTTATCTCTTTTCTATGTTTGTGATTTAATTTTAGATATGAATATAAATATATTTATTGTTTACTATTTTTTATTATTCTGTATTTTCAAGCACAGACAATAATTAGTTTTAAACATATTATAATACGATCTTTTGTTAATTTATGTTTCTTATTCAGGATAACGAAAACAAAAAATACCATATTATAATATTTTTAGGGCACGTTTGGTTGTCGTATTAAAAACGGATGAATTAGATAAAATAATTCGATCTAATACAATACAGAAAAATAAAAGATAAAACTAAATAGGGTATTAAAATAGTACATAATTTTATCTAGTATTTAGTAATACACAATATAAACATTGGATTATAATTATTTAATCTAATCGGTTGTTTGATTAAGAAATTATTTGATAGTATTAATGTTGAATTAACAAACATACACTCAATTCGTGCTTGTTACATTGATAACAATTTGATTTTATTAGTTGAGGGTTATAATGATAAATGTGTAAAATATATAATATGTTTGAGTTACTCTGGATTATAATATCATATTTTTTGGTGGTATTAAAATATCCGTATAATACAGGTTTAATGTATAAACAATATATGATTAGTATATATTTTTTTAAATTAATACAATATCAAATTTGTTTACCAAATAAAATATTAGGCCCAATTAAATAAAAAAAAAGTATAATTCAATATTTAATCCCCTCATAATACATCTATTAAACGAGCCCTTAATGTATTGATATACAAAATTTAATCTTTAAAAGTAAAAAAAAAAAAACTTTTTAGGGTATTAAGTAGGACTGTCAATTTTTAACACGACGCGAATCAAACACAAAATTAATAGGTCGAATACGAAATTAAACAAGTTAATAGGTTAAAACGTGTCATGCTCCATCCTAGTCAATCAAGGATAAGACACGACTAGATTTTTTATACACCTGTTTACAATTATTATAATCTGGACTAATCAAACATTAAATAAACTCACAAGTGCAACAACACCACCCATCACCTTAGTCATTGAACATGATGGTAAAACTTATCTCATAACTTGTACCATATATTAAACACATGTACCAATTGATTGTTACCCAGGTTATAGACATATACAAAATCTCATACCCACATAGCATACATCACAAAATATGTTTGTTGAGTTTATTTACAAATATATACTATTAACCTGTCATAATATTCTCTCACAAATATAATACACAACCTAGAAATTAGTCATACTAACACTCAATCTGAGTGATATTACACTAACGTTGTACAAGACTCAATCAACTGGACAGTGGATTGATCTGCATCCTCCTCTATAATACCTGGAAAGAATAAGCTATAGGGGTGTAAGCTAAATCACGCGTTCGGTGAGTGTACATGTTGTATATGAAATGGAAATGATAGTAATACACTGAAGTAGGTAGATACACGTATCAAACAACAACATCAATCTAATTTTAAAGAATTTACAAGTCATATCACATTCATACTACCCCTCAGCGGGTGATCGATTCCACATGGATCCGTGTCTCCTGAACTTCCCGGGAACACCACAATGCTAGCACACCACTGTACGCTCAGTGATCAAGCATCGACACCCTTGCCTCAAATAATACGCCACATTCCACAATACATAATACACAGTACAAAGTATGAGTCAATTACATAAGCACATAAAACATAATCCTAGAGAATTGCTATTAAATTTTATCATTTAATATTGTCTTATAATAGTATTTTCAAAACATATAAAGATATACACCCACCTTAAATGTACAAATCTACGGCCCTTCGATCTTATCTGTGGATCCTTTCGATGTCACTGTATCTGTTCCAATACCAACTGTCTCACTCGTTTCACCTAACACATTTGTAATTACAATATCAATATGTTTATCACATTTAATAGTTAATCATGCACTAATGCATGCAAAATGATGTACCCCAAAGTGCCCTTTAGCTTCGGTTACACATTAGTACTTTTGTTCTAGGATTACATTTCCTCCCAAAATTTTTAAAATCACTCACATTAATCACAATTAGGATTAAGTAGGTCAACACATTGATTGGAGGCCCATTTTTCACATATTTCGACCCCGAATCTTAAAAACTGCACTTCCGACATTTCGTACATTTCGCACCGGATATTATACTCATTTACATTCGAAAGTCACATTATCACATCAAATATCATTTAAAAATGCAGCATGCAAAATTTCAGGTCATTTGAATTAAAATTTATGCATGTAATGATAACATTTAGAAATCAGGGTTTTGACATTATCGACATCCTTTCCTAACCTCTATCGCTCTTTTTTCTGTTAAATCTGTTGCACTTAAATTCACGCACACTTTTAATCAATGCAAAACAACCCCTAATTGAACCTTTAAACCACTCATTTTATTCCCATAATTTTCGTTTTCAACCTAGCCCACTAAATACTTTCCGAATATTTTAAATGATCATTTTCACACTTTTGTACACTTTGTTGAGTACCCATTTAATACCCATTCTTAACAGCCTCTAAATTTTGTTTAACACCCTTAATAAAATTTGTTTTGAATTTAAAATAAAACAACCCATTATTTTAACACAAAAACAGCCCACCAAATTAAACTAAAATAGCCCATTAAAATTAACTAAAACAGTCCATAAACTAAATTAAAATAGTCACTAATTTAAAACATGTTAAAACAGTTCATACATATACAAATACATATATACATAAATTAATCACAATGCATGATTAAATTGAATTCCATATACCTTTCTTGTTCACGGATCAAATGAACACACACACGTATTTGTTTTCTTGATATCTTCTGCTCTCCTTTTTTTTTTCCCTTTTTCTCTCTTGCTCTCCTCACTCACTCACAGTTTAGTGAAGAACCAGACAAACACACACACTTTGTTTTATATATTAAACAGACACACACACGCCCAACACCCCTTTTATATTTTATTTAACACACCCACACTTTACACCTTAAACACACACACACACACACACATACACACGACACACACTCACACACACACATGGCACACCATTTTTTTTTTTTAGAGTAATGCTACATAGACTTAAAAATTAGACTTGATAATCATAATCATTGAATAGGTAGTGGGTTCCAATAAATACTGGAACCCACAGTGAAATCAATGGTTATAATTATCAAGTCTACTTTTTAAACTTAATTTTAAAGTTCATGAAGTATTACTCCTTTTTTTAAGACCAACACCTGTAAAGGTGACCCATGTTAATGGGTTAATTACGCTTATCTCCCCTCAAATTTTTAAATGATTTTGAAATCAACCCACTAATATTTTTATAAAATTCTATAAATATGTCTTACCAATATCTCAATAATGGGGTCCACATACCCAATGCATACTCACACACATCATGATTATAAAAGATTTAATTAATTAATCCTTTAATAATTTCACATAATTATAATTTAACCCATAAAATTATGTTAATATGCATACAATGCGTGATTAGGTCACACAAAACGGGTCAACACGTTTAACCATAAAAAGTCATGTCGAGTTCATGTCAAAATCAGGTTAACTTGATTTTGACCTAATTAACTCGTATATTTTAAATAAGTTGACATAATTCACACACAAACCTGACTTAATCCATTGTATACCACGTTTAACCCGTTTATGGCGATATAGTTTGTCTATTATGTATGATTGATGTAGTCTTAACATTATTACTTATTAATTCTTATTTCTACTATGATAATTAGTAATATTGTTCTTAACATTATTATGACAGTATGCTAGTATAATTCTTGCTTTAATTTTTGGTTTCAAACTTGAATGTATTTTAGTTAATTTCATTGATAAAATGTGATATACTATTTGTTAAAAAATTATTTAAAATTTTGGATAAATGATTGTATGATATATTTAATGACAATAAACTGGTGTGAAAACATGTTATATGTGTTAAAATAAGTTTGTGTTATGTGTGCTAAACAGTCAAACAGATCTTATTATGTGTGGTAATCCAAAAACGACCTGTTTATTAAACGTGTCAAACAAATCGAGTTTGAGTAGGTTAGTGTTTAGACATCTCGACACGATTATTAAACATGTCAAGTTTGAATTATAAAATTTTCGACATAAACTCAAAATTAACTCGACATAAAATGACCTAACTCGATACCTTTGACACCCCCTAGTATTAAGTAAAATTTATCCCATGAAATAAAACTCAGATCACATTCGGCGACGTGTAAGAAAACTTTGGGTAATATCCAACTGGTTCAAAAAAAAAAATATAATTCATTTTATTTTATCGTCTACCCTACCGATATAAATTGCATTTAATTAAGCACTTAAAAAATTGAAAAATACCAACCAAGCTCTTAATTTTATTTACACTATCAAACAAATGCAAAATATAGAAAATTATTGGAATTATGTTGTGCAATGATTGAGTTCAATGTTTGAGGTAGGATCAAGAGCCATGTTCAATGCCTTTTTTTTAATCAAATAACGTTTATTTTCAAAATTTACTTATTATAAAAATAAAATAAAATAGAGATACAATTATTTATTATATAATTCTGCGGATCTCGCTATAAATAGAGCCTTATGTCTTGAATATTTTTATTGACGATTAAGTTAATTGCTAATATCTAATATGATTCAAAAGTCAACTCTTTTATAATTATATCTTTATCATTAGATTATTTTAATTTTAATTTGGGCCAAGTTACAAGATCTGTGGAAAACGTTTTCATATTTTCATTAAAAACTCCCATTTCTCTAACATTGCACATAACAAATTTTAATTAAACTATGGTTTTTCAAAGGCCCACCCTTTTTTTTCAACATATCTACATCAACCCGTGAAATTTCCCAAAGTAAAATTGGAATTGGTTTTGGATTGTTATCTTTAAAATGTTTGGTCATTTATTTTTTAGAATAATTTTTGAAAAAAAAAAACTTGATTTTAGGGAACACAAAAAAAATGTTTTCATTACTTTATATGTTCTGTAGAACTGTTTTTAAAATCATATAAATAAATAAGTTATGTGATATAAAATATTAAAATACTAGTTATTACTTGTATTTGAAGACACAAAATAATAAAAAAGGGTCAACAACAAATATATTGGTATTCACATCCAAAATCAAATCACAAACATAAATGAGAGATAAATAAACTTAAGCACTGATCGTAGTGGGGTGAGAGATAATGAACGATAGTGGTGGGTGGCAATGACTGTGGTAGTAGTGACAGTCATGAGTGACGGCGGTGGTAATGGTGGGCAACGATGATGATTGTTACTAGTCGTGGTGGTGAGCGTGTTGATGGCGGAGGTGGTGGGCAACGATGGATACTTCTGGGCGACAGTATAATAGGTGGCAACGAATGGTGGTGGTGGTACGTATGGTGGGATGGGTGACAGTGGGTGGCAGCAATTGTGGTCGATGAAGGGGGTGGTGGTAGGTGTGGTGGGGGTGGGTGATAGTGGCTGTTGACGACAGGTGGTGGTGGACAACAATATGTTGGTGGTGGATGGCGATGATAGTAGTGAGATGATGATGGTAGTGGTAATAAATATAAGAATGAGATAACGATGATGGTGAGTGGCGGCAGTGGAGTAGTGGCAGCAGCGGCGATAACGGTGATGGTCGTGGGGCTATGAAGGTGGTTGTGGTAAGAGTGATTGTGAGATGACAACAATGGTTGTATGGTGACAACAACGGTGATGATGTAGTGGTAGGAATGATGGTGGTGAGACGGTGGGAGTGATGGTGGTGGTGGGGTGTCAATAGTGGTGGTGATATCGACGGGGGTGATGTCGGGGCGATGGTGATTATTGTGGAAGAGGCGATAATAATGGCGGTGGTGGTTATTATGACAGAGATAGTGGTGGGTTGGCAGTGGTGGTGGCTGGGGTAGTTGTGTTGTGGGGTGGTGGCGGTGATGGTAATATTGATGATGGTGGGACAGTGGTGGTGGAACGATTTCAAATACTAATTTTTTTGTTTAAAGTAGTTATAATAAATTATAAGTCTTAAAAACACTTTAAAAAAGTCATCATAAATATATTTTTATGGGTCTATTTTCTCTATTAAATCTGATATATTAATATTAATAATCAAATTAATTTTAAAATAAAATTAAAGAGATGTTAATCACGAAAAATAAAATTTATTTTACTTATTTTTAATATTTGAATTGTAATATGCACTCAATTTTTTCCTCTGTCACCCAAAAAAATAAAAAATTAGAGGTGGAGGATTTGGAATCCAAGAGACGGCGCCGTACATAAGTTTGGTCAAAAGCTGACGTTAAAAGCTAGGCGGAGAACGAGCTACAGTTGGACACTTGTGGTGGGCCGGTGATGAAGCAATCCGGCGAACAGGCAGTTATTCGGCGAAGAAAGAGAGAGGGATATATAAAACAGAAGAATTGAGAGCTCAGCCAATCATCATTCAATTCATTTAAGGGTGGCGCTTTCGCGAGCATGAATAAGAAAGGTCTTGCCATTTTGATGCGAACCAAAATGAGACCTCGTTCCCCAGCCAGCTCCGTAAGTCTGATTCTCCACAACTCTCTCTCTCTCTCTCTCTCTCTCTGTGACAATTGATTCGAAATTGTAAATTCTTTTGTATTTTTCAATTTACCAGTCAAATTTAAGTGTATTGACAGTGTTATTTCAGTGAAATTTATATAATTGATTGTGAATTTTTTTTTATGACAGAACAAGTTTAATCAAATGCAAATTGCTCTGCAGGACGGAAACAGAGTACCTGATCAAAATGCCTCCAACAATACGGAGAGGTGTGTGTGCATCTTAGGGTACCTTTTTGAATATATGCTGCGTTTGGCAGCATGAAATCCAAGCTCTGCAATTGGAATTGAAGATCGTATTAGTTCAATGGTTAAACTAACTTTTCTCCAATTCCAATTCCATTGCCCTTATTCCTTGCTCCCAGACACAGCGTTACTTTCTTTTCTGCGTTTCAATAATTTACCTTAATTTCCGTTGAAATAAATATTTTATTCGCAATCTAAGAAAATTTAATGTTTTTCTACTTCTATTACTTTCAGAGAATTTGAGCAAGTACAAGAGTCGATGCGCTTGGCCATATCGATGAATAAAACGGAAATTGTAGATGCTGTACTAAATGATTTCTCAGAGGTAGAATTCATATTTATGTGTAGGTATTTTTAATTTTAGTGCTTTAATTCAACGTAACAGTAGGATAATGTATTGATAATGTAGGGCTATTTTACTCTCTCACAAGAAGACCGCAGAAAATTACTCCTTATACTTTCTAGAGAGTATGACCTCAGTAGGACTCAAGTTCATGAACTGATGAAGCAATATCTCGGTCTTGATCTTCCTACTGGTGAGTTTGTGGTGGCGGCATTTGAATTCTATATTTTCTTAAGTGATTTTGTTCATGAAAGCATATGATTGTAGGTGACAAAGCTCAAGATAATGATCAAGAAGAAGGCTCGCTTTCCGCTTTCTATAGAATTGAGCGGAATTTGAGACATGCTCTCAAGCCAATGTATGAAATTTTATTTGAACGGCTCAACACTCACACTGGAGGGTTGAAGTTCTTGTCCATTATTCGAGCTGATATCCTATCTATTCTCGTGTAAGGTCATGCCCCCACATTAGAGGATTTTGATTTGTGTTGTCTTGTAATAGTTATGTTCTTGCTTCATTGAGATCCTAGTAGTGCAGGTGACAGATCTAAGTGATTTGCAACTATGATATGTGGGACTTCCATGATTGTTCAACATGTTTAAACTCGTTAAACAATTTTGAAACTTGTTAACCCTTGTTTGCAATTATTTTTTGATTGCCCTCTAAATAATTGTGTTGGGTATTTAATGCCTTGTAAAATAATAGTGGTTACAGAAAAAAAGGGTTAAAAGGACCAACATACCAGGGAATTTGAGAGTTTTGATGACCTGATTCCGATACTAATATGCAGGGAGCAAAACATTGCATCTTTAAGAGCATTAGACTCCTACTTGAAAGAGAAACTTATAACATGGCTTAGTCCTGCTAATCTAGAACTTCATCACATTACATGGGATGATCCTGCTTCTTTGCTGGAGAAAATTGTGGCATTTGAGGTACCCTTCTCTATCTGGTCAACTTTTCATGCGGTCATATAAGGAGGTATACATCATATTTGATGATCATCTTGCATGCAGGCTGTCCATCCGATCAGCAGTCTTATAGATCTAAAAAGAAGGCTGGGAGTAGGTCGTCGTTGTTTTGGATATTTACATCCGGCAATACCGGGTTAGCAATTCCTTTATTGCCTAATGTGGACATTGGTGGTTTTCGGTGTGCTGTTGTTACCCTTTCCATAACAGTGGAAGTTTCTTATTTCTCCTGAATTTATTCTGGAATTTAATTTGTATTCCCCAATTTTTGGGGTGACTTAAGCTAGTGTCAATATTATTTCTGAAAGAGTGGTTACCAAAATTCACAACCTTATCATGACTTATAAATACATGTCAATTATTATTGGATATATTCACTTGGTTACTCTGATGATTTTAATAAGCAGCATCATGCTCCTTTGATGTGTATATTTGTCATGGTTGATCTAAACATTGAGTTGGGATTGAAAATGCATCTAAGCTGCATTATTGAGGCATAGCATGAATCTATGACATGATCAAGAAATTATTAGACCCAAACAAGTCCGATCTCCAATAACCGATACTGCTAGGACGGGTGGACTTGATACAAACCTAACCTTTGGCATTATATGCACAAAGTGTCTTCCTCTATATTCAAACCCACAACCTTAAAAGCTTCTAAAAACCTTGGTTGATAATTCAAATATCTGTGTTGTACTTGCTACGCTTGAGAGTAGTGACTATTGTTGATAAATGATAGCCTTTAGGTAGAGGAATTGAATAATAAACTTTTTTTATAGTTGCATTTGTTAGCATTCTTGTGGTGTTTTCTATGAGTTAATCGAGTCTAAAATACTTCAGGTGAACCACTTATCTTTATTGAAGTTGCCCTATTGAAGAATGTGGCTCAGACAATACAGGTGAAAACATAAAGTTTACCTCATTGGATGTCACTAACAAGGGATCATAACAATTATACTCACTTCTAACCAGGAAGTTCTATGGGATGATCCTCCAATACCTGAATGTGAGGCAACCTGCGCATTGTTTTACTCTATATCGTCGACTCAGGTAAGAATGGTTTTCTTTCGCATTTGTGTATAATGGCTAAACTTGTGATAGATGTAAGTAAAAGGGATACAAACTAAGTGTAGAGTCTCCGTATATATAGTCAATGAGAGTTACAATAAGGACAAAAAGGTAAAAAGGAAAATTTAATAAAACTCTAATAAACTAGTCTGCTGCTATATCTCCAACACTCTCCCTCAAGCTAAGCACAAAAATGTTAACTAAGTCAAGTTTGACAACAAAGTCCCGAAGAATAGATAGAGTGATAGGTTTGGTAAAAATATTTGTAACCTGATCACTGGTCCCCACAAACGATGGAGTGACAATACTACTGCTAACCTTCTCCCAAAGAAAGTGAACATCAATCTCTATATGCTTCGTTCTCTCATGCAGTATAGAGTCAGAAGCGAGTTGAATAGCAGATCGTTTATCACAATATAATGTGGATGGAGAAGTCACTGAAAATTCCAACTCGCCAAGGATTGATTGTAGCCAGATAATCTCACACGTGCCAAGTGCCAAGTGCCAGTGCCCGATACTCTGCCTCTGCTGACGAGCGGGAGACAACTGTCTGTTTCTTGCTCTTCCAAGAGATAAGATGAGTCCCTCAAAAAGCACAGAAGCCCGTAGTAGATCGACCATCACATGCTCCCCCATAATTTGAATCTGAATAACAGGCTAGAGAATCAGTTTGAGATCCTGATGTATAGAACAACCCAAGTCCAGGACAAGACTTGAGGTATCGAAAAATATGATAAACTGTATTAAGATGAGGCTAACACGACCTGTGCATGAACTGACTAAATTGGCTGACTGCGAATGAAATGTCCGGCCTAGTATTGACTAAATAGATAAGTCTACCTACCAACCTTTGATAAACTGTCGGATTTCTCAACTCCTCACCTTTAGCAGTAAGTTTCAGGTTTGGAATCATGGGTGATGATGCCGGTTTGCACACTAACAAAGATCCAGAACATACTTTCTCTGAGAAAGAACAAACCTCCTGCCGCTACGGGCAACCTCAATCCTAAGAAAGTATCGCAGAAATCCAAGATCCTTCACATCGAAGTCCTTCCCAAGGTCTACCTTGACCTGCGCAGTCCCAGAAATATCATCACCAGTAATAATAATATCATCAACATATACCAGAAGGATTACACACTATCCAGAAGTATTCCGTCGAATAAAGCAGTTATGATCAGAATGACATCTGGTGAACCTCAAACATACGACTACATCACTAAAGCGAGAGAACCAGGCTTGTGGTGACTGTTTCAGTCCATAAAGAGACTTACACAGTTGACATATCTTTTCAGCATATTCCCCCTCACCACGAAAGCCTGGTGGTGCATCCATATAAATAATCTCGTCCAGATCACCGTGAAGAAAAACGCATTTTTCACATCTAACTGATGAAGAGGCTAAGAGTACTTCGCAGCCAGAGAAATAATCAACCGAACAGTAGTCAATTTTGCCACGGGGGCAAATGTAGCACCAAAATTACGACCCGGTACCTGAGTAAAGCCTTTCGCCACAAGCCTAACCTTGTGACGATCAATAGTACTATCTGCAAGAAACTTCAGGGTGTAAACCCAGCGACAACCAACAAGTTTCACTCCTGAAGGTAAAGAGACAAGATCCCATGTATGATTACGTTGAAGAGCTTCCATCTCTGTCTGCATGGCAAAAACCCATTAGGGCTCCCGCATAGCCTCCGAAACAGAGCGAGGAACTGGCGTATCTGATAAGGCCATACTATAAACTCGAAATGTAGGAGACAAATCACCATAAGAAATATAAGCAGAGATCGGATATAAAATCCTGACGGTCCAACTATAAGGATCAACTAAACGGCGATCACGCCACGGATAACGACGCCCTAAATCATCATCCTTCACTAATAATGTCTCATTAGGTAAAGGAACTGGCTCAACACTTGCAAACTCATCAGTACTAACAACAGGTGCATTAATATGCTCAACAAACTGAGAAGTATTATCTGCATCGCCTGAGGTAGAGGGGACACTAGCACGGTGATGAGAACAAGGGCGACAAACACACCTGCAAAGGAAGAGAGTGACTCTGTACTAACAAGGATGAGTGGCTCTGGAGGAGAAGAGACGGATGACCCTGTAGGGATAGTGACCAATGACTCTGGCTCTTGTGGTAATGGAAAATCAAAGGGAGTATCACAAACTGAAGGGGCAGACACAGGATTGGAAGGAAAATAAGGAATATGCTCAAAAAAGATAATACTAGACTATGATACATACGGCGTCTAATAAGATCATAACACCGATACCCCTTAGATTGATGACAATAGTCCACAAAGATACAATGAATCGCTTTATCATCAAGTTTATGATGAGTAGGAGACCGATCCTGAACAAAACATGTGCATCTAAAAACACGAGGGGGACCGAAAAAAGTGTCCGCTCAGGAAATAAGACCTGTAAGGGAGTCTTATGTTGAAGAACATGACTCAGCATACGATTGCACAGAAAGGTAGAAGATAAAACAGTAAAATACCAATAAAATTTTGGTACTCTCATGCCTCTAAGCATACAACGTACCATTCCTATCAAACTCCTATTTTTTCTTTCAGCAATACTATTTTGCTCAGGAGTATATAGACAAGTGAGTTGCTGAAGAATACCCTGAGAAGAAAGGTGAGACACTAAGGCATCAGACACATATTCTTTGGCATTATCCGAATGAAGAGCATGAACAATAACATCAAATTGTGTCTTAATTATCTGTAAAAATTGAGTGATTATAGGGAGTACATCAAACTTTCGATGCAAAAGGTAGACCCAAGTATAACGGGTATAGTCATCTATAAATGTCACATAGTATTGGGCACCTGACAGAGCAGTAACGGGAGAGGATCTCCAAATATCAGAGTGTATTAGGTCAAATGGCTTGGGTGACTGGTGCATGCGAAGAATATAATTGATCCTAACATGTTTTGATAGGGAACATATAACACAGTCAAGTTTACCACCAATACAAGCATTGCTTAAAGCAGGAAACAACATACATAAATATTTAAAATTTGTATATCCAAAACGGTCATACCACAACTGAATAGTTTGTGACGAAAAATCATAATGACAACTACTAGGTAAAAAACTAGCATACAAGCTAGGAACAGATAAAGACAAAGCAGGTGCAGGTGATGTAGGTGAAGGAATTGGTGAAACTGGAGGTGGATTGCCAAGATAATACAGTCCATCTTTCTCATGTCCCCTGATAATAATCCTCTTGGTACTCAAGTCCAGTAAATAACATGAATCAGATAAGAATACAACTGCACAGTAAAAATCTCTGGCTAACTGATGTACAAATAATAGATTCATGGCCAACTTTGGCGCATGAAAAATCGAACTTAATGTAAAGCCATCTAGGAGGTGGACCGTACCCCTACTAACAATAGAGGCATGTGTCCCATCTGCTAACTGCTCCTGTGTATGTAACTGCTCGTCAAAAGTGGTGAAGTGATGGGCCTTACCTGTCATGTGACCATTCGCACCCGAGTCCAACATCCAAAGGGGAGATGAACTGGCATAAGTATGAAAGGCACGAGGTATACCTGTAGTGGTGGCAACAGCAGTAGTCGGACTCTGAGAAGTCAAAGCAGACATAAGTATATCTAATCGTGAAGTGATGACATCCATATCACTCTGCCAAGGAGGAACAGCAGCAGGAGTAGTGGTAGTGGGTAGTGGTACCTCAGCAATAGCAATAGTACGGCTGCGAGGAGGCGACTTAAGCTCTGGATGGAGCTTCTAGCAAGTAGCCCTGAGATGTCCTGGTCGGCCACAATAATCACGTTGATGAGAATTTCCCTGTCTGCGCTGATCTGGGGCACCCTGACGGCGCTGGTCTGAGCGCTGCCCACCCTTGATTGAGGATCTTGAACGAGACCTTGCAGCAGCTGCAAGGGCCATCTAGTCAGCCGAAGGAGTCAAAGCCGCACCTGGAAGTGATGCAATACGGACTCGGCGCTCATGTTACTCAATCATCCCATATACCTCATAAAAAGAAAGAAGTGTCAACATCGACAAGATCTGAGAACAAGGTCCCTCAAACTCATCTCGAAGCCCCATAAGGAACTTGTGAATCCTATCCTCCTGTTCTCGAGTATGCAAGAATGCTGCTCCCTCGGGCTCTATCCTCGGAATAGCAGCAAGAGAACGTAGAGTCTCATACTCAAGCCAGCACTGGGCAAATAGCCATAATAATCCTGAACGGTTATATCTCCTTGCCGAGCATATAAGAGCTCATGAGAAAGCTCATAAACACAGACTCCCCGTCCTAATTGAGAATACATCTCTAATAATGCGCTCCATAGCTTTGGAACAAAGCTATGAAATTGGTAGATCCTACAAACAGATGGCTCCATCGAGTCAAATAACCATCCAAGAATGGCGCAGTTCTCAGAGAACCATGCAGAATATTCAGGGTCGGCATCAGCTGGCTTTGGGTGAGATCTCGTCAGTCAACCAAGCTTCCCTGCACGGCCTAAGAAAAGCTGGAATGAGCGAGACCACTCAGTGAAGTTATGACCATTCAACAACTGTGCCGTAACTTTCTGAGAGATCATGTCCGGTAGTGCTGGTAATGCAACTGTGCTAGTAGGTACTGTATACTGGTCAAACATAAAAGTGGAAGTACCCATAGATGTCTCAACGGTAGAGGTGTCAACAGTAGGGGTCTCAAGTCCCTTAGTAGTAGTCATATCAACAATAATACTAGAGCACTCATGACAGAAAAATAACTCTAAGATAAATAGAGGGATAAAATAGGGGAGAACAATATACCTCCAGTCAAACAGTAGCGACAGATAGAGAAGGTCCAGAAAGCTCCCAAATAATCAAGTCACGGTGCCCAGAAATTTGGTAAATATAAATAAATGATCTACTGCATCAAGTGCATATCAACGGAGAAGAGAATTCAACTCCTCTTAAAAAGTCCGACGATCCTATAACTTGACAACATTGTGACAAAGAGTGCAAAGAACGAAGCTACAACAAAAAAACGCGACCGACAGTGGGTTGAACAGAATTAGGCTGGACAGCAGTGAGCTGGTCTGGGTTTATTAGGTCTGAGTCTGGACTGTTTTTTTTTTTATATTTGGGCAGCGGCGTTGCTGTTGGTGTATTGGATTTGTGTTGGCTGTCAGTGAGATTGGGTGCAATCGGCTTTGGGTACCTTTGGTTTGGTTGGCTAGGCTTGATGGTGTATGTGTTATGGGCAGTCGGTGGGGCTGGTGGAGTATGCTGCAATATGCTTTATGGCAGTATGTTGTTCGCTGTTATAATGAAGGGGCAGTCGGTGCTATCTGCTTGGTTTGTATGGCTGTCGTTGATTAAGTCGGTGATGGTGGTCTGGTTTGGGCAGCAGAAGTACGGTTGTGATGGTGGTGGTCTGTCGTTGGGTTTGTCGGTGATGGTTGTCGGTGATTGAGTCGGTGATGGGCAGCTGGTCTGAGTTTTGCTGATGGGTTTGATGGGGGCAGTGTGGTGGCTGGTGGCTGCAACGTGGACTAGGAGCTAGGGTTAGAGTTAGGGTTAGAGTTGTGGCTCTGATACCAACTTGTGATAGATGTAAGTAAAAGGGATACAAACTAAGTGTAGAGCCCCCTTATATATAGTCAATGAGAGTTACAATAAGGACAAAAAGGTAAAAAAGAAAACTTAATAAAACCCTAAGAAACTAATCTGCTGCTATATCTCCAACAGCTAATATTATAAATCAGTCTGCAAATACATGAAAGGGAGCATTGGTTGTTGTCATACATGATCTAGAAATTGCAATTGATCTTTGTTTGGACAATCAAGAAGTAGGGCCATTTGCGTGATGTTCATTATGACAAAGTAATGAGAGTGTATCACTCTTCCTCTCATGCATCCAGTGTCTGCTCAAATACTTTGATAATACCCTCTGTGCCTTCTTTTTGTTATTTTTAATTTTCAGTAGTCAGATCTTCAACTTGAAGATGCTGAGTGTCCTATTATATGCTGTTAAAAGAAAATGAGATTTTTCTTAAACAGCTTAATCAATACAATCATATTATTAGGAAAAACAAGAGAGCCAATTTATTAATTGGTAAGGAAATATTTTTTAGTTCATGGCATGTCTAAGGAGAGTGGCTGTTTATTTTTTTCTTTTAGAATATCTATCTTTTGCTTGGTTGGTGTTGGATTTAAATAGGCCATATTTTTGCCTTTGATTGGCATACTTCTGTGTCTGGTGTTAAATCATCAATGTTTAGATTTGATCTGTAAATGTATGGTGATATTCTTCTATGTGTCTAATACGCATACTTTGGAATATGACAGCCTGGCTTAGCAGGAATCAACCTTGGAAAGTTCCTGATTAAACGTGTGGTTGATCTGGTGAAAAAAGATATGCCAAATATTTGTGTATGTACTCTGTTCTCAATAAATGCATTAAAATTTTAAAGAGCCACAAAACACATCTGAATATGTCTTATTGTGAATTTAGTTTCTTTTTTCTTTTAAAGCATGTAAATTTTTTCTTGAGGAATCCTGAGCCAAGGTGATACATTTCCCTAGCTCTGTGACTTTAATTTCCAATAAAGCACAATCCTTTTCCCAATGTTCATATATGGTTTCATAGCTTTCCGTACTTTTATATTCAAATTTAACAAAAGGGTTGGTAATACAATTGTTTTCTTCACAGAACAATTTAAATAAAATTTTTAGGAAGTATTAGATTCACACCCCCACTCATTCACCCTGAAGGACGAAGAAGCCAAGGAATAAAACTCTGCTTGTTATGGAAAGAATGGTTGGGATAACCTTTGAAAGTATTTAGCAGTTTATGTTGCCTTTGAGGTAGCTTTCTTCTCCCTTCAAAGTATTTGCCTGTGATATTTGGTAAGGTAACAACATTACTCCCAGCATATACAATTTTGTTGGGCACACACTTATGTAAATATAGATTTTGGCTTTACATTTTTGCAAGCATATGATGTATTGGTAGCTGCATAAACGCACCATATTAGTGCTGCCAAATATAATCCCCACTGTAAAGGTGATATATTAGGCGTGTTCCATCAGATACCAACAATATACTGTTCATGTGCAGTAAAATGGCGCAATAAAGAATAAATACTCAAAATATGTTTGATCTCAGCATGTCTTCTCCATTTACATGTTTACTTATTTGATTGTCTTAGCTGTGCTTTTGGTCTTTTTTGCTGATACTATTCTGTAATGTATCCCAATAGACATTTGCAACACTTAGCCCTATTCCCGGGTATATGCAATGGCTTTTATCTAAGTTGGCATCAGCAGAGAGATCTGGTTCCACCTTCCGGGAGAACTTGCTTGAACCAGATGAAGAAAGGACGTTATTAGATGCATCAGTGTAAGCTTTACATTCATGTTGTTTTATTACATAAGTTGAGGAGGGAGCATATATACTAGTATTGAAGTAGCTCTTCCCATTACAACCCCATGGCCAAAAAAAATAAAATAAAGGTTTCAGAGTACTCACAACCCCCTCACCCCTTTCCATCGTCTGGCGGGAAGGAGGATGTATGGAACCTTCAGTATGCCTTTTATTATCTTTTCCATTATATCTGAAGGCTCATGTCCATTTACAAAATCAAGTGACTAAAACTTGGTTGGCATCATCAGTCATCTTCAAAACACAAGGGATAATTTATTTGACGACTTTAAATTCCTAGGAAAACTATTTGTTTACTTTGAATATATTCTATGGTCTAATGGAACAAGGAACTGAAGTATATGCACTTCACATTTTCTGAAAACAACGAGGAGTAATTTTGCTGGGTTTTTCTGAAATCCTCCTGAGAAAACAACAAATTTTTTTTTTTTTTTTTGAAATTCTGGCATTGTGAAGTCCTGTAGCTTTTTGGCTTCTTGGATCCTCTTGGACCAACCAGGATGAATGGTACCAATTTCAGGGTGATTCAGGTCATCCATCTTTCAGTCCCCTACAAGGTCTAGCTCAGGATTCACTCCATCTTTTTATTTAATTTCAATACAATCATGAAGTTACCATTACTCTCCACACTTCTTTGTTATAAGGCATCAAATATTTAGGAAGTTGAAAAGCTCTGCTGACCCAAATCATATTGTTCTATCGTCTATGTTCCTTACATTCGTGTTGACATCTTCATTGTCTAGGCAGTTTAGTGGGAGGTTTTGGATGATAATCTATATAGGACTTTCTCTAAGGATAGATTATCTCCCAAGAAACATTACAAGGAGATTTTCTCCCCACCCATCCTGCTTTGAAGTTTGTTTGTTGACACCATTTTTTCTCCTTTTAATTTTTCCTTCTTTTTGTGGCTCTGGGAACAAGTAGAAGTATAGATTCCAGGAATAAAATATTTCCTATTGACCAAGCTTTTTCAAGAGTGGTTACGGATCATCTGCTTTTTTATGTGTTTTGTAATATGAGTGTTGTTTGTCTTCCTCATTCCCCTTGAATTTTTTCGTTTACCACATATTTCTTCTGTTTATGATACAATTTTCTGTTGCAGTGAATTCACTACTGAGAAAAGTGGAATGGAGGTGATGTGCAAATTGTTGACATCAAACAAGTATGAGTGGACTAATGCCGCACGGTTGATATCAGTATTGAAAACTCCTTTGTTGCGGCTGTGCACCAGGTATGTACAGATAATAGAGGTGGCTTGCTAGGAAGATACTACCCTTGATGATAGAAGCTATCCCTGACCAAATTAGTTAGCTTTCCTTATAATTGGAAGAAGAGAGTTGCTGGATGCAATGGTAAATTCTCATACTGTCAAGCGTGTGGTTTTCAATTCGAGGATATGGAGGAAAGTCACTTTGTGTAAAAAAGGCTGAAGGTGAGGTTTGTATGTAGTCTATCCCTCTTGACACCCTCCATTAAGGGAACTACCACAGTTTAATGGGTCTTTATACTCGTTCGCAGTGAATGATTTACAGAAAAATATCTATGACTCTAAATGATCACGTGAATTGTCAAATATAAGATAAACGTCTAAACTGGCGGTTGATTGGATATGCTTTGATATTATCAGCTGTTAATTGATGCTTCAGTTTATTTTTGGTTCTACGCTTCTGGTTTTCCACTCCAGGTACCTTCTGCAAGAGAAGAAGAGAGGAAAGGCCCTAGATTCAGTTGCAAATTTCCACCTACAGAATGGAGCCGTATGTCAAGCAAACCATGATTTGTATATCATTTTATTAGTTCCTTCTTGCTGATGGCATCCAGCCTCTTGCCGGCTGTAACTAACCTATATCGTGTAATTTCTTTATGAAGGTTGGGATGGAAATATGTTTAGCAAATAGGAATTGATTCATCATCTGGCTGTTATGTCAGA
The DNA here is from genome assembly GCA_963454935.2 of Ilex paraguariensis. Lineage (NCBI taxonomy): Eukaryota > Viridiplantae > Streptophyta > Magnoliopsida > Aquifoliales > Aquifoliaceae > Ilex > Ilex paraguariensis. The sequence continues at coordinate 103,304 of CAUOFW020000814.1, read as the reverse complement.
TATTGGTCGCATCTTTCTGAGGTTAACTAGGAAAGAAGAAAAATAAATGAAGGGAGAAAGAAAGAAACCCCATTTTATGTGGTCCTACTAAGAGCTACTTAGCAGACTTTCGAAAATTTGCTGCCTTTTGGTTAGAGTTTCCCGAGTTGTTATTAGTCTAATTGCATGAAGTTTCATCTTCTTTTAGGCCATCCTTTTTGATATCCAAATGGAATGTCCTTCACTTTTTGTTTTGTTTGGGGGGAGAAGGGACAGCCAGGGGTGTTAAATCAAGATGATAGGAGATCCTGCGTTACTTTATAACCAAAATGTGTCTTACTTTGTTCGTTTAGATGGTTGGAAGACTTAACTGGATGGCAGATCGATCAGAAAAGGGCCTTAGTCAAAGTGCAGGAATTATGGTAAACTACATCTATAAGTAAGTTTTTTGTCCATAACAATCTTGTTTGGTTTCAAGTATAATCTCAACTATTGATCAAAAAAAAAAAAAGTATAATCTCAGCTAAGAACACAAGGCATCAGCATTGCAACACATTTGTACTCATCAAGTGGTTTTGGCCGTAATTGACAGCTTCCAGCTGAAAAGGCCGGTTCTTTAAATACGAAGCTTCAATTGGTGGTTGTACTTTATGTTCCATGAAGTTAGACTATTACATCCTGTATTTTCGCTCACCTCCTCTGGGGTGTGCTGTCTTATTTTTTTCTCATCATTTGGAAGCGACACAATTACTTTGTGGTATCTAATGTCATTGTAGTTTATGTATTAGCACTTCGGGGCTAGAACAACATAAAACATTTTAAACAATATATGCAGGCTGGAAAATATTGAAGAAAATGCGCAGTCATATTTCAGCAAAGGGCATATCCAAGCTTCCTCCGAGGTCCGTGACAATGTTGAGGTAATATGTTGGTTGTAGATGTATATGATTTTGCATGGTTTGGCGGATGAGTTTGTTTTTTCCAGATACATCCATCAAGACTCTCTCTCTCTCTCTCTCAGACATACACACACAGATACAGCTTTCCTTCTCTAGTACATTATTTCTGATTTTAACTTTGGCAGGTACAGAAGCAACATGAAGAAAATATGGATTAGGAGGTTATGGGATAAAAATGGAGTGTGATGGTTTCCTGCACAACAGGTATAATCTGCATAATCCAATGATTTCTGTAATTAATTTTTTATATTTCATTTATATTTTTTGGGCAAGTGGGGTAATGTTTAAGTGTATGAACTATATACTTATGCTAGATTGTTGTATCTAGTGATTAAGAAAGTAAACAGAAAGTCTTAATTCACCAGGAGCACATTCATCAGATGATGCATTAAAATTGAGAGGTATACGCTATTAAGTAATTTTGTTGTGAGTTCTACAAATCACTAAATCAAATATTTTACATCACACAAGAATGTCGCAAAGATCACTTTTCTCTTTCCTCATGACTAGTTTCTAAGACATAATCCCTCATAAGTCTTGTGTTAGATTCATCTACCATCTGCAAATATAAAAAACACATACAACTGAAATAATGAGAGAGCAACAGATGAACTAGAAGAAGAATTAAAAACATACAAAAATGAATGCCCGACCTTAAATGATAACCGCTTTAGATTGTCCCACTCAAAATCATTCTTGCAATATGCAGATCGAACCTAGATGAAAGATACCATATTATTTTATCAGCAGATGTGAAAATTCAAAAACTAAACAGAACAACACAACCCTTGGTTTTATAAGAAAGAATAGACTGACCTCTAATATGCGCAAGGCTGCAAAGCGGGAGTCATATACCATACAGTAATTGCCACAAATTCAAACAAGAGCACATTCTCAAAGTCAGAATTTCAATATCTAACTTTTAAAATCAAACATCAACAGGCATAAGAAACACTAAATTGCCATGTTAACTCTTATGTAATAGGTTTAATTGCTCTTTCATCTCCTAGAGTTTGACCTGATTCTCACTTTATTCCCCAATCTTCTAAGCATTACATACCTAAGGTTTCTAGCAAGACAGCCTGAATAAGTTTCACTCACACAATTATAACTACACAGGTGAAAACCTGTGGTTTGGATTTCTCATCAGAACAGACACACTTTCCAAAGAAAATTTCTTACAATAAATATAGAAAAAATGTTGCTAGCGTACCTAGAGTTTTATGCCGCGAAGATTCTCGCATCAAGTCGGCACAAAACTTATCCCCATCATTCAAAGAGTGTCTACCCAAGAATTCCATCAGTTCCTCATATGCCTCAGGGTTATAGCTCTGCTCTGTCAAAAAACCATTAACAGCTACAGCCATCCAGATGCACTTTATACACCCAACAATTAGACTTATTCCTGCTATAATCAGTTTCTAGAAAACCTTAGTTCCAAGCATTAGTCTACAGCTAACTACTTTTGAGTACGAGAGGATGGTGTCAAGTCCTTAATGGAGACATGATGCAAAACCAGAATCAAGATGAAATAACTGCATATAATCAAGTTTCGAAATTTCCTTTTGGTGCATGATTTTCATCAGCTCGGAAATGAAGACATTCTGTAAATGAGGTGAAAATAAAGAAAAAGAATTTGAAAGTTTGTTTGAGAGACCTTCTGAAACATACAAGAAAAAAGAATGGAGACACCTCGAAAAACAAAAATTTTGATATTTGATCACTCGTTCGCTTCAGTTTCTGTTGGAATGGAAACATTTCGATCATTTTGAACTGAAATTTAGTTCTCCATTCGTACAAGCATACCGAATTGCATCCATGCAGAGAAGAATAAGGAGAGGAGAAACCTGAAGCTGAGCTGTGACAATACTAACAGCAATGTATGTGAAGAAATTGTGGAGGTTGTTGCTTGCTTTGGCCTCTGGAGATGCTTCTCCAAATCCTGCAACAAACAAATTAGCATAAGTCCTGCACACACACACGTATAAATATTTATACACACACATATTTATGTATTCATATGTATGTGTGTGTGTGTGTGTATTATAATATAGATATAAGCAAATATTTGTAAAGACAGAAGGTGTGAGTTACCCACCAGGGACGTACATCTTTTGGCATTGGAAACGAGTGGGCTGGGAAGTCCTTTTCTTCCATGGCTTAAAAGGATAAGCTCTGCTTACTCTCTGGGGTTTTGGCAGAATAGAGAAGAGCTGAGGAAGTTGGAGAATTGTGGAGGAATCCATGGATAATAGAACTCTTGCTGCTTCTGTATAGTCTAGTCAATGGCTAGAAATCAAGATTTGAGTCTGCACTACTTGAGGGAATGAAAATATCTCTCGTCTCTTACTAAAATATCTTCTGGTCCATGGCCTGTTTGGGATTCCCAGAAACCACAACCTAAACAGTGCACTTTTTGGCTTGTACCTGGCAACGGTGCTAATGGGCTAAAGTGCACGTTTGCCAGTCAAAGGCTTTTTAATTGGGCTTCTGTTCATGGGTAACACTACGGTTTCAAAACGAGTTCTTTTAACCCCAAGGTTGTCAAGTTCAAGTTATAAAAAATTTATCTCTCATGAATTTTTTAGTCTCAATGTGAATGACTTATTTTTGACCGAATAGGAAAGAGAATTAGTCGAGGTGTGTGTAATTTAATCCAAAAACCCTAACCATTGAACAAAAAAAAAATATTGAGTTATTTTGGTACCATACAAAAGTCTACAATAAACATTATAATGTTGCATAAGGGGTACAAATATAGCTTGCGAGCAATTATAAATCTATGCAGTACCGATATAGAAGAGAGCACTCAAAAGAAGGGCAAGAGAGAACATGCGATGCGAGCATTCAAAGAGGAGCAGGAGAGAAAACTTGCTTTGCGAGGTTTCAATATATGTTATCCTAGTTGGGAGAGTCACGGTTGGCCTATAGGGCAAGGACCAAGTTGTTATGTTTCAGCCAGCCTTGAAAGAAAAGAACATTGAAACATAATGCCTGTAGACCAGTTCAAAATTCAGCGAATCATAAATAGAAAATGAAGACAAAATATGACCATGACCCGTACCCGTGTATAAGATATACATATGTATTTTATGGGCCTACCCTCTTTTATATTCTGCAATTTTCTCTATATACACTGTTGGTAATAATATAATATATGTATGTGATAGCAAGCAACTCATTACAAGCTGCTATATGTCAAAGATGAAATATGCCTTCAACAACTCTTCCTCTGTCATTTGACATATGAGATCATAACTTCTCTCTCTCTCTCTCTCTCTCTCTCTCTGTGAAATGAACATATCCCCAAAGAGAAATAGACTCTCTCTAGGGCCAGGCTTTTGTGTTCTTCTCTTCTTATGTTTCAAGGCTGAAGCCAAGTGTCGAAGTGGCTGCAACCTTGCCATGGCTTCATACTATGTGTGGGAAGGATCAAACCTTACTTACATTAGCAACATCTTCGGCCAAACAATCCCGGAAATTCTTCGATACAATCCCCAGGTTCCAAATCAAGACAGCGTTGCAAGCGGTACACGGGTTAATATTCCATTCTCATGCGAATGCTTGAACGGTGATTTCTTAGGCCATACCTTCAAGTACATAACTGAGATTGGTGATACATATTACAAGGTTGCTAGAGTGGCTTTTTCTAACCTTACCACAGAGTATTGGGTCCAAAGGGTGAATACATATGACCCAACCCAGGTGCCAGATTTTGCTCATATCAACGTAACAGTGAATTGTTCGTGCGGCGATAAACACGTGTCGAAGGATTATGGGTTGTTTGCAACATACCCTCTTCGGGTGGATGAGAACTTGTCATCGGTGGCGACGAAGTCAGGTGTTCCGGCGGAGTTGTTGCTGAGGTTCAATCCGGGGTCCAATTTTAATGCTGGCTCTGGCCTAGTGTTTGTGCCGGCAAAAGGTTAGTATATTTTGTCACCCAGCTTGAGCACAGGTTTGAATGTGAGTAGTTGCATGCAAGAAACCTAAGAGAAAATTTTGGATTACAACCAATCAATGCCTTTTAAAAAAATTTCTCAACTCCAGGTGAGCCTAAGCATTTTAGGTTTTACCCTTTAAACCAAACTTATTGACATTCCAATTCGCCATGATAGTTCAGTGGTGTGGGATTGACCAGAGGAAAACCCGAATGTTCGTGTTCGACTCTCACTAGTGACTAAGATTCAACTAGTATGGAGTACCTGCAGTTAGCTAATAATTATAGGTATTTGAGATTTATTCTGCGTTAGAATTGGCTCGGAGAGATTTTTGTCAGAAATGTTATTAAAAAAGAAAATCATTGACCGTTGGTGGTACATGTGAGTGTATTTTTCAAGTATTTGTCCACTACCATACCAGGAGAGCACGTAGTTAAGGCCACGATTTGTTTGGTCTCCTTCTGATTGACGCGGAAGTTTTAGCTGGCCTGGTCAAGGCGGCAGTTTGTAGCTAATGAAATATCCTACTAATTGTCAATTAATCATCCACAATAAGCAATAGTCCGATGCTTTTTTTATGGAGGAGCCCTGCTTAAGATCCTGCTAATCATGCAAAAAATCAGTACCATAATTGGTTAAATATCAACATGACATCTAAAAAAAAAAAAAGAGGACCAGCGATTTAAAACTCATCGCTTCTAACGACAAAAAAAAATGTAACTGTTGGGTGGCAGTCTTCTAACTGTTTTGGGAAAAATATAGAAATATATATATAAATACAGTCCTTCGTAGCCATAACAATATGATCTTTATCAAAAATATTATTTATCAATCAATTTTTTTGTTTCTTCTTCTTATTATTGTTATTATTATTATAGGTTTTTTCGGGTAAGTATTATTATTATTAATTTATTATTATTGTCAATATTTCATTTAAACGAAGAAGTGCTGACCAAATAGAAAATAAAACTTAACTTCGATAGAATTCAAGCGCCCTAAGCCAATCGTGGCCTCATATCTACTAGAGTCACTAAATTAGATCAATTTGACAAACATGTAGTAGGATTGGAGGGGTGTGAAAATATAATATGATTTGTTAAAATGATACAAAATTAGAGAGTTTGATTTTTTTTTTTAAGCCACTTGTTTCGTAAACGAGTAAATCTGACACGACATGATTAATAAACGAATCGGGTATGAGTGAAGTCAATCAAAATAAATACACGACATGTCTTATTTATATATTAATTAATTATGCACGATTTATATACGCACGAATTCAATATGACACGATTTGTTATATTTGAATTAATAGACAAATCAGATAGCTATGAAGTTGAATACTTTTTGATATGAGTTTGTTAAAATTCGACATGAACTCACCTTATCCGACACGAGTGATAGACCAAAAATGTAACAAATTTGTTGAGATCTTTTCCGAGTTTTGTATGTGTTAAGTAAGAGTGTTTGGAGAAATGAATTGAGCAAAAACATAACTTTTGTTATTATTTGTATAAAATGATTACTTATGAGCCCAAATCTAATTAGGTCAAGTTCAATAAATCAAGCAAGTCCAAATCAACTAAAAGGCAGCTCAAGTCTGTTTTATCAATCCGATCCAGTCTAAGATCCAAAGAGTCTGAGAAGATAATAGCACAAGGAAAAGTAATCATTGGGATAGATACACAAGAAGTAATTATACTTACCTTTTGTAACTATCCTCTCCGAAGAAGTAGTGCCCTCATACTAACGTCACCGCCTCATCACATCTATATATTGTAAGCTCTCTCCATATGGAAAGACATCTCTTTTAACACATCATTCCTACACACATAACTTCTCTCTCATAACTAGTGTAACTCTCTCGGAGCTCTCTCCCGGTTACTTTATTCATTAATAAAGACCTCCGGCCACTGCTGCCGTTTTTCGAGAGTAGAGTAAGTCACCCAGACCAAACTACTATACATTTGTGTGTTTGCTCATATTTATTGTTTTGCCATTGATTATCTTATTTATTGTTCATTAATTAAACTTTTTCACATACTCAATTATTGATCTTGTATGAGACTAATTTGCGCATCATCAATTATTTCGAAAACGAACACACTAGCTTACGATAAAATAATGCAATTATTTCACCGCTACATCACAAAATAGTCCCTAATTCACTGTTCAGGGCCTAAGAAAGAGATTCGGTCTATTATGCAGCAGGGAAGCCCGTGTGGTCTAAATTTTGGGCTGTGGATTTATATGGGCCGGGGAAGATATTAGTTTTGGGCCCGTGAATTAAGTCCATCAAATTTGGCGGTAAATTAACAATAGCGGAAATAGACGACTACAATGACCGTTGAATCTTCCCACCGGTCATGGTTCCAAGAAACATTAAAAAACTCCAAAAAACTAACGTTTTCCAGGTTACCTAACTTTTAACCAAAAAATGGTGGGCTAAGACTGACCCAGTCAACGCCACAACCTCAAGAAACAGGTCACTCTTCTTCTCCAAAGCATTCTTTATCTGGGTTCTTCAGGGTTCCTCTGCTCCGTTAGGTTTCCAAACATTGCAAGGGTGTTTTTCAGTATCAAATCATGGTGGGGGAAAAGAAGAGAAGATCTGAATTGGTATTAGGATTTTGGGTATTGATTTCTTTTGGGTTGGGGTTGAATCTCAGTGCGATGGCCAATGCAACGCATTAGCTTCGTATTACGTACCAAATGGGACAGATCTCTCATCCATAGCACGAGACTTTTCCACCAATATCTCTATCATTAGTAGTTACAATAATATTACCAATACAGATTTCATTCTTGCTGGCACCAGATTGAATATTCCTTTCTCATGTGGTTGTGTTCTTGGACAATTTCTGGGTCATCAGTTTGTCTATCAGGTCAGGTCTGGTGACTTCTACCAATTGATCGCACAGACTCGTTATTCGAATCTCACAACCGTTGAGATGATGGAGAAGTTTAACACCTATCCTGCTAATAATATACCGGATAATGCGCAATTAAACGTTACTGTGAATTGCTCGTGTGGAAATAGCCGGGTCTCTAGTGATTATGGATTATTCATAACGTATCCTCTTCGCCCTCGTGAGAGTTTGAGTTCAATTGCCAATGAGTTTCGGCTTCCTGAACCGTTGTTGGAGAGTTATAACCCTGGTGTGAATTTTGGCAATGGGAGTGGCTTGGTTTTTATTCCTGGAAGAGGTGATTCCTTTTTTTTTTTTTCTCTGCATTAAAGGTATCAACTTTTAGTAGTACTCTACATATTTCAGTATATTAAAGCTGAATCCATATTGTATTTTTCATTTATTAATCACTTTCTCTTTAAATTGGTTTGAGAGGCAGACAAGTAGTCCTAAAGATGGCCACATGGGGGTATATTTAGATTTAATTAGTTTGCGTATAGTTGGACACAGATAGCTTAAAGCAACTAATTCTTCGTCTTTTACTAAACTTCTTGAGTTTCACGGAAAATTAGTGGGAAAGGAACCATCTAGCAGAATATTTTAGCTGAGGTATTCGTATTGACAATCTAATTTACAATAAAATAATGAGAAGACCAGTGATGATTGCTTAGCTTAAATTGCCTCAGATAATAATTGCTCAGGAAGATGGAAAAATATTGAGTTCAAAGATTAGGGGATGGTTTGGAATTTTTTCTGTTGTTGCTCAATTTGACTTCTTTGGACTTGCTTTGCATATTTTTTGCTCATGTATCTTTGTCATTGATGCAGATCAAAATGGAACTTATCCACGACTGAGATCAAGGTAGCTTATACACCATATTGTGCTCTTCAGTTTTTGAATTATTTTTTGACTGGTCCCCAAATCTGATTTTCCTTGTTTCTCTTATGCAGCTCAAATGGTGGGTGGCGTCTTCTTTACCTATTCATTCAGTGCTTACTCATTTCAACGTTTCAATCTTGAGGTCAACTTGATATCAAAATGTTTCTTGATGTTGCTTAAATCTTACTGTATAGTGGCATTTTAAGCAGGAATATCAGGTGGAGCCATAGCTGGTGTAACTGTTGCAGTAGTTGCTGTGGTTCTGTTCTTGGCGGTTTGTTTCTATGTTCAATTCTACAGAAGGAAGAAAGTAGTGGAAGGAGCATTTCTCCGAGAAGCAATTGATAACCATGGTAGACCTTGTAATTTTGATTTAGACATGTCTGCATCTGAGTTGTTGTTTACGTAAAAAGGCTTTACAGAATGTATTGAGAGCCAACTGAATAATTTACTTGTTCTGGTGATCTTAATTTTTGAGTTTGTAGAATCTATATGCGGGGGACTCTTATCCCTCTTTTGGTTTAGCTGATAATTCATCTGTGTCAATGGTGTGCAGATCCTGGAAATACCTTGGAGAAAACTACAGAATCAGGTCCTCTTGTTGGTGTTGCTTCCTCTGTGATTACAGGTATTACCGTGGACAAATCAGTGGAGTTCTCTTTAGAGGAACTTGCCAACGCTACAAATAACTTTAATTTGGCTACTAAGATTGGTCAAGGCGGATTTGCATCTGTTTACTATGGAGAGCTAAGAGGCGAGGTTTGTGTTCTACTGTTCATACAACAAATAGGATGCAAGAGAAGAAAGTTGTTTTATGAAATTGTCAGGCCTTTTAATTAGATGAGATTATTATTTGTCAGATAAATCCACCTAGGTTGGGTTAGATAAATCTAGTGAAGTGTCATCAATAAGTAAGCTCTGGGTCAGCCAAATGCATTAGATGGATTGTGTACACCACCCTGAACAGTTGCGAGCTGAATTGAGCAGAGTTGTCATTGATCTATAAGCGTAAAATAGATGACAACCTCAGCAATAAAGGGAAACCCAGGTTCCAGGATATGATATAACTTGATTCTTTCTCTGCACAGAAAACTAACTGATGTTAGGGTTTCAAGGACACTGCTTGTTCAAGGAGATTGAGCATATAATTTGCAAATGTGGGACTGGACCTGTTGTGAAGGGAAAGGAAAGGAAACAATCTTACGAGTGAGTGGGTCAAAACACCTTCTAGATAAAAATAAATAAATAAATTGTTTTGAACCAGTGAGCAGTGAAGTAAGCAACCATCCATTACCATTGCAGTTTTCACAAACTAGCTTATGTTCTAACATCGTGATATCTTATGGTCCTACCTGCTCTACTCCTCCGGACTCTAGCTTGATATAAGACCTACTTTAGTTTAGTCTTTTAGATGTTGAACCTTGACATGTTCTGCCTGTTTCCTCCTGAACTTATATTGTCTTTTCTCACAAAACAGAAAGCTGCAATCAAGAAGATGGATATGCAAGCATCAAAAGAATTCCTTGCTGAACTGAAGGTTTTAACGCATGTTCATCACTTGAACTTGGTATTGTCCAATTCTTTATCACCTCCTATAATTTTAGACTGTTGTATATTTGTACAAATGAGAATATTAACAAATATGGATCAAGTTCCAATTTTAGATGCACTATAAAGTTTCTGAAGCTGTCTTCTGAAAGCTTTGATTGCTTGATGTGCAATTCTGGAAAACTCCCAAAGCAATTCATTTATATAGTTGACCAATGTATGATGCATTATGAGTAATGTCATTTGGATCTAAAACTCAGACCTAATTTGCTAACATAATGACGTGGCTTCAGTAGAACCATTAGATGAACACCAAGTTCCAATGTTTAATGGAGCCTACAGTCAATCTAAAAGTCATAGTGAATTAGGTCAGCAAATTAAATCAGATTTTTAGGTCCCAATAGCATTGGTCATGCATTATACAATGTTGTCTCCTCCTTGCTGGGTGATCCAAAGAATCAAGCTTTTACATATGTTGATTGAGATTCTTGACAATGTGACACTATTGGACTTGTAATAAAATGTATGCTTGATTTTTTTCAAGCTCTTTCATATGAAACTGTGATTCAGACCTATTGGGCTGTAGCACTATTGGACTTATAACTAACTCATGTTTAATTTTTTCCAATGGATAATTATTAGAATGCTAATTTGACTACCATAATGTGATGTCCATTTTATTACTTACGAGGGAGTTAAGTGAGAGAAACTCTAACTGTCAACTTTTGAATTCTTGTTGGAATGCGTGTTTGTCTACAAATCTCTTAATATGGTCTTGTTGATTTACTTTGGAATTTTTTATCCTTGATGGTCCTCGAAGAGGTTTGATTCTTAACTTGATGATTATATGTGACTGATATGTTAAAATCCAATGCAGGTGCGTTTGATAGGATATTGTGTTGAGGGTTCCTTGTTTTTGGTCTACGAATACATTGAGAATGGCAACTTAAGTGAGCATCTGCGTGGTTCAGGTGAGAATCATGTTACATATGCAAAACTAAGATTTTCGTTGGTTGCACCCATCTTATGGTTGTATTACCTGTTGCTTTCAGAAAGGCAACCATTGCTGTGGTCTACTAGGCTACAAATTGCCCTTGATTCAGCTAGAGGACTTGAATACATCCATGAACATACTGTTCCCGTTTACATCCATCGTGATATCAAGTCGGCAAATATTTTGATAGATGAAAACTTCCGTGCAAAGGTTGTGAAAAAGCATATGAGAATTGTAAATCATCAATCTTCGTTGTCTCTTTTTTGACTAAACTAGTTACTCCACAGGTAGCTGATTTTGGGCTGACAAAACTGACTGAAGTTGGGTCTACTTCCTTACAAACACATCTCGTGGGTACTTTTGGCTACATGCCTCCAGAGTAAGATTTAGTTTTCTGTGTTTTTTTAGTGTCAGTTTGAGATCACTCGTTTCTTTTAGCGAGCCCATTCTGGATTTGACACTTTCACTTTATTTAGTGAGCCATTCACGCATGTACATATTCTTACTTGTTTGAGCTCTTCACTATCAGTCTAAATTTCAATGGTAACAGAAATCTACTTGTCTCCCAGCTTATGGAATCTACAGAAATCTTCTTTTGGAATCAAGGATTGAAGAAACTAGATGCTTTTATTTGGAAAATTGTTGGCCCTCTAATACTCTTCTTATTAGGTTAAGCTTTCATTGTTAATGTTATATGGGTTATAAAAACAAGAAACAATAAATAGAAACATTTAATTTCCCTCATAGACATGAATAAGAGCAAATGATGGTTACAGAGCTCATGAAATCAAAGCTTTTGATCTTTGTTGTAGTTGTACACAACTCTTTAGTGCAGGATTTTTCATAAAAATAGTGCCAAGACATGTCACATAGAATAAAAAATATGGAACAACAGGATTCCAATATAAATTCTAATTGGGAGAGCTTATCTGCACGTATAGGCTAGTTTCCGGATTCTCTGGATCTACAAGCTCTTAAAGTTACTTAAACTTTGTTGGACTGCATTTGTCCAAACAACATGCTTTAATTTGAGGTGCCTTGAGTGCAGGTATGCTCAATATGGTGATGTTTCCCCCAAGACAGATGTATATGCTTTTGGAGTTGTTCTTTATGAACTAATATCTGGTAAAGAAGCAATTATCAAGACAAATGAAGTTGTCACTGAATCGAAGGGACTCGTTGCATTGGTATTTCTTGTGCCCTTGCTCACCTTGCCACGTAATGGTCACCCTTGAAGTTAGTCCTTTAAAGCTAATATAAAACTTACCTATTGATATTAAACAGTTTGAGGAAGTACTTAGTCAGACGGATCCTGGAGAAGGTCTTTGCAAACTGGTTGATCCCAGGCTTGGTGACAACTACCCACTTGACTCGGTGCGAAAGGTAAGCACAAATCCCAGTAATTGCAAGTAATGGAAAAGTATTCTCAAATTTTACTGAACTTGAGTGGCTCTTTTCTTTTCAGATGGCCCAACTTGCCAGAGCTTGCACACACGAAAATCCTCAGTTGAGGCCAAGCATGAGGTCCGTTGTGGTTGCACTTATGACACTCTCATCCTCAACTGAGGATTGGGACATCGGCTCCTTCTATGAAAACCAGGGTATGGTTAATCTTATGTCCGGAAGGTAGATTGTGTTACCTGATACGAGTACCACTACCAACTGTAAATGTCTGCAATTGAACTGTGTAAAAGGCCTTGTAGGCGCATTTTTAATCATTCATATAATTTTTTTTTTTGGTGTTTAGGAGGACCATACTTAACTTTCTAGTTTCTATAAATTTGTTGAAGTCTAGTTGTGCTGCTGTTCATAACAGATTCTTTATTAATATAAACTGTTTTAGTTTCTAACCAAGTGCAAGGATAGAAGCATCTTAAATCTGTACTTAAAATTTATTCCAGTCCTCTCATTTTCTAGATTCTAAAAGTGAAGGCATCTCACAGAAGTAAGGAACTAACCCAAAAATGGCAGAGTTGGAAGGAGGTAGGGGATGACTGGCTTATAAGAACAGGATATATTTGCCTAATCCAAGGGCCAAGGGGATTCAATGGGTTCTGGTGTGTCAGGAAATGCTTAATCACCAAATTTTCAACTGTTCTTCATGGTAACACCAGCAAGAAAATAAATACCACAGTCATGCTACCATTACCTTTCACTGGAGTGGTCTAAATCATGCCAGTTATTATTATCTCAACCCCCCCCCCCCCTCTTCCCTCCCTCCTTCCGGTTGGTACTCGCTCTTCCAACAAATGAAGCAAGTTTTTGGAATAGATATGTGTTTAACATGATATCAAAGTATGAGTTCTGTGATTGTATTTTTCTGTCACCCTGATAATTTAAATGTTTGCATGCACTTGACCCAAAATCTAGCGTGTAAGAGATGTGCGGTGTTTGAATTTCATCCCAACATAATGACATCTTTCTGTAAGTGGGCCCAGTGCACTCCCCCCCCCCCCCCCCCCTCTTTCCCGACTTACCTACAAGATGTGTTGAGGCACATGCAACACACGAGGGTAAGCCCGACTCGGTTAGGATTTAGGGGTTCTTCTCAAGAAGAAAAAAGAAAAAGAGTATATTTTATCATTACTCACGTTGACATGTTCTGAATTCTGTATCAAAAATTTGCGCAGAATCATAGAGCGATATCGGAGTTATTACATGTCGTGTCCTAGTTATGTTCTAGCCGTGTACAATTTAGCAATCCCATCCAAAAGGTCAACTATCTCTTGGCTTCAACATGTGTTCATGACCTACCGGGAAAAAAAAAAAAACATCAGTGTTCATGCCATATGCGACATGGGGTTAAAATTTCGTTTGGCTTTCTTCAATGGACAAGCCTAAAAACTTCCAAATAAGTCAATTATTTTAACTGTATCTTAGAGAGAGACTTGTATTAATCTAAAATTGTTGGTGTAAACTAAAAATCTTTATTGCATCTCATTGGTCAACCAATATTATCATCACATTTCCGCCATAATTACCATGTCAGGCACTAAAAATCAAGCAATACAACTAGACATATAAACAGAAAACAGTGAAAAGAAAATATTATATTTCAATCCGTGTACAGACAACATTTCCAGAGTCTCTCTTTTATGCTTTGTTTGTTTGGTAGAAAAGATGAAACGTAAGAAGGATGAAAAGTTAGAAGGACACATTTTTTTTTTTTTTGTGTTTTGTTTGATAGATGAAAAATAAAAATGATTATTTTTATTTTTTGTGCTAGTTAAAATTAGGGGCGACAATCGAGTCGTGTCGTGTCAGATTCATGTTGAATCATTACGAGTTTGTGTCAAATATTAGTCAAAATTAACTTAACTCATTTAACTAATTGTATCATGTCGTGTCGTGTCGAGTTACGAGTTAACTTGTTTATTTTCATATCGAGTTCAAGTCGTGTTATCATGTTAATTCAAAAATTTTCACCCTTAATTAAGATGGAAAAAATATTTTTTTTTTAATTTTTTTAAATATATATATATATATATATATATATATATATATTTTAGATTTATTTCTAGATGATTCAAAGTCTATTTTTAATCTATTTATATCAGGGATGAATAGGGTACTAAACTCTTTCCTAATCATGAGTAACTGGTGGTTTATTGGGGCGTTATTCTGGAGGTCACTAGCAGTAGGAGAAGGGGTGAAGTCTTCTTCTTCATCTTCTTTTGTTTTTTGTAGCATACTCTGATGTGGAGTATAACACGGCTTATTAATTTGTGAAGAGGAACTATCAATTCCTTTTAACTTAAAAAGTCTTTGAATTTCTTTATCTATTTCTTGATCTCGTTTAGAGAGTCTAGAACTAGATTCAGATTTTCTACCTTCATTAATTTGAATAGGTTTGTTTGACCTACTGGATCTTGCAGAATCAAAGGAGATTCTTACTAAGCCATCCGATAATTGGTAGATGCTTTCAACATTTGTAGTGGTGTTTTCACTATCTTTATCATGATTTTCATTTTTTACTATCCAAGATTTTGGGAGCGTTATATCCTTCCAGAGGATTGCTTAGGAGCTTGGATATTAGTTTGACTAGTACTGGCTTGAATCAGTGTAATGCTTCCTAAAGGACTCTTTTGTAATGCATGCACATTCAGGTTTGTGGTGATGCATTTATAGTAAATCCTGTAGATAAGTACTATTGATTCAGTTTCTTTTACCAATTTAGTGATGCTTCTTGTAAGCTTTATTCCTAAGGTTAAAACTAAAGGAGTATTTTTGCATCCTAAACTTAAGATAAAATCAAGAAAACAATTAAAATAAACTGGTCCTTTATGGAGACTTGTTTCCATTATACCAATGATACTAGGTTCATATTCTAAAAACCTGACATCTCTCAAAGTTAACAAGGCTGCTGAATTTTTCCTTTGTTGAGTTAATAGTTTAATTGCCACTCGTACTAATCCAAGGTGAATAAAATTAAATCTTTTTTCTCTATGTTTTTTAAGGATTTTGGGACATAACAGTTGACAAGTTTGTTTATCCTTAAAAAGAGGATATACTTGTTCAATAGTTTTTACTTGTAATTCTTTATTAAAGGCTTTAAGGAGCCAACTAGTTTTATAGATGTCTCGATGGGATACTTTTGGGATATTTCATCCAGTCTAATCTACTCTTGTTTCTCCAAACTCATGTTTTTCTTCATTTACTATGTTAGGTATAGTGCTTAATGAAGATCTAGATGAGCTAGCCACAGAGTTAGATCTGAATAATCTACTCATTACTAAATTTAAAATTTTTCAATTTTGTAAATTAATTTTAATTTTTTGATACCATGATACATACCCCCTAACATACATATTCTCTCAGAACCTGTCTGATTTCCCTAAAACTGCCTACACAAGGACTTACAAAACGGGAATGATCAACTATTTGCTCGAGATAGACAAAGGCTAGGTGATCAGGGTGAACTAAAATTAAAACTAATTTACTAGTTGAAACTGTAAAATTTAAAATAAGTAAGATGACTCAAATATAACTGCATGGGTAACTATCCAGGCCGTCAAATGACTTTGATATCAAAATGGAATGAAGTGCGAAATTCATTGAAGTACGGAATGAGAGAGAGTTCAAGGAGAATCACAAGATGTAGAATAATTTTACAAACAAAAGTAAATAAATTACAATATGAAATAAAACTAATATACTTACAATACTAGCACTAAGTGGGCTAGTAGTGAAAGAGGATAAGAGATAAACTCTTCATTTGCATTATTATGAGAGATCTTTAAAATACAGGATTTTTGGTGAAGGTGAGTGTTTTGCTAGGTGTGTAACTTTGTGCCTTTTCCAAAAGACCTCCCTTCATTCCCCCCCCCGGAGACCTTAATATAGGCATAAGGATTTTTTGAAGGAATCCTTTGTCCTGATGTCCTTTTCTGCTTTATCACTTGGTAAAAGACATTCACCACAACTTTCGGTGGAAAAGTATGGGCAAAATACTTTTACTTGGGTAACTTTTGACAAAAGAATCTTAATGGGTCTTGATGTCTGAAAATTAGGACAGAGTGCTAAATGGGTCCCTACCTCAGGAGAAAAGAATCTGTTTTCGGTGAAAAAGCAGAACACATGAGTATTGTCAACTACTTTTCTTGGGGAAAGGGCTGATGTACTGACAGAGCACATGGGTATGGTCAGCTACTTTTCTTGGGGAAAGGGCTGATGTACTGACAGATATCTTAACATTATACGTAATAGACAACTTTTCTTTCTTTAGGTGAAGAAAGTAGTGAGTGAAACTATCACGCATAAGGAGAAAAATCAAGGAGAAGTTAGGTCAGGAGTGAGGTCATCAATTCCATCAAATGGATCTTGGCTATCTGGACCCAAATCTACAAATGGGTTAATGGACCCTGTAGAAGATGTCAGGGAGGATGAATCACTACAACTTGCTACTTGTTGAAGAAGTTTCTGGGCTAGGGCAATGAGCTAAGAAGACTTCGGCTTTGACTGCTTTGATGATTCTGAGGGCTTACTGGAGTCCTTAGAGGAGGACTTCTTTTGCTTATGTTTTGCTGCTTGCGGCGGGGCTGGAGTCAGGGTTTTCTCTGGTGTAGAAACCTTAAGGGCTGACAGAGCCTTTGCTGGTGTTGGAGTTACTGGTGGAAGGGTAGCTGCAACAGTTGATACTGTAACTGGTGCTGGAACTTTTACTGGGAACTCTTTTTTGACTTGGGCAATGATGCGGTCATGTTGGAACCTGGGTCACCATAATTTTGATAGAGGATGTTTGTGGGCTTGACAAGGCTAATGGGCTTGACAAGATTAATTGTTTTTGTTTCTGTTCTCTCTCGGCTTTGGAAGAGGTACTGGGCTTAGGAGATTTCCTGTCCGCCATGGGATCGCTGCAAAAATTCTCGGGTTAGGAAATCAGGAATGCAGTTATTACTGCCTTCAATATATTCGATGTTAAAATCGAAAATACTCAAAATAGATTGTCATCTGGCAAAAATCTGCTTATTAGCAATGTAATGTACATCATTTTTCAAAACATATTTTGTAAATTTACGGTCAGCTCTAATTAGAAATTTTTGATTTAATATATCATCCTGGAATTTAGAGACACACAGGACAATAGATAAAATTTCTTTTTTAATAGTACTATAATTTGCTTGTGCTTTATTCTAGATATTAGAGTGGAATCGAACGATTTGTTCATGGGAGGCTGGAGTAAGTTTTTGAAAGAGAATACCACCGTAGCCAATGTCGGAGGCATCAGTTTGGATTATTTTAAAGGAATCAACCGAAAGAATACCAAGACAAGACAAAGTTTTTATGAACCACTTGACTTGTTTAACAATAGATGTATGGACAGAAGTCCAAGGAGGAGGATTTCCTTTGAGTCTGTCATATAGAGGTTTGACGGTTTTTCTAAGATCCTGATAGAAGTCAGAAACATAGTTAAGGGAACCTAAGAACCGCTGAAGTTGAGTTTTATCTGTGATCTCATCAGAGAACCTATCTGTAAATTGGATAGAACGACTGATGGCAACAATAGTGGACTGTTGGATGTTGTATTCAATGAACCTTACTGAGGTTTGGAATAACTTGATTTTAGTGGCTGAGATGACTAGACCATTGTGTTTGACTATCTTAAGGAATGCATAGAGGTGCTTCCAATGTTCGTCTATAGATCTGGAGAAGATGAGAATGTCATCTATATAGACTATAGAAAAATGGCTAATGAAATTAAAATTTTCATTCATTATATTTTAAAATTCACTAGGTATATTTTTCAATCCAAAAGATATTATATTTCATTCGTAATAACCAAAAGGAGTTGTAAATGCAGTCTTATATATATATATATATATATATATATATATGAGTCTGTCATACAGAGGTTTAACGGTTTTCCTAAAATCCTGATAAAAGTCAGAAACATAATTTAGGGAACCTAAGAACCTTTGTAACTGGGTTTTATCCAGAATCTCATCAGGAAACTTATCTGCAAATTGGATAAAACGACTGATGGGAATAATGGTTGAGTACTGGATGTTGTAACTAAGGAACCTTACTGAGGTTTGGAACAACTTAATTTTACTAGCTGAGATGACTAGACCATTGTGCCTAACTATCTCAAGGAAAGCATGGAGATGTTTCCAATGTTCTTCTATTGACCTGGAGAAGATGAGTATATCATCTATATAGACAATAGAAAAATGACTAATACCATTAAAAATTTCATTCATGATATTTTGGAATTCACTCGGTGCATTTTTTAATCCAAAGGGCATTACACTCCATTCATAATGACCAAAAGGAGTTGTAAATGCAGCCTTATATCTATCTTTTGGAGATATAAGGATTTGTCAGTAACCACTTTTCAAATCAAATTTAGAAAAGATTACTGAATTACTAAGTCTTTTGATTAAATCCTGTTTATTTGGAATTGGGTACCTGATCCATTCCAAAACAGCATTTAACGGTTTGTAATTGATTACGAGTCTTGGTACGCCTCTTTCTAATTCTGCATTTTTGATGACATAGAAAGCCCGACATGACCAAGGAGATTTGGATTTCCGAATGATACCATTATGAAGTAACTGGGCAATCCCTTTTTTGCAGATTTCCATTACTTTGTGGTTCATTTGGATGGGTCTAGATTTAGTAAGAATATCTGTCTCACTAAATCCTTTTATGTATGAAAGTTTTATCATATGTTTCTTCCTATGCCAGAAAGCTGTAGGAAGGTTAGAACATACTTCTTCTTCCAATTTTAACCTAAATTGCTCAATCTTTTCAATTAAGATTGGATTTGTTAATTGTTCTTGAACTCTCTTATGGTTAATTTCATCTTTGAGAAATTTTACCTGTTGAGTTTTTTGGTTAATTGCATTAAGATGCTGAGAGACTGAGTGATCTCTTAGTTGCCTTAATGTCTTAGTTTCTGGTTTACTAATAAAATTGAAAGTTGCTGATTGACCAAATGGTTTAGTGGTGACACTCTTAGTATCTGTTGTAAATGGATACAACAAGTATATAATTGGTAAACCAATGATGACTTCACTGGTCATATTTTGTACTAGGACAAAAGATGTTTTGAAACATACATTGTCTTGACAAATATGAACATTTAGCAATTTGTATTTAACTTTCATTTTACTTCCATTTGCCGAGCTAAGTTTCTCAAGTGTTTTTTGATAATACTTAGTCGGTATTATTCCTTCCTGAATACAGTTAACATCTGTACCTGTATCAATAAGAGCAACAGTTTCAAGTTTAAAATCATTAATGATGATTTGTACTTGAGAATACCATTTTTGAAAACTAATCTTGTTAACCAGATTAATTCTATAACTATCATTAGTTTGTGAACACCCATCGTGAGATGACAGCTTCGTTACACCTGAATTTTCACTAGAGAGGTGGAGGTTACAGGTATCCGCTGTAATTGTGTTCCATCTTGAGATTCTGTCTCAGATTGATCATTAACTAATGGCTGTTTTTCAGGATTAAAATCCTTTGTAGCGCCAAAGCTATCTGTGTGTAAAAAACTTAAAGCTTCTGCGAATTTTTTGTCTTGAGCTTTTAGTTCTTTAATTTCAGATTTAATTTTATTAACTTCAGCTTGAAGATCTTATAAAGTGAGTTCTTTCTTTTTCTCTTTACTGAATCTTTCCATAGCTGTATTGAAGCTAATAAGTTGTTTACTACTGGAAGCATTCTTACCATCATTTTTTACTAGAAGATTTTTGAGTTGTTTAACATATTTGATTTTTAACTCAGAGTCTTCTATTTTACTAATTAACTCAATGAGAATGTTTTCCTCTTCATTCTCTTTAGTTATTACATTAATTGTCTTACAGAGACAACTATCCTTACAACCTATCTTAATGTTAGGTTCACTAGGATTGTCGGATGCTGAGAGGTACTCAGATCTAGTTTTAGAACTACTATGGGAGTTTGAACCTTCTGTTTCTTGATTGTTTAGCCTAAATATTTTAAGAATTTCTTCTTCTTCTTGTGGGGCTAAATTCAATCTCTTAACTTGTTTTTTAACTGGGCAATTAGGACTGATATGACCTGTTTTCCCACAGTTAAAGCATTTAACATCTTTATCTTTTCTGGACTTAGATGTACTGTCATGTTTTCCAGATTTTTTCTTATAAGTTTTATGCTTATAAGGTTTTTCAGAATTTTCATAAAAATTGGGTTTGCTAAAAGCCTTTTTATTCCTAGAATAATGACTTTTGCTTTTACTATATGATTTATGAGTTTTGTGTTTTCTGGCAACAGATGGTGCTACTGAAGGGAGACCATATTATTCACAGAAATTTCTCATTTCATATTTGGCTTTTTTCTTGTCATTGGCAAGTTGCTTACTGAGCTTCATGTCAATACACATCTTAAGTCCTTCCTTTTGGATGGTACTAACAAGATTGCCATAGGTAGGAAATCATATTCAATTATCCCTGTGTCTTTACTAAGTGCATCCCTAATCTTATGTGCAAAGAGATTTGGGAGGCCATTAACAAATTTTTCTTTCCAGAAAGATTTATTGCAATCTGGGCGTAGCATGACTCTAGAGATGAATACTTCTTTGTACCATCTAAAGTCACTGAGTGTTGGGCACCTTAGATTACTAAGCTGATCATGGATTCTAGCTTCAATATTACTGGGTGTACCAACAAAATGATTAATTATGATATAAATGAGGGTATTGATACCATCAGATTTACCTTTACCAAGGGTTTGATCAAACACTGGCATACCATCATCATCTTTGACAACAACATATTTGATTTCATCTCTGGTTTCTTGTGTGAGATAATTGTCCCACCAACTACGTAACATACCAGTAAATCTTGAAGTGATAATGTCAACTATCTCAGGTTCATCTTGGTCAAGATTTGTTACATAACTGTTGATAACCATAGACATGTGATTGATCTTGTTCAGAATTTCTTGTTCACTTAAACCATCTATGTTCCATTCATAGAGTTTGTTAGCTTGAACAGAAAACTGATTACTAATATTTTTTTTTTCAAATTGAAGATCAGGAGGTGTTGGTCTGGTGTACCAATTTCTACTGATACTAGTTGGATTAACATTTGAAAAAGTCAATTTGTTAATCTGTGTATTACCAAACTGTTCTTCTAATTTACTTATTTCAGAATCAGATGAACTTACTGAGTCCATTTCTTCTGAGTTATTAGAAGTTTGGTTGATGACAGTTACTTGAGAAGTGTTTTCTTTCTTTTGAGAAACTGGTTCTTTCTGCTTCATTTTAGAAATAAGCTTTTCAATTTTCTCAATATTTTGACTATCTTTTATGCCTAGTTTACCACGATCCTCAGGTAACTGAATTAGAGGTTTTTCTAATTTATTACCTGGTTTGATCTCATCAATTTTGTTTTCAATTTTATCTAACTGTTTACCTATAGTGATTAAGCTTTGGTTAGTAAAATTGTTTTGTTCAACAATTTTCTTTTCAGACTCATCTGTGGAGAGTTTGAAAGGAGAGGCAACAACAGTTTTACCATGGTTAATGACAATGGTTTCTGCTGGAGGGTGACTGGACGATACAATGGATTTTTCTGTTTTCCATTTGTATTGTGTAACAACATTAACTTCTTTGTGGAAGTTATCTAGATAATCAAAAAATAAGATTTCAGTTTCTAGCTTATACATTAGCTTAACCCACTGTCTTCTTATTTCGATTTGTTAATTATTGTTGAATCTTTTAAAGTAATTTTGCCTTTTAGATTCATTTTCTACTGATTGAAAATCTTTCTTGAGATTATTCATATCAGGCATGAATAAGGTACTAGTTTCCTTTTTTATCATGAATAACTGGTGGTTATTACTTTGAAGGTCACTAGCAGTAGGAGAAGGGGTGAAATTTTCTTCATCATCTTCTTCCTTTTTTTGTTGTGGAATACTCTGATGTGGAGTATAACACGGTTTACTAATTTGTGAAGAGGAATTATCTATTCCTTTTAACTTGAATAGTCTTTGAATTTCTTTATCTATTTCTTGGTCTCTTTTGGAGAGTCTAGAACTAGAGTCAGATTTTCTTCCTTCACAAATTTGAATAGGTTTATTTATGAATCTGCTTGATCTAATGGATCTTGCAGAATCAAAGGAGATTCTTACTGAGCCATCCTCTAACTGGTGGATGTTCTCTAAGTCAGTAGTTGTATTTTCACTGTCTTTATCATGGTTTTCATTTTTTACTATCCAAGATTCTGGGAGCGTTACATCCTTCCAGAGGATTTGCTTAGGGGCTTGGATATGTGACTGACTAGAACTGGCTTGAATCAGAGTAGTGCTTCCTAAAGGACTTTTCTGTAATGCATGCACATTCAGGTTTGTGGTAATGCATTTATAATAAATCCTGTAGAGAAGTACTATGGATTCAGTTTCTTTTACCAATTTAGTGATGCTTCCTGTTAGCTTTATTCCTAAGGTTAAAGCTAAGGGAGTATTTTTGCATCCTAAACTTAAGGTAAAATCAGGAAAACAATTGAAATAAACTGGTCCTTTATGAAGACCTGTTTCCATGATACCAATAATACTGGGTTCATATTCGAGGAACCTAGCATCTCTTAATGTTAACAAGGCTGCTGAATTTTTTCCTTGTTGAGTTAATGGTTTAATAGCTACTTGTACTAAACCAAGGTGAATAAAGTTAAATCTTTTTTCCTTATGTTTCTTAAGGGTTTTGGGACTCAACAGTTGGCAACTTTGTTCATCCTTAAAGAGAGGATAAACTTGTTCAATAGTTTTTACCTGTAATTCTTCATTAAAGGCTTTAAGGAGCCAACTAGTTTTGTAGATGTCTCGGTGGGATACTTTTGGAATATTCAACCAGTCCAATCTACTTTTGTTTCTCCAAACTCATGTTTTTCTTCATTTACTATATTAGGTATAGTACATAATGAAGATCTAGATGAGCTAGCCATAGAGTTAGATCTAAATAATCTACTCATGGTTAAATCTAATTTTTTAATTTTATAAATTTTTGTTTAATTTTGACTTCATTGTACATACCTCCTAACATACTGATTCCCTTAGAACCTGTCTGTATTTCCCTCAAACTGCCTACACAAGGACTTACAAAATGGGAATGATCGACTATTCTCTCTCGGGAGACAAAGGCTGGGTGATAAGGGTAGACCAAACTTAAACAATAATTACTAAATTAAAATGGAAGAGATTTAACACAAGTAAGACAATTTAAATGTAACTGCATGAGTAACTATCCAGGCCGTCAAATGGCTCTGATACCAAAATATAACAAGATACGGAATTCATGTGAGTTTAAAGAGAAGCACAAGATGTAAATATAAATGACAAAATAATATATATATATTTTGTCATTGTATTTTTATATAAAATTAATATATATATATATAAAGATATATATACATATAAGATACATCTCAACACTAATAATTAATTTTTCATCCATTTTCCTTCCGATTTTGAAAGAATTGATTTTGATGAGTTGGAAGGAAAGTTAATTCATACAATTTTCTATCATTTCTACTTTATTTTTTTACCAAAAATAATATTGTATTTATCTATCTAATTTTCTATCCTCAAACTTTATCATTGTACCAAAGATAGGGTTGTTGAGAAATTGTATAAGAGTTGGTGGAGACTTTGCATATGTGGAGTAATGACCGTGACACGTGCATTAATGATGACGGGATGATTGTAGTCATTCATTATGATGTAGCAGTGAGGCCCGTATGGTCTAAATTTTGGGCTCTGAGATTTATATGGGCCGAGAAGATGCTTGTTCTGGGCCCGTAGATGTCCATCAAATTTGGCGGTAAAAGGCGGTTACTATTACCGTTGATTCCCACTGCCAAGGGTCCAAGAAACATTCAAAACCTCCACAAAACTAACGTTTTCCAGGTTATATAACTTTCGACCAAAAAATGGTGGCTAAGACTGAACCAGTCAACGCCGCAAACCCAAGAAACAAGTCGCTCTTCTTCTCCGAAGCAAATCTCATCTGGGTTCTTTCAGGGTTTCTCTGCTCCGTTAGGGTTCCAAACATTTCTAGGGTTTTCAGTATCAAATGATGATGGGGGAAGAGAAGAGAATATCTGAATTAGTATTACGATTTTGGGTATTGATTGTCTTTTTGGGTTGGGGTTGAATCTCAGTGCGATGGCCAATGCAACGCATTAGCTTCGTATTACATACCTTATGGTGTCACTCTCTGGTCCATAGCAAGAGACTTTTCCACCACTATCCCTAACATTCGTAGTTACAATGATATTCCCAATCCAGGTCTCATTATTGCTGGCACCAGATTGAATATTCCTTTCTCATGTGGTTGCGTTCTTGGACAATTTCTGGGCCATCAGTTTGTCTATCAGGTCAGGTCTGGTGCCTACTACCAATTGATCGCACAGACTCGTTATTCGAATCTCACAACCATTGAGATGATGAAGAGGTTTAACATCTATCCTGCTAAAAATATACCTTATAATGCCCGATTAAACGTTACTGTGAATTTCTATTGTGGAAATAGTCGGGTCTCTAATGATTATGGGTTATTCATAACGTATCCTCTTCGCCCTGGTGAGAGTTTGAGTTCAATTGCCAATGAGTTTGGGCTTCCTGAGCAGTTGTTGGAGAATTATAACCCTGGTGTGAATTTTAGCAATGGGAGTGGCTTGGTTTTTATTCCTGGAAGAGGTGATTCTTTTTCTTTCTTTTTTTCTCTGCATTATCAACATTTAGTATTCAACAAATTTCAGTATGTTAAAGCTGAAATCCATATTGTATTTTTTATTTAGTAACTACTATCTACTAACTACTTTCTATTTAAATTGGTTTGAGAGGCAGGCAAGTAGTCTTAAAGATGGCCACATGGGGGTATAATTTAGAAGTGAATTAGTTTGCATATAGTTGGGAATAAAGTTTACCAATGCAATCACACAGATAGCTTAAAGCAACTAATTTTTCGGCTTTAACTAAACTTCTTGGGCTTACATAGTTCAATGAGTCATTCAATCATTTTTTAGGTTGTTTGATTTTTGTGGCAAATTAGTGGGAAAGGAACCATCTAGCAGAATATTTTAGCTGAGGTAGTCATATTAACAATCTAATTTACAATTAAATAATGAGAAGACCAGTGATAATTGCTCAGCTTAAATTGCTTTAGAAAATAATTGCTTAGGAAGATTGTAAAATATTGAGTCCAAAGATGAGAAGCACAAAAGAAAGTAGCCTCCCTCTTTTTTTTAGGGGGTGGTTTGGACTTTTTTCTGTTGTTGCTAAATTTCACTTCTTTGGACTTGCCTTGCATATTTTTTGTTCATGTACCATTTTCATTTATGCAGATCAAAATGGAACTTATCCACCGCTGAGGTCAAGGTAGTTTATATCACCATATTCTGCTCTTCGTTTTTTTGATAATTTTTTGATTGGTCCACGAATCTGATTGTCCTTCTTTTCTTTCTCTTTTGCAGCTCAAATGGTGTGGTCTTCTTTACCTATTTATTCACTGCTACTCATCTCAACATTTCAATCTTGAGGGTCAAACTTGATATCAAATTGTTACTTAATGTTGCTTAAATCTTACGGTGTAGTGGCATTTTAAACAGGACTATCAGGTGTAGCCATAGCTGGTGTAACTGTTGCAGTAGTTGTTGTGGTTCTGTTCTTGGCAGTTTGTTTCTATATTCTGTTCTACAGAAGGAAGAAAATGGTGGAAGGAGAATTTCTCCAAGAAGCATTTGATAACCATGGTAAACCTTGTAGTTTTGATTTAGACATGTCTGCTTCTGAGTGGTTGTTTCCATAAAATGGTTTTACAGAATTTATTGAGAGCCAACTGAATAATTTACTTGTTCAGGTGATCTTAACTTTTGAGTAAGTTGAATCTATTTATCGGGACCCTTACCCCTCTTTTGGTTTAGCTGAAAAATCATCTGTGTCGATGGTGTGCAGATCCTGGAAATACCTTGGAGACTACTACAGAATCTGGTCCTCTTGTTGGTGGTGCTTCCCCTGTGATTACAGGTATTACCGTGGACAAATCAGTGGAGTTCTCTTTAGAGGAACTTGTTGGTTTTTTGTGGAGTCTAGTTTGTATATGTGATCCGAATGATGACTCGACCTGAAGTAATGTTGTGTGGTTTTTTAATGAAAAATTTTCTGAGGCTTAGTCCATGGAGCGAACTCATGGACAAGCCTCGTGGGGGTTCGGGGGCAACGCCCCCAAAGAAAATTTTTGGGCTCGTTATATAGCCCAGTGCGTAGGACATATAAAACCCGTTGTTTTGGTGATTAGAGTTAATATGGTGGATTGTACAGTCGCTCTCTGTATTCAACTCTCTCAATAGTGAAATCCCTGCAGCTTCGTGGACGTAGGCAAAATGTCGAACCATGTAAAATCTGTGTCTTGTTCTTTCTTGTTTTTTATTGCGTTATATTCTTGATTTGTTCTTCGATTGTGTGTGTTTGTTAGTGGATTTAAACTGTTGTTAAATCCCAACAGAACTTGCCAAGGCCACAAATGGCTTTAACTTGGCTAATAAGGTTAGTCAAGGTGGATTTGGATCTATATACTGTGGAGAGCTAAGAGGCAAGGTTTGTGTTCTACTGATCATACGACAAATAGGATGCCAGAGAAAAAAGTTGTTTTATGAAATTGTAAGACCTTTTAATTAGGTGACATTCTTATTTGTTGGATAAATCCACCTAGGTTGGGTCAGATAAAAATAGTGAAGTGTCATCAATAAGCAAGCTTTGGGTCAGCCAAATGCATTAGATGGATGATGTGCACAACCATGAATAGTTGCAAGCTGAATTGAGCAGAGTTGTCATTTGTAATTGTAGGTGGAGAGTTAAAAGAGGCCGACACACATGTCTATGCCAAGAATAATCGGAGGGGATGAATAAGATAAGTAGATGGGATGGAAGGAACTCGAATAACCTATTAACAAAGTGACCAACCAATTGGACAGAGGGTATGTGGATAGAATAAATACTCTTACCAATCAGTTAGAAATCTATCCTTCTGCATGGATAAGTAATGCGAGTATTTATAGCACAGTGCTTGGACTGGTCGGGCTGCCCAAAAGGCTACCCGCCGCGACCCTCTGACACTCTTGCCACCCCATAACTGTCTTGATCGCGGCGATACCAGTAGCTGCTAACCGCGAGTATTTCTAACATTAACTAGGTAGATGTGATGTTTTTCCAAAAATAACGCGGCCCCTAAGAAGTGTGACAACCGAGGCGAAAGGGGTTCCCAAAGTTAATGATCGCGACTAGTCATCATTGGACCATGACCTCGAGAAGGCCTCGTACGCGATGTCCCCAGTGTACTCCTACTCAGATCATCCCTTCCCTCTCTAAACCCCTTCCTTGAGACTTTTGTGAAGGTGCCCGATAGAGGAAACTCATATCCTACATATTGATTTAGACCAATGACCCTAGTTACCTTAGAAGTCTCTTCGGATCCTGGTGAAGGACATCCCAATGGACAATGAGTCATACACTAGAAGGCCTGCTCAGGTAGGCTAAACCTTCGAGACCCTATCCCAGTCTGAGGTTGATAATCATGCTCGTCTGTCCTCATTACTCAGTTCTCTTTTGGGGAGGGTCATACTGTTGTATCCCTAGGTGGGGACCCCTCATCTTAATCCACTAGGCCAGTCGAGCAACTGTGTCCAATAAGTTGAGAATACAAATTTCATTGGCTGTACAATCTTAGCAATCTTAGCCCTGCGCCTTGTTTCCACAGTGGGGGGTGAGTCACGCCAAGGTTGCCCTTGGACTTCCGTGGTGCCTCTCTTGTCCTTCTTTAGTCAATGGTCCATTTTATCACTTTCAATGTGATGAGGATGTGTCTTGCTCTTCAGTGGCACTGGGCGCTTGCCACAGCACTATGGTGCTGTCGCGGTTTTGATGTCCGTCTTGGCACTGTTGTCTTTACCAATCTTGATGGACCCTGTTGGACTCCACTGCCATGTCAATTGATAGTACGTGTCCTCAATTTATTGGGTACTATATTTACCCTTGCGTGCGCTAGGTTGCGAGAAGCGTCCTACGTGTACACACCATAGTCTCTCTGCACTCCATCGTTTGTAAAAGGTAAACCCTCTTTTTCATTGCTTAGAATTTGGTACTTAGTATTTTTTTATTATCATATGTTTTTTTAGATGCCTTTTTCTTTTTTGACCGTTGGTGTATGTATATTTTTTCACCAGGGTCTTCCTGCATGAGAGGTCGTTAAAGAGACAATTTGTTGTCTCAAATCGCCCCCTAGCGCGAAGGTCCATATCGTAACATCTGCTACGGTGATGCCCTCTACGAGGATCCATGTCGTTTGCGATTCTGATGACAACGATAACTTATGTACTCTCAGCACCATTTTCCATAAGGGACAACCTTCTGTTCCTACTACGCTTGGTTATAATGAGGCTCATTCTCAGGTGCCTACAGCTATCATTCCCAGGCCTGCGGATGCTGGGGATTCGGGATCTTTTGCCCTTTGTGCCAGGCGACACACAGAGAAGGAGCACAAGGAGAATATTGTTGTCGCTACGGTACACACTTGGACTCTTCCTTTTTGCCACTTGACATGATTCTCCTCTCTATTTTTTGCACACTAACTTTCTTGTTTTCATTTGCTCTAGGTTTGCGACGCTAGCAAGACTTCTATTGAGGGTCGGTCTTCTGATCCCGTACCTGACGTCGGTCTTATGTGCCATTTTGATGGTATCGGTGCCAGTAGGGAGGGTAGTCTAGTTCCAACTCTCTCTTCCGGGGAGGGGACACCCTTGACGAGCCCACCCATTCTAGCCACATGATTCATGAGAGTGGCCTTGGAAATCTTGATCAGGTAAGCCCCTCCCTCTTTGGCCTGGACTTTCCAACTTCTCTCTTTTGTTAAGTGACGCTATACATTTTCAGAATAATTTTGGCGACAAGTTCGTGGGAATTTCTTCTCCAAGCTTGAGTGATTTGACATTGCCTCTTTTGGCGCCTGCCCTTTTTCCTTGTTCAGGTGTCTCAGACACTGTCTCGTTACCAGTCCCCCTTATTTTTTCGGCTGCCTCCTTGTATATCCCTCCGACACCCATTCAGACCATTCCCTCCCATGGCAGTGTTTTTCTTTCCATTGCCTTGGAAAGGATTGCCTCCTAGCACTCAGCATCCCCAAGCCGAGCGCCCTACTTGCACCGTTGCCACTGCTGCCTTTGCGTCCCAGCCGACGATGAGCACTTTTACTACCACTACCTGCGTTACCGAGGATTGTGAGCCTTCGCAGCATCTTGGAGCCACTATCCTTCCCTTGCTCCCTCCGTATGATGGACCAGGTCATGGTGAGGAGATCACCTTATGGTGCGGTGAGTATTTCACCACGCTGAGGAGCATCCCTCTCTTGGAGCATTTATTGTGGCATTACCCCATGATACTCTGCCGTTTGTCAGCACATAACAAGCGAAGTCAGTCTTTTACTTTGGACCTTCTAGCATCTTTGGTATATACTTGTCAACACCGGTCAGCGATGGAGCTCAGCCTAGGCGATTTTCTTAGCCTAGAGGGTGCGGTCCAGGACTTGTTGTCTTTTGGGATTACCATTCCGGTCCTAGGAGATCGTATCGCTCATGCCTGCATTTTAGACGACAGGGAGCACATGCAAAGGCTGGTTGACTTCATGTAGGCTGAGAGTGATAATGTGCAACAGAGGTTTGAGGCAGGGTTTTGAAAATCGGCCGTTACGGTGTGTAACGGTCGTTATGTAACGGTAACGATGAGCTCCAATCCCGTTACACCCCGCTGTAGCGGGTAGAATAAATTTCACTCTTGTAACGGCCATTACGGCACCATAACGGGATGTAATGGGCATTATAAGAGCGTTACAATCCATTACCCCGCCGAAACAACCTATTTTTAAGCTTTTACTGCTCATCCATGGCGGTTTTATGGCCGAAAGAGATGACCGGCTAAAAAAATGGTGAGTGAAGTTTTGTTTGTATGTTGAGAAATGACAGACTGTCATGGGTTGGCAGACTTTTGGAAAGGGAAAAATCAAGTGCACAATATTCTTTCTACAACTTATATAATGAATGGTTGTTATTCATTATCAACAAATGTAGTCAATGAATAGATGACAAGTATCATGTTCTTTAATAATGTGAATGAGTGAATTTAAATAGATTAAAAATTTGTAGGTGGTGGGGTCCTTCTTGTACGAATTTACCAGCTAATGGTTTTTATTTACAATTGCAAATTTTTTTTATTTTATCCCAATGATGTAAATTTATTTTGATTACTCCCTATTTTGAATACAATTTTTAAATAAATAGATATTAATTGCTTAAACTAATTTTCTTTCATTTGTTCTAAATTTGGATTAATTAAGCAATTTAGCATATCAAAATCATGAATATAATAAAAAATTATTATAAATTACAAAAAAACTGAATTTATTTTATTTTGGTCCAAATATATAGAAAATTTTGTTTTTTGCCGATAGTTGTGAATAAATTAACAAAATTCATGACTCCGATTTCCGTTACTGTTGCGTAACGCCCGTTACACCCCGTGTCCGTTATACCGTTACCGATACCGTTATATCACCTGTTACCGTTATTCAGAACCATGGTTTGAGGTGCTGCAGGATACTTTGGGAACCTACAAGCAGTTACTCACGAGCTGCGAGCAGGCTGCAGAGGTTGTTGGAGATTTTGACATGGATATCCCGTTTGCTGATGGATTTTTGTAGTTTTGTTTCATGTATATATTTCTTGTTCCACACAATGAAACAAAAAAAGAACAATATATATATATATATATATATTTTTTTTTTTCTGTCTACAAAATCTATTTACATGTTTTCTATGGATCTTTACATTTGTGTCCCTTATGAGTAATATAGTTTCAGCCACTTGGGGTTGAACTTCCCCATTGTTTTCTCAATTTCGCAGTATCCACTATCCTCAACCTTGCAGATTTTAAAAGTCTCTCTCACTTGGCACGCGAATTTAGGAATGGCTAGGCCACGCATGACACTCGGGACCGTTTTTAACAAATCGCCTTGCTGAAAGGTCTTTGGCCTGACTGTCGAGTTGTAGGCCTTACACATTCTTCGATGATATTTCTCCAAGTGTTCCCTTGCCCCATCTCGGTGCTCATCGAATGCTTCTAGTGCTGCGTGTCTCACTTCCGAGATCACCTCGGCTCTGGCTGCCAGCCTCGCGAAGGGAACTGCTATTCTTGCAGGGAGTAATGCTTCCTCGCTATAGATTAGTGAATAGGGAGTCGCGTCAATGGGCTTTCTCTTCGAGGTCCTATAGGCCTATAGTGCCATCAGCAGCTGTTCAGCCCATTCAGATTTGTATAAATGAGAATAATAACAATGATGGATCAAGTTCCAATTTTAGATGCACTGTAAAGTTTCTGCAGCTGTCTTCTGAAAGCTTTGATTGCTTGAAGAGCAATTCTGGAAAACTCTCAAAGTAATATATGATATAACACATGACTGATTTCAATAAGTTCATTTAACGGTCTCAAATAGATTCATCAAATGGCCACCAACATCCTTCTCAAAATCATTTATATTACACCATGCCTTCAGGCATGGGTTACCCCTAGTTTATTTATATAGTTGACCAATGTATGATGCACTATCCGATTTTGTGCTTGCTGAGTGATCCAAATGAATCAAGCTTTTACGTATGTAACTGATTCAGATTCTTGGGACTGTGACACTATTGGACTTATAATAAAATGTGTTTAATTTTTTCAAGCTCTTACATATGAACTGTGATTCAGACTCTTTGGACTGTGGCACTATTGGACTTTTAACTGACTTATGTTTAAGTTTTTCCAAGTGGACTATTATCGGTACAGTAATTTGGCAGACTGCCACAACGTGATTGGCTTTTTATTATTTAAGAGATAGTTGGGTGAGAGAAACTCTAAATGTCAACTTTTGCATTCCTGTTGGAATGCGTATTGGTCTAAAAATCTCGTAATATAGTCTTGTTGATTGTATTACTTCGGAATTTTTAATACTGGATGGTCCTTGAAGAGGTTTGATTCTTAACATGTGATTATATGTGGCTGTAATATGTTCAAATCCAACGCAGGTGCCTTTAATAGGATATTGTGTTGACGATTCCTTGTTTTTGGTCTACGAATACATTGAGAATGGAAACTTAAGTCAACATCTGTGTGGTTCAGGTGAGAAGCATGTTACATCTGCAAAACCAAGATTTTCATCGGTTGCACTCATCTTATGGTTGTATTGCCTGTTGCTTTCAGGAAGGGAACTATTGCCATGGTCTACTAGGGTACAAATTGCCCTTGATTCAGGTAGATGACTTGAATACATCCATGAACATACTGTTCTATATCCATCGTGATATCAAGTTGGCAAATATTTTGATAGACGAAAACTTCGTGCAAAGGTTGTGAAAACGCATATGAGAATGGTAAATCATCAATCTTCATTGTCTCTTTTTTGACTAGACTAGTTATTCCACAGGTTGCTGATTTTGGGCCGACAAAACTGACAGAAGTTGGGTCTGCTTCCTTGCACACATCTCATGGGTACTTTTGGCTACATGCCTCCGGAGTAAGATTTAGTTGTCTATATGTTTTTTTCTTTTTTGTCAATTTGAGATCACATTTTTTTTGTCTCTGGATTTGGCACTTCAACTTTATTTAGTGAGCCATTCATGCATGTACATAGTCGTTTGAGCTCTTCACTATCAGCCTCAAATCTCAATGACAGCAGAAATCTACTTTGTCTGCCAGCATATCGTCAAATGGAATCAAGGATTATAGAAACTATATGCTTTTAAGGAAATGTAATTGAGTTATTAATGAGTCCAAGGGGATGCTAACAAGTACAGTGGAAAGGTTTTCAGACTTGGGTGATTGGAAAATTGTTGGCCCTCCAATACAGTTCTTATTAGGTTAAGTTTTCATTGTCAATGTCATATGAGTTATAAAACGGGAACAATAAAATGCAAATGTATAATAAAATGTAATTTCCTCATAGACATGAATAAAAGCAAATGATAGTTAGTTACAGAGCTCATGAAATCAAAGCTTTTGATCTCTGTTGCAGTTGTACACTTCACAAATCTTTAGTGCAGGATTTTTCATAAAAATAGTGCCAAGACCTGTCACATTGAATAAAAAATAAGGAACAAAAGGATTCCAGTATAACTTCCAATCAAGAGAGCTTATCCGCAAGTATAGGCTAGTTTCTGGATTCTCTGGATCTATAAGCGTTTAAAGTTTATTTGTTGTAGCCACTTAAACTTTGCTGGACTGCATTTGTCCGAACAACATGCTTTAATTTTAGGCGGCCTTGGGTGCAGGTATGCTCAATATAGTGATGTTTCCCCCAAGATACATGTATATGCTTTTGGGGTTGTTCTTTACGAACTAATATCTGGTAAAGAAGCAATTATCAAGACAAATGAAGTTGTCACTGAATCGAAGGGACTCATTGCATTGGTATGTCTTGTGCTCTCACTCACCTTTCCAAGTAATGGTAACCCTTGAAGTTGGTCCTTTAAAGCTAATGTAAAACTTAACTATTGATATTAAACAGTTTGAGGAAGTACTTAGTCAGACTGATCCTGGAGAAGGTCTTTGCAAACTAGTTGATCCCAGGCTTGGTGACAGCTACCCACCTGACTCGGTGCGAAAGGTAAGCACAAATCCCAGTAATTGCAAGTAATGTAAAAGTATTCTCAAAGTTTAGTGAACTTGAGTGGCTCTTCTCTTTGCAGATGGTCCAACTTGCCAGAGCTTGCACACACGGAAATCCTCAGTTGAGGTCAAGCATGAGGTCCATTGTGGTTGCGCTTATGACACTCTCATCATCAACCGAGGATTGGGACATCGGCTCCTTCTGTGGAAACCAGGGTATGGTTAATCTTATGTCTGGAAGGTAGACTGTGTTACATTTTACCAATTGATGATGCCTTGGGAACTATTCCCCTATAAAGAGGTCTTAGTTACCTGATACGAGTACCACTACCAACTGTAAATGTCTGCAATTGAACTGTGTGAAAGGCCTTGTCGGCGCATTTTTAATCATTCATATAATATTTTTTTTTTGGTGTTTAGGAGGACCATACTTAACTTTTTAGTTTCTGTATATTTTGTGAAGTATAGTTGTGCTGCTGATCATAACAGATGCTATGTTATCTCAACCCCCCCCCCCCCCCCCTTCCTCCGTCCCTCCTCCCAGTTGGTCCTCGCTCTTCCAACAAATGGATCCAGTTTTTGGAATAGATATTGGTTTAACATGGTCCTCGCATTTGCACAGGGATCATAGAGAGTTCTCGGGGTTATTACATATCTCGTCTTAGTTATGTTCTAGTCATTTACTATTCTGAAACATCATCCACAGTTCTATCTCTTGGCTTCAACATATGTTCATGACTTGCCCAAAAACAAAGAAACAATCAGTGTTCATGCCATATGCAACATGAAATTAAAATTTCATTTGGCTTTCTTCCATGGACAGGCCTATAAACTTCCAAATAAGTAAATTATATAAACTATATCTTGGAGAGAGAGTCGTATTAATCTAAAATGTTAGGTGTAACTAAACAATCTTTCTTGCATCTCATTAGTCAAAGAATATCTTCACATTTCAGCCATATTACCAGGATAGGCACTAAAAATCAAGCTTTCTTGTGTATATAAAACCCTCTTGACCCACCACAAATAGTATGAATAATAAGCAACATCCAACTTTTTTCCATTAGTTGGCTTGTCTTTATTGGTGGCTGTCACATAGTGCTTTTGATGAGACACATTTCCATTCCCATCTTTGTTTTCACAAACAAGTGACGTATATTAAAGAATATATAAAATAAGGAGTTGTCTAGAAAAATAAATTTTTGGAATTATACCAAAATTTATTATATTTATAGATATTTTTATCACTGTCATAATACTAAAAAAAAATAATCAAAATAATTACCAAAACAGTGATAAAAATACCCACAAAAATTAATAGAACATTTTTAAAATAGTAAATTTTTGAGGTATGGTATCAAATTTTTTTTATCGCGTAATCAAGTCCCATAAATAAACTCAACCTAATGTCCAAATGTAAAATCAACTAGTCGGAGGAGAACATGAACATCCATTCTATCGTACCCAAATGTACATGGTGTAAGAGTGATTGTGCACGTGTCAAGCTTGCAACCGTGAGACCAAAGGAAACATGGAACAATTGTTGATTTGTCATTTTGATATAAATAGATCAAGGGGGCCTACATCATGCTGTTGTCGATGTGGAAAAGTAGCCTTTGACAAAAAATATTTCTAGATAAGTGTTAAACATTATCATAAGAAAGTAAACAATTGCTTAATAATAAAAATTAAATGAAAAATAAAGCGAGTCTTAGTCCAAGATTAAGTTCGACACATCATGTAGTTTTCTTGCATTTAGAAGTATTTACACGAAGTTAATAAAAAATAGGAATTATATTTAAGAATATATAAAAAATTTGACCAAATCTTAATCAACCACCACTATATATACATTGACTATATGTATTAAATCATGAATTCACACCAAAATTTTGAAAAACAGAAGTCAAATACAACAATATAATAAGATTAATGCGTATGCTTTTGTGCGAACTATTATGATTTTCCAACATTTGGCCACCCCTAATCTTTTTGTCCTTTAATATCACACGGATAATTATAAAAAATTTTACTACCCTTATGTTGGGTCGAAACTAATATTTCATTAAGCCTGCAACTTGGTTGGACAACCCGATTTCAACCCCAACTTAACCCGAAAAAATGAGAACTTAGACAAAGGTTTTTAATACTTGGATTGGGCTTGAGTTAAAAAACTTCAATTCGAATTAAATTTGGGTGGGTCTCGGGTTGACCCCTCGGGTTTATGATTTTGAACCCGAATATTAAAATGGGGCTCAACCAGAATTACTATTATATAAATACAATTTTTGAATGTTATGTTTGTGTTATGTTAAATTAGTTGTTGATCGTTAAATTATGTAATATATTTGTGTTATATTTGAAGTTGTTGGTTGTTAAATTATTTGAATATTATGTAATAATATGTTTCAGATTTAGAACATTAACCCAAATCAGCCTATAAAGTAATTCGAAATTAATTTGAAATCATTATTTTGAATTCAACTCGAGTCCGCTCGAATTAAATTCGGGAAGTACTTGAGTTGAGTTTATCAACCCGTTATAGGGATAGAGTTAGAATTAAAATTGAAAATTATATACCTAAAATTGAACTTATATTCACTATCCAACCTGTTGGAGCCGCGCCCGCGAAATATCCCACCAACTCAGTTAAGACTGCGATACACCTGATCGAGACTCCTCACAAATCCCGACCATACTAGCTGTCCTTATAACTCAATCCCACGCAGCCCACACTGCATTCACGCGTGCCAGCGGCTAATACGCTCCCCACGCGCACCCAGATCGGCCTACAAGTCGGCCTAAAACTAGATGGGGTCAATATGGAAAATCAAAAAAATTATTTGACATCGATACAAATAATAAATAAATTGTTTAATTTCTTAAT
Source organism: Ilex paraguariensis (assembly GCA_963454935.2). Lineage (NCBI taxonomy): Eukaryota > Viridiplantae > Streptophyta > Magnoliopsida > Aquifoliales > Aquifoliaceae > Ilex > Ilex paraguariensis. Next base: position 66,044 of record CAUOFW020000814.1, on the reverse strand, counting down.
TTTATGAGTTAGACAATATAAACATAAATATTATATAAGACTAATTTAATTTTGAAATTAAATTTGAGCAAATTAATATTTGATTGATTAGACTTATTTATACCTCAACAACGTTATCGTCACGCTGTGTCACCAACTAACAATAAATTTAACAACTCTATAATTAGATCTTTCATATTTTAGAAATCACGAGTCATGTCACTAGATAACAACCTCATGAAATTTATTTTGTCAAATTATAAATTTATTATAAGACTGTGATATCATGTGTTAATGACGATTTGATTTTATCGTTCACCCAATATTTACAAGAATTTAATTAGAGACCTAATTAAATGCAGACATTTAATTAATTGTAAGTTTTAATCTTGAATGGAACATGTTTTGAATTCAATGGTCACGTTGAATTAAATCTTTAAATTAGTATTATACAACTAAAATTACATAGCTCGTGAAATCACTCGCTCAACAAGCGCGTGATTAACCAGCCCCTCATCTAAACCCATTGGCAAAAAGTAGCCGTTGCTGCGTGCACGTGGCGCGTTGCCGACATCCAACGACTTTACCCACAGTGTCACTTTAAGTTCCCGAAACGGTAAATCTACCAATCTGACGAAAAGAAATTTCCCAAATTTTGTGCTCAGCCAAACGCACACTGTCACGAACAAAATCTCTGCAAGGAAACTTTCCAAAAAAAAAAAAAAACCACAGTATGTGTATGTAGCGTGTGTGTTTTAGTTAACCCACCCAGAGAGACAGAGACAATTTGGCGAATGTTCTTGGCTTTGATTAAGCTCTGAAGCAACCCATCTGGACAATCTTCGATCTAAGGCTCTCCTTATCTCTCTTCCTGCTTCGTTTTTTGTTTTATTCAGTGGGTTCTTGGACAGCTTGCTACTCATTGAACAGAGCTCCCGAAGTATAGAAAAAGAGTAAGAATTTCTTGAACTAGCATTATATTTATTTTTAGCAGATTTTCAATTATCTGTGGACTGGCGTATGAAATTTAATCTGAAGTTCTCGGAAAAATTTCTGTTATGGGGAAAAATTACTTTTTTGTTCGTGATAAGTTTGTTGAAGAAATTTGACTTGGGTAAAGTGTTGTTGCAGTTGGGTGGTGATGACCAAAACTAATGAACTTTGGTTTCTTATGCTTGTTTCAAACATGTTTGTTCGTAATTCTTTGTGTTTTCTTTCTGTATACTACTGCAATTGTGCTGTCAACAGTTTTCGTTAATACATTCGGGAGGAGATGAACATGATTTGATTATTGTGGTTTTTTTTTTATTTGGTCCATAGGACATCATACCTTATTTAATGAAATAGCTTAATGGTGTTGTGAAAGGTCAGATCATAGGCATAAGGATAGGAAGTTGGAACATCTGTACTTTGACTAAGGATTATCTGATCAAGTTGATGATATGCTTCACTATATGTCGGGAGATGTGTGTTGGGTTATGAAAAAATGTTTTTGACCAAGTGTTCTATTGACGCACTCCAGTTCTTGTAAATGTACAAGATATGGCTTTCCGGAGTTTCCTTCTTTTTTTTTTGGGGTGGGGGGGGGGGGATTTATTTCTGGAAAATTTTGGTTGTTTTGAAATGTTTAAGAAGCACTATTATTGGTTATCTACAAAACATGTTGCATTTAGCGTCTTTTATGAGTGTTGTAGTGTGCATATCATCTCACTTTTATGCATTAAATGTACTTTTTTGACAGGGAAATTCACAACTTTTATTTTGAGGATCTAGCTAAATGGCTACATTTGCGGATATAGGGCTTGCTGCAGTTATCAATATTGTCACTGCACTTGTCTTCTTGTTGGCTTTTGCCATACTGCGGCTTCAACCTTTCAATGATAGGGTGTATTTTCCAAAGTGGTATATTAAGGGTTTAAGAAGCAGCCCAACACACTCCGGGGCATTTGCAAGCAAGATTGTCAACTTGGATCTGAGATCATATTTGAAGTTTCTCAATTGGATGCCAGATGCACTGAAAATGCCAGAACTTGAGCTAATTGACCATGCAGGATTGGATTCTGCTGTTTACTTGAGGATTTACTTGATTGGGTATGGTATGGTATTAAAATTACCAACATTGCTTTACAAATCACTGTCTTTGCCCGTGTCTTGTTTGAGAAGTCGCTGCGTAAATGACTAGATGGATTTTTCTTTTTGCGGAGAAAATGGAAACAAACGAAGAATTCAAATATGCTTGACCTTCAGTAGTTGTATTATTTGGACACTTCTTGCATTTTTTTGTGATTATGGCGAACATTTGAAAGCTTGATGAGACAAGTAATTGTTATGTCAAAAGTTGAAGACATTGAAAAGGAAATTGAGTTATGACATTGAAAAAGATATCGGTGGTTGTAGGTACTAGGCTTAGTTGTTTTGTATCCATATTCATTAGATTACACCTTAGAGAAGTCTTTACCTTGAATAGGCTGGGTGCACCTAGATCTTTGTTTTTTTGGATAAGAATCGCCAATTTTAATAATAACTTAAATAAAACAGTTGTACAAGTACCATTCAAAGGTGGACAAGTCTAGCAACCAAATGATTAGAAAAACATAAAGTAAAAAGCAAAAGCTTGAAAATTGGATCCATGTTACAGTCCAACTTGCCATGATACTGAATAGAGGAATATTATCAAAATCCTTTGTCACAGATGCCCAAAAAGAAGCCAAGAAAAGAAGTCGATCCCATAAGGCCTCAACATCGTCCCACGTTAGATTCTAGCATTTCTCTCCATCCATAAGACCCAAATTGGTGCAAAAAGAGCACAATGCCAAAGAGTTTTCCTTCAATTTTTGGTATGAATCTATCAGAATTGATTGCAACTATATGTTTATATATACTAACGACTGCCTGTATGTTCATATGACATCGTTGAATATACAAACTTCTGCTGGTACATTGAGGCACACTCAAAAAACTTGTGTTCCATTGTACTTGTCTAGTGTTTATCTTGTGTTGATTATTGTAGTTTTTTTTAATCTCTTTTCTGCTTTGAGAATATCATCTCAGCTGAATGTTCATCTTAAATTGCTAAACTTGTTGTCTCTTGCTGATTTCTGCACATTCATCTATGCAGACTCAAAATCTTTGTTCCTATAACGTTCCTTGCTTGGGCTATCCTGGTACCTGTTAACTGGACAAATAGCACTTTAGAACAAGGGCCATCCAAATTAACTTACAGCGACATTGATAAGCTTTCTATTTCAAACATTCCGCTTGGATCACTCAGGTTAGGAGACCTCTTCTGTTGCCAAGCTCTGAAATATTTACGAACTGTTTACTTGTTCCATATGAAATGTTAGATAATACCATACAATATATTCTTGTTACTGTAACTTTTCTAATAGTTTTCCATTCATATCATATGTATTGACATTGTAGTGCTGGTCAATCCTAAATTCAATTCATATGAGAATTGAGGATCTTGCTGGGTTTGCCCTTATCTATGTTGGAACACCTTTGGCACAGTTTTTCGGTTAACGTATCCTACAACATGTCTATGGTACAACCAAGAATTCGAGATTTTGATTGTACTTGTGTCATGTTGGCCTGATTAAAACTGCTGTATTCATCCAATTGTTGGAAACTTGAAAGTGAAGTTGGATGTTATGGCCTCCATATGCATTTTCTCTTCTGTACACCATCAAGAAATTATCTTCATGATCCTTGTAAATGTTTGAATAATGGTTTCCCACTATCTTATGCATGAAGGCTCATGTTTCTATTTGGTCCATTTTAGTACTATTCTTTTGTCTGTCATTTCTCTTTGGCACATTTAAATCCATTTGGAGGCTCGTCTCTGGGCTTCTTAGACGCCTTCTCTTAAAGGTGAGTATGTCATCAGAATGGTTCTGGTATGGCAGGGTACCGTATACCTCCACAAAGTTGACCAGCCCGACCCATCTCTCTAGGAAGTGGCATCCGAGATTCCTATTAGAGCATATGCTTTGAGTGCTATTTTTTTCGATAAGCAAAACAATAACAATTTTTATTAATAGTGGAAGTGTAAATACTTCGAGTTCTATTCATCCACTTGGATTTTCTTTTCTTTATTTTCTTCCCCCCCACCCCCCACCAAAAAAAAAGGGTTGCTTCATATTATTATTTGTGCCATGTATTTGTGCAATTTCATGGCATCAAATTATACTTTGTTGTTGAAGCCAATTTAATTAGATATACCTTGTAAAAGAATCTGAGGCCCACTTACAACTTGAAAACCTTTAGCTGTCAGTGTCTGGGGGCTGTAAACTCTTCCTGTATCCCCAGAATAAAATTCAAATGTTGATGCAAATTATTTGCTAAGTTAAAATGAAGCAACAATTATTGTTCACGACTTGTTTTTGCTTTAAAAATTAGTATTGTTGTTTTAAACTATAGTGCTTCTTTTTTACAGAGAATTCAATTGTTGCCGCACCTCATCTGCTGAGTTAGTAATGAAGCAACAACGTGTCAACTACTTGTTTTTTGCTTAAAATATTGCTGTTGTTTGTTGTAAACTAGAATGCTGCTTTTTTACAGAGAATTCAATTGTTGCTGCACATCATCCACTTAGTTTCTAATGAAGCTACAATAAGGGTCAAATCTTAGTTTTGCTTTAAAATTCGCCGTTGTTTTTTGTAAACCGGAGTACTTATTTTTCAGAAAGAAATGAATAGAAATATAGGCAGTTGAAGTACTTGGTTCTTGTTTGGCTTCACTAATACTGCTTGGCGCAATGTGGTATGTGTTCATTGTGGAATGGCAGGTTTTGGACTCACATAGTCATGGCCTATGCCTTCACTCTTTGGACATGTTATGTGTTACAAAAGGAGTATGCAACAATTGCATCAATGCGGTTGCATTTTATGGCATCAGAAAGGCGCCGTCCCGATCAATTTACAGTAAGATGCTTTTTGTTCTTCTACAACTTAAGGCATATATTTAGGAAACTTGAGTTCTTTTGCGATTCTGTGATCTTGTCAATTTGATTTTTTTTTTTATTTGGGAAGTCATAAATCTTCTGTTGAGTCCTTTTTTTTTTTTTTTTTTGTTATGAATTTGTCCTTTTCTATGGTAGTATCTAAAAACAGTTTGGATTGGTAATTGTTTTAAGATTGCTGAATGTTATAGATTATTTTTGTTCTTAGTGGAAGTAGCTAGTCAATGGTGATGGCAAATGGCTACTGTCTTCATACTTCATGATCCATCTTTTTCTCATTAGAAAATTTTGGGGAAATAGGATTTATATAGTTGACCCCAAATAGTTGGGACAAAGTTTTTTGAGTCGAGTATTTCAGCTAATATAATTTTATGCCTTACTTAACAAATTAGTTGATTTCATATTTTCATCAATTATTGGTCATGAACATCTAAGTAATCTCGTATGCTTTGCTTCTTAAACTACCCTGAGCGATGAAATTTCATTGTTCACAGGTCCTTGTTAGGAATGTACCACCGGACCCCGATGAATCAGTTAGCGAGCTTGTGGAGCACTTTTTCTTGGTCAATCATTCAGATCATTATCTCACTCATCAGGTTGGATCGTGCTAACATTCTTCAGCACATATTTGTAATGTAAACATATGTCCACGTGTTTGGAAATATTAAGATACATATCTTGGTCCTCTGGATGTCATTTATTCACTTGGTTGCTTTTATTCCTCCAATAATGATTGCATTTATTCCTTCAAGATATATTTAGCTTTGATTCCATGGTAATCCCAGACAACAAAAAGAAAAGGAAAAAAAAAATGTGGTTATCAGGATCATCTCAACAATGTATATTTCTTCTTCTTTATTGACATTGTGGACTCATGTAAAGTAGGTCATTTGCAGGATAATTTACTTTCAGTTTCAGTTATTTTCTTTCTAATGTGTGGGGTTCATGCACTGAACTCACTATTATTATTTTGAGTTACTTGGTGTAAATCTTTTATTTATTATATTTAATTTTATGCAGGTTGTGTACAACGCAAACAAACTTGCAGAATTGGTCAAGGAGAAGAAAAGTAAGCAGAATTGGCTTGACTACTACCAGTTAAAATATTCGAGAAATCAATCACAACGACCCATGATGAAGGTACTGTTACGAGACTTGATGAATTTAAAGTGTATTTTAACTATTTCTTTTTCTGTATGCTAACAATTCACTTATGACACTTCTAATGATGCTGTGTCAATTTTGAAATACTGTCATTATTTCATTGGACACCTTTTTAACCTGCAGACTGGTTTTCTTGGCCTTTGTGGAGATAGAGTGGATGCAATCAATCATGACACAGCTGAAATTGAGAGACTATCAAAAGAAGTAATTTTCAATCCTTCAATTTCCTTGGGGTACCTAATGAAGCTTTTTCAGTTCACATTTCTTGTTTTGTAATGTAGAATAAGGTATTTTGGAAGTTACTGCTTTGCTAAGAGCTTGGACTTTCAAGCACAAGAACTTGGGTTGAGCCTCCGTGCAGCCATTTGGTTCAAATATAACTGGAAAATAATTGCCCAATATTTCCAGTGGAATGTATAGGCCTAATTGGAGACACCCTCCATCGTGTGCATATTTGCTCCATTTGTCCTTTGTCTGAGCATAGGAAATATGATTTTGTTCAAACCCATGAGTTACTTCATGGTTACCAAAAACAGGAATTTTGCACCAAAAATTGAACCAAGGCAGAAATACCTCAGTTTGAATGATGTTGTCTGTTTGAACGAGCAGTTTTAATACTACTAAGGAGTTTGAGAACATACACCTTTTCGGCATTTTGGATAGATGACCTGCTGTTTGCGGTTATTAGAAGAATCATAAGTCTTTGCTTTTTGTTTTGTTGGACTTTTATGTTTGGTGGCATTTGTTTTGTACTTCTTGTCCACCTTTGACCTTTTTCTTGTACTACTACTGCTACATGTTTTCTATTATTACTAAAATCATTTGTTTCCTATCAAAAAAAAAAAGTTTTAATGATACTCACAAGTCTTGCTCAATAGGGGCAAGGGTCCTTAAAGATTTGCCTGTTGGCTCCTAGACAGTAAATACATTATGAATTTGTACTTACATTCCTAGTGCCCTTGATTCCTTATCTGCCAGTTATAAAATTGACTCATGTTTTTGACAAAGATAAAACTGCATATTTGGCTTATTTTGTTGTCATGAGCATCACAACATTAAACCTCGAACTATTTAATCATGCCAGAAAAACAATGAAAATAATGAACTATTTAAAATGTTACCAAGACTCCATATCACTTTTTTTTTTTTTTTTATAATTGCAAACATTCTGTGAATGGTCCATGCTCCGTTTCAGATGAGTTATGTTTGTTTCATTCTTGATTGTGCCTTTTGTGCTCATTTTCTACATGTAATTTGCCCATGGGTTAGAACCCATCTTCTCATTATTTTGTGGATCACTTAACATGCAGATTGCAGCAGAGCGAGAAAGGGTCACATCTGATCCCAAGTCTATCATGCCAGCAGCATTTGTGTCCTTCAAAACCCGGTGGGGTGCCGCTGTGTGTGCACAAACACAACAATCCAGAAATCCAACATTATGGTTAACGGAGTGGGCCCCAGAGCCTCGTGATGTATATTGGCAGAACCTGGCAATTCCCTATGTTTCACTAACAATTAGAAGGCTTATAATTACTGTTGCCTTCTTCTTCCTCACATTCTTTTTCATGATCCCTATTGCATTTGTACAATCTCTTGCAAACATTGAGGGTATTGAAAAAAGAGCACCATATTTGAAGGTTATTATTGATATGTGAGTATGCTTCTATTTGTAGACTCATCCGCAAGTTGGATTTTCTTGATTTTCTTGTTGCTCTTATGATGCTTTTTTGTTTTGCATTCTTTTAACCAGTATACTATCATGGTATTTGTAGAAATTTCATCATCATGAATATGTCGAGCACTTTAGTGGCTTGCTAATGTCAATCAAGCAGTTCATGAGCTTCTAAGCGTTGGCTTACATTGAGGAAAAAGCAGGACAAAATGAAAGAAAGAGAACAATTATGTGTGCTAATATTTTTAAACATTTAGATACTATATGAGCTTTAAATATGTGTTAGTCTCTTTGGATTTTTATGCATGACTTGTCTATAAACATGGAAATTATGAATTCTGTTTTAGAGAGGCTGATTCCACGGATGGCTCTAATTGAATATTGAACCCGTTGACTCAATTTGTAACAGACCATGTTTTGTGTGTTCCAGGATAATCCGGCTGAGATGGTCCATCTTTGCCCAATTCAGCCGGGAATATTATATTTGTTACTGCCCATAAAGATGAAGGAATGGGCTTCCAATCACATGAAGAAGTTGAGTCGTAGTTATTTCATCATATATGTGGTTGTTCTTAGATGTGGTCGTCATTATCATTAAACTAAGGAATGACTTCATGAAATACGGATTGTAGAATTCTCTGGTTCCTTGACTAACTAGACTGTACTGGCAATTAATTCGAAGCGGAACATGAAATCAGTCAAACCAATACTTTTCAATCCAACAGGAAATCAGACACATTTCCTTTGCAATACGTGTAACTATGATTCTTTGTGCCTTGTCTTAATCTGCTGCCTATATTGTCTGTGCTAAGAATTAATCATGAATATTGCAAAGTTCTTTCCATATCTCTGCTTGTTCAGCAAAGACTGCTACTAGTACTAATTAATAATACCCTGCTGTATTATGCAGAAAATTCATCAAGTCATTTATTCAAGGTTTTCTACCTGGGATTGCCTTAAAGATTTTCCTCATAGTTCTACCCACAATATTAATGCTGATGTCAAAATTTGAAGGCTTCTTGTGTATATCAGCTCTAGAGAGGAGATCTGCATCCAGATACTATCTGTTCAACTTTGTGAATGTATTCCTTGGAAGCATAATCGCTGGAACTGCATTTGAACAGCTAAATGCTTTTATTAAGCAGTCAGCAAGGCAGTATGTTTTTTTATTAGCACCATTATTATTCTTGTTCGATGTCTCTTTTATCTCTCCTGGTATAATTCTGCTTTATGAGGGAGATGTGTCATGTACACTTCATATTTGGCCAGTATTTTATCTTTTGTTGAGTCTACTGTAATAGGGACGTGTAGGTTGTTTGTGAGTTCATTTGAAGTTTGAATTGATATATATATGTTGGGTTGGTTTGTTGGGACAAGGTTTTGTTGAGTTGAGAGTTGAGTATATATATTAGGTTGGTTAGCATGAAATGATATAACATGTCTGATGACAAACTTTAACCCACTTGTTTCTGTTATTCTCTATGGCACATGATTTGGATATTGAGGCTACCTATACTGAATTGGTTAATTGATAAAAATAAAGATCTGTCAAAAATTCAAATGACATTTGCAGGCTTTTTAGAATACTATCGAAGTATCCAAACCAAAACCAATTAACAATGGGGAAGGCCTCTAGGATCATATACTAATTTGGGAGGTCTAATATCACTACTGAACGGGGAACAAAGTCACAAAGTCATAAGAGAAGATTAATCCTAAGGAATTGAGATTTGACTCGTGAGATGTTTAAAACCTTTGCTTTTACCTCATGTTAAATTATCCAACCCCAAAACAACCAAATGTGAATGGAGAGGCCCATTAGAATCTACTGACATGAGAGACCTTACCATTTTGGACTAACTCTAGCAGAAAGCATGTGTTGGAACATAATCGAAACATGGGCTTATTATTTGTAATGGTCTTGGTGTAGGCATGTTCCATTATCATTGGTCTCAAACGATGTGCTGCAAGCATGCCTGACATCATATAGCCTTGAAGTAATTATGCTTTTATTTTTTTGAAAAATTAGTGACATTAGTGGGTGTAGACTCTTTTTAGTCCTTGTCCTTAACATTTAAGAAAATATACCGCTTTATTCATACTAAAATGTCAGTAATAGAATTTTTGCACTAGCGTGGTTGCTTCATTTGTGGATGAAAATGAGGGTTTTTGGTTCATAAGACAGTTTTCTCGGCATATATGGAAAATGTTCTTTAACTTCTTGTCCACCCTGAAGATTAATAAAGTTATGTCTCTGCCATTTGGCACTGTAATGACTTTGAGCCAATTCTGTGATGTCTTTTCTTTATACTCTGACTTCATATTACTTGGTCAGTTTGTAACTTCTCTTGATTCAATATTTTTGTCAGGGCATTGCCTTATAGTTTGTGATTCTGCATACTGAAGATAAATGGCTGATTTTGCAGGATCCCTAAAACTATTGGCGTGGGAATCCCGATGAAAGCAACCTTCTTCATAACTTACATAATGGTTGATGGATGGGCTGGTATTGCGGGTGAGATTTTAAGGTTGAAACCGTTGATATTCTTCCACTTGAAGAACTTTTTATTGGTGAAGACTGAAAAGGATAGAGAGGAGGCAATGGATCCAGGAAGTCTTGGTTTCGACACCGGCGAACCGCAAATACAATTTTATTTCCTACTTGGCCTAGTCTATGCCGTGGTGGCACCAGTTCTACTGCCTTTCATACTGATTTTCTTTGCACTGGCATACGTTGTATTCCGTCATCAGGTAATTAATTGTCATATAAGACCTATGATGTTAGGGACTAGTACAGTCTCACGAAGCAGGAACATCATACAAATACCATTGTGCGGTTGGCATGCTATAAAAGCTTTGCTAGTGATGAGACTGACCTGAGAACGTATGATGTCAAAATTACATAAATTGTTAACATGAGACAGAAGACCTTTGGTATTAGGGAATGCATCACACCAGGTCATACAAATATTATTTTCATTTATTGTATCGACTTATAATTAAAACCCAGAGTTTGACCTGGGTGATGGCTTCACAAAATCATGTAAGTGGTTGCTATTGCAACATTAACTCTTAAATATTCCTTGGATGGTTGAAAATATTTAGGAGCTGGCAGGAAAAAAAAATTGTCATTCGATATGTGGGTCATGGTCTATGAGAAACTTGAGGTTCCTTCATAGTAAACATTTTTGTTGAAGTCCCAAAATCATATGGGAGAAAGAAATCTTTCCAGAACAACTCTTGCCTGCCAAGCTCAGTTATGCCTTCATTCTAAAAGCAGTGGTAGTGTGGTACCTCTTGCTGAAAATCCTTGTATCCTTGCTTCTGAATCCAGACTCTCTATAGTCAATATTTTTCAGCTTTAATGGTTGTCATGGTATGGGGAGAGATCTTTCTTGAGAAAAGGATGAGAACATTAATGTTTTATGTAATAGTTATTCTTGAAATTTGGCTGCTACATGCTTAAAATTTTGAAGAAATCTACAGTACCTCAGGCATATATAATGACACATTGGCAGAATTGCTACTGCTTGTTGTCCATTAGCCACCTATTGTCTCAGTGATGGATTGTTGTAAATAGTCGATGTTTTCAAGCGAAGCTACGAGCCGCCCTTGGATTCGGTTGGCTCTTAGAGTATACTCTACCACTATATTGCTTGGGGAGCTTAGCAAAACTATGTTCAGTCTCACAGGGAATTGGTTATGTAATCTACTACATTTGACTAGCTATCATGGCTAAATCTAATTACTTATGTTATGTCCTTGCTCTCTTCTTTCCTATTAGCTAGTTGGTAGTTCCTATCTGAGTATCCTGCCATCCTCTTTTGCTCTTCTTGTCCCTTTCAATTTGTCTGTGGTCTCTTCTTTGATTCAACTCCTTCCCAAATGTCCAATGGCCAGTGGGCAAATGGATTCATTGACAACGTAGTCTAAACATTTGAGCCAGAGGAATGGCTTCAGGACCAAACTTTTTCCCAAATTACCATATTTTACAACCTTCATTTCCATTATTTTTACTACTGCCTTTTCATTTTTGTTTCATTTTGCCATATTTTTTGAAATAAAAAAAATTGGAAAAATTCTCTCTCTCTCTCTCATTTTTGCAATTATTGCATGACCATAGTTTATGCGGAGCTTGGGGATATAGGCCTTTTTTTTAGGAAATGTTTTCTGTATCATATGTACATGAAAATTCCTTTGTATATTCTTTTTATTGTTAAGTTATATGGCATCTCACTAATCTGTTAAACTCTGTCACAGCCATTTGCATCATACATAACTTTTTCTGTCATCATGTGTTTTCAGAGTCACATGTTTGGTTGTCGGTATTATCTTTTCTAATACAACTTTTTGTCCTAATGAAGATTATAAATGTCTACAACCAAGAGTATGAAAGTGCTGGAGCATTTTGGCCAGATGTCCATGGACGTATTATAGCTGCTTTGGTCGTCTCACAGCTGCTCCTGATGGGGTTGTTGGGTACAAAAGAAGCTGCTCTGACAACACCGTTTCTGATTGCACTTCCAGTACTGACCATCTGGTTCCATATATTCTGTAAAGGCCGTTATGAACCTGCATTTGTCAGATATCCATTACAGGTTTGGTGTCATTCGCAATTTTCTAGTTGGATGATCTGTTATGACATTAGCTTTTACATTGGTCTATGTGGAAATTTGTGGTGCTTGAATCTGTTCGTATACTATGAAGAAAACTTAAGCTAGTTACTACGACAGTTGCATAGAAACCGGGAGAGGCATCTTTGTGTGCCTTATGATTTCTAGTTTTTCTCTCTTATGGAATTAGACTTTTAACTTGAAGTTGTTCTTATCATTTCTCCGGATGTGATGGATCTTATTAGGAAGCGAAGATGAAAGATACTCTGGAACGTGCAAGGGAGCCGAACCTGAATCTGAAAGGCTACCTTCAAAATGCTTATATCCATCCTATTTTTAAAGGTGATGATGACGATGAAGATGAAGAATTCAATGGAAAATTGGAGCAAGAGAGCGTGCTGGTCCCTACAAAGCGCCAGTCACGAAGAAATACTCCGGTGCCCAGCAAAATCAGCAGTTCCTCCACGCCATCCCTGCCTGATGCTATTGAGGAAAATCCAGAGCGTTAAATCTTAGGCACGAGAGTTGTTGCACTTCTTTGTACACAAGTCTAAACCGCCACTGTTTTGCAGCGCTGGAGGAGGTTCACCCTGTAAATTAGATATAAGCAAAAATAGCTTATTTTCCTTATTTCCTTCTCCCCTCGAATCCAAGGGGAAGAACTTGTATAGAGAGCAGAGAGGAGAGACAGGTTCTTGCAGCCCATGGTTATGGCCGACTTTGAAATCTACTGTTATAGAGATCGATTGAGGAGAGGCTGCAAAAAAGTTTTATTTGTGTGAAGTTTTTTTGTATGAAAACTACTGGTGTTTGTTTGTACATCGACAATTATAATTATAATCACAATTTTCTTAATCAATGTTGGATTTTGATTCTTGTTTCTTGTATCAGTGCAGATTCAGATTTGTTTTCTGGCAATGATGTTTTCAAAGAGAACTATCAATACTGAAGTTGAACTTGTGACTGAAAAAGGTAAGTGGGTAGACATCTGTACCTTAGAACACCTTCAACTATGATTCAAATTTTTACTCATATTTGAGTCTAAATTTGAGTAAAAAACTTGATTTGATATAAAAGACTTTAATGAACAAATTCAAATTTAAAAAAGAAAAATTCAAATTTAAATGATGGTGATGGTAAAAAATTCAAATTTAAATGATGGTGATGGTGTTCGAAAATGTTGGCTCAAGTTCAGAACCACAGTCAAATGGCCCAAAGAGGGGATAGAGCAAATATATGAACTAAAAATGGATAAAACTGTGAGAGAGAAGTGAAGACATTGTGTAAGTGGTTCATCCAAATTAAAAAACTAAGGCTACGTCTAATGTAGGAGAGTTTCTTGCTCTTTGGGAGTGTATATTGCTTTAAGAAGACAAATTACAGTGATTTGTTCGATTTAGTTATTTCTAGGGTTTCCTATCAGATTTTGTGGGCCCTACTACTTTTATCCTGTAACAACCTCTGTCAGATGACGCCACTGCATCCATAGTCCTTGAGCAGTTATGCACACTAATATTCTCTGTGGTAGAGAGTACGTTTTTATTATAAGTGTTAGAAGTGGTTCCTCTATTCTTTGGACACGTAAGCTGATGAGAATTGTTTGTTCCGTAAAATGCAATGAATTAGTAGTTCTATGATCCGTTTTAGCTCAGGGATTGGCAAATCATGGAGGATGAACTTTTAGCTTGACATGGTTATGTTGATCCATACCATGCACCCAATATTGGAAAGCCTTTCGACACCATTGAATGCATATGCAGGAGATGAAAGCCAGTGACTCAGTTTTGATATTACCTGGGATTCACTAGCAGAGTAGGTACATTAAAGAATATGGCTGTTAATGAATTGAATAGCTCTAACTCACCTCGATTTTGACTCGTTTATGGTCTTTCAAATTTTAAAATGAATCGAATCTAATAGGTCCAAAATTAGTTTTATGAATGAACTGTGTCCAAGTAACACATGATGACTTCAATAGAATCAAGTTGGTAAATAATTTTTTATACATCGTCAAACATTCTATATCAGAAAAATGAATTGACTCTGAATTTATGATTACATATATACGCTTTATATTATCGATAAAACCTGTAGTACAAGTGGATATGAAGTTCTAATTTCATGTTTCTACTACATGCATTCAGTATGTTGATTTGAATAACAAGTGAATCAGTCATTTTGTATGAAGATATTTAGCAATATTTATTAAATGATCAATAATAGGATTAGTAAGAATTAGAAATAATACCACCCAAGTCACTAGTTCCCGCCCTTATCCATATTCTAATATCGTAGGTCGATATAACTCATTAACACAACATAAAATTAAAAACTTTGAATTTTCTTTTACTCACTCGTTTCATAAAAAAATAGACCCAACATGATATGGTATAAGTGAGTAAAATCAATTAAAAAAAAATATACGATATGACCAATTTATATATTGATTATATACGATTTCAAATACGACATAAATTCGATATGACACGACTTATTAAATATAAATTAATAAAAAAATTAAATATAAAAAAATTATTTTTTAACACGAACCATTAATACACGACATGAACCCGCGTTACCCCAATACTTCATTCCCAAGTTCCCTTGCCCTCAGATGTAGAATATTGAGTGAACATAAAGTCTCTCATTGACCATGAAGAATCAATTAGGTTGGACACACTTACCATACACTTCAAAAGTAGACTTCCCAACAAATCAAAATTCTTCCATGTTTCATCCCTAAAGCTTTTACCATCCCCTTTCGTTTTACTCAATCTCTCTTTCTTATTCCCACATCTCACCCACTTTTTAGATTCTAGAAATTATTAGTCATTGCCTAACCACTGCCAAGCTCCTTCAAACTTGGGCCTTCCCAGCCCATGGGCCATCTGTCTGGTGCATTTCAAATAGTATTGCAACGTCATCTCTCGATTAGTATTTATTGCTTATTTTGTTAAAAATTATATTATTAAAGGTGACGAAATAAGTAACGAAAATTAATATAAATATAATATTATAATATTTTTAATATATTGAGTATATAAGATAAAAATTTTAATTTTTAAGGGTACAAAATGATAATTTTTAAACTTTTTAGTCACAAAGTACAATTCTATTTATTTTTGGGTTAATTATAAATTACACGTTCTCGTATCTCAATTTGTAGATAAAAAATTTAATTTGTATTTTCAAAAATAAAAAATTTATACCAATGTGTACCCTCAAAGATAAAAAATTTTAATTTATACCCTCAAAGATAGAAATGTGTATTAATGTGCACTCTCAAAAATTAAAAATCTCAATTTGTACCCTCAAAGATAGAAATTTGTATTAATGTGCACCTAAAACTAATTGCCGTCAGTTTGCTGACTAAAATTAAATTAATAAATTATACCTAGATTCTCTTACACTTGTCATTTAATCATTTGAACATTTTTACATTTAAAATATTATCATACATCTTATGAAGTTTGTGCATGTGTAACACGTAACCTTTTTTAGTTGATATCTGTTAATATAACCATTAAAAATATGATTTTATCCTAACAAAAATTTATAATTTTTTATGGGTCTGGTATACTCTAAAGTTCAAAATCAAGTTTACAATTTGAATGTCCAATAGAATATAAGTATTTATATAATATTTTTTATATCCAATGCAATATATCACTTAAACATAATTATTTGAATTTTCAATTGGAGGGACATTTTAGATTGAGAGTATTTTTATTAGGATTTTATAACAGTTAAAAATATGATTTTATCCTAATAAAAAAATTATAATTTTATATTACCATTTATTTTATGAAAGGGTACAAATAATTAAGTGACAAATATGAGGGGATTTAGGCATAATTTATCAATTTAATTTTAGGCAACAAATTGACGATAGTTAGTTTTAGATGCACATTAATACAAATTTCTATCTTTGAAGGTGTAAATTGAGATTTTTGATCTTTGAGGGTGCACATTGATACAAATTTCTATTTTTGAGGGAGAAAATTGAGATTTTTGATCTTTGAGGGTACAAATTAATACAATTTTCTATTTTTGAGGGTATAAATTAAAAATTTTTGATATTTAAGTATAAAAATTAAGATTTGAACAATATTTCAGAATACAATTTGCAATTAACCTTTTATTTTACGCTTATTCACATTCCTGCCTTCTCCGAGCTCGGAAACAATAGAAAGAAAAGGAAAACAGTGTAAAAAGCTCTCAGTTTTGACCTTCCAAATGCTGCTTCTCTCTCATCCTTCCCCAGAACTTCCACCTCAATGTACTCTATCTATCTCTGTCTAAACTTTCTGTCTCTAAAACTATAATCTCTCTGTCTCTGGGCTGTTTGTATATGAATATATATGATTTTTGCATTTTGAATTGCAGGAAGAGGTTTGATAAGACTAGCTATGACGAAGAAGACATCGGCGATACCTATACGTCACGTGTTCTGGTTTGGTTGGAAGCTTGTGGTTATACTCTCAGTCACGCTCTTCTCCTTGACTCTTCTGAGACTTCACCGCAACTCTCGATCACAACTCTCTTCACCACCTCGCAGATCTCGAATTTCGAACGAAATCTTCGAAGGACCTCCAAAAGTCGCGTTCTTATTTCTCGCTCGTCGAAATTTGCCTCTCGATTTCCTATGGGGAAGCTTCTTCGAGGTTTTATATGAATTTTCCTTTTTTTTTTTTTTGGTTTTTTTTTTTGTTGATATTTTCGGGTGAGAATTGAGCAGAAGTATGGGAATTGCAGAATGGAGACGTGGCAAATTTTTCGATTTATGTTCACTCGGAGCCTGGTTTTGTGTTCGATGAATCGACTACGAGGTCGGCCTTCTTCTATGATCGGCAATTGGAAAATAGCATTGAGGTGATTTGTGTTTGAAATTTTAGTTCGGTTGTAGATTGATTGGTTGCCGAGGAAATGATGGAAGATTATAAAAAAAAAAAGAATTGAGAGTAAACTTAATTTATTTTGAATTTCATACTTCATATATTTTCTTCTTACAATAAAAAGCTTTCTCTAGTTGAGCTAAATAATTGCTTTGGGTAAAATCAGGGTTTTTATTGTCCCTTTTTGTGTGTTTCCAACTAATTTATGTATTCCTGTTCCAAAAAAAAAAAAGATATATTAAATGGTTCAAAAGCTGTAGATTCTTATAGCTTTTTGGTAGAGTCTATGTTTCTTGGAAAAACAAATGGAGCTTAGGCAAGTTGTTTTGATTGCATGTTTTGTACCGATAATAGAGTTCTGTCATTTTATTGGATTTATTTAAGTGATGATGGCGTAGGTAGCCTGGGGAGAGTCAAGTATGATTGAAGCTGAGAGGCTGTTACTTGAAGCGGCTCTCCAGGATCCCGCAAATCGGAGATTTGTTCTATTATCAGACAGGTTGGTGCATTTATTGTTAAAAGCACTCAATCTATTCTTCCATGTTAGGTGCCATATGATATGTTTGTGTTTAATTTATACTCTTATTTGTTAAATGCATCTCACATTGCATAATAGTTGGGGTTGGACTTTTATATGTGCTTGAGCATTTAAACTTTGGACTAGATATATGCTGATTTTTTGTCTTATTGGATTATGATGAATTCTGTTTCCTAACGAGCTACATCATATCAATGTGAACATTGGGAAAATAATAGAATGGAGATTTATCTTGTCTTGGTTATGCTTTTTAAGCATCAGTTGCTGTTCTGTTGTATAGGAAAGCTTCTTGTCACCAAATTGAATAAAAAGACAAAAGAAGGTAAAGATTGGTTTTGATTTATAATTAACAATGTCATGTCACAACTTTGGTTCCAATTTCATTTTTCCCTTTTGTACAACTTATGATTAGCTCAATTAGGTTCCACATGTGGGCATGGACATTTTCAGTCAATTTAGATTGCAAAATTCACCAAACATTTGAATGCCACATCCAAAATGTTGACAGTTAGCTAAGGAATTCTATTTGCAATTGTGTTTAATTTTTAGGCTATCTCTTAACAGAAATTGATCATTGCGTTCCCCCTCCTTTTGGGTCGAATCTAGATCTCTCTCTAACATTATTTTTATCTTGCAGCTGTGTTCCTTTGTACAACTTTAGCTATATATACAACTCTTTGATGGCTTCTCCAAAGAGTTATGTGGACAGGTAGATGTGTTCATTCATGATGTGGTGCTCATGGAGTTTTCTTTTGATATTCTAGAGCCATTGGAGAAATTTGTTTTGGACTAGAAATATAGCGTTTCTGATTTTTCTATGTTATTTCTGACTTTGACATTTATGTACTCTGTTTTCACTTAGTTTTCTTGACAAAAAAGAAGCTCGCTATAACCCAAAGATGTCACCTGTCATACCAAAAAACAAATGGCGAAAGGGATCACAGGTTATGCACCTAACCATTTTCTTTAAATTCATCATGAAATTAAACCAGAAAGTATGCCCTCAATGCAGTTTTTGAGATCATGACTTGACCATGTTACCCTGGTCATTGAGCGATGTAATGTAAGCTACAATGATTAGAGGATTTATAACTTGTTTTCTAGTCCCATAACAGTTGGAGCATTACATTTTGTTTTAAAAGACCTTCGGAATGCATATCAAGTACAATAAAGCAGAATCATTCCTAAAAAGTGGTATAAATATCTGAAAAGGCACCATTTTATAAAGTAAAATGTATGATCCTATATCATGATTGGGAGTGGCTGGTTTAGTTTCTGTGTTAATATTCTTAAAGGCAATATATAACCTTGTGGAATGGTTTAGTATCCTTCATTAATCATTATCTCAACACTCCCACGTAATGTTGCAGCATGATGCTAACTTTTATGATAAAATTTATGAAAAGCCTAGGCTTGTTTCATAATTTTTGCATGTATATGTCCATATTTGAAATTGCTTGACACGCTGGTCAATTCAAGCTTTTTGAATCTTTTGCTTTGGATTACGGTAAGTAGGCAAGGACATATTGTGCTCTTCAAAAATAATGTGACTATAGCATCTCCTTTTGTTGATTGAACTTGGACTCACCATAAAAGGTTTTATTGGAGAAGCAATGTCAACATTTTAGCTGAAGGTAAAAGATTTCATCTAATGAAATTGAAACCAACTTTTTTGTGAGGTCAAATTATTCTTAGTTTGCAAAATTCCTTTTGCAGTTGGTACCATACTTCTGTTAGTACTGTTGTTCTTTAATTACATAGCACCCCTGTCGTGGTGGTTGTTGACTTGAAACGAAAAATAGTATGACTTTGAGGGGACGTTGTGTATTTCTTAAGCTATGGCTGTAATTGTTAACTGGTTATTTCAGTGGATCACTTTGATTCGAAGGCACGCAGAAGAAGTTGTAGATGACGAGGTCATTTTTCCAGTCTTTAAGAAGTTTTGTAAGGTATGCACGGCGACAATTTGTCTAAAGTGTCAACCATGGTTCTAAAATTCCATTTTCTGTAATCCTATTTTTCATAAATTGTTAAAGTAGCCAATGATGATAAGAAATAACTCGTGAGTTGCATGTATATACTAGATATAGTATTTATTAAGGGTGAGTGAGTGACCTTTGTTTCTTTGTGTGACCTTGCAACTTCCAATCACAACATGCATATGTAATGGTTTCGAGAGATTTAAAGGAAATTCTGTATTAATTGTAATGAATCTTTACATAAATCTGTCCACCTAAACTGTTTCTGTAATAAAAATGTACTCATTTGTTCACTTCACACAAAGAGCATGCTTGTTTTTTTTTCTCTTTAGCAGCAACCTTTTTTCAAATAAGACTGCATTTCTGCATGGGAAGTGTTAATTTCCCGGGATTTTTTTTGTCATATTTTTACAGTTAGTAATTTGTTTAATTCATCATCAATGTGCAGAGACGCCCACTTGTGGATGACAGTAAGGGAAAGCAAAATCTTGTAAGCATCTTCTTGTCTCAAAGAGAAGAAACTTTGTTTGAATGTTTCTTCTTAATAGTTGTTCATTCCTTCCATGCTTATCCATTTAAAGATTTAGATTCTCTACTAAAGGTTTGTATTTGTTTTTATGAATAATGTGCTGGCAGGGGTCCTTGCCAAATCCCCACCTGCTTAGGTGAATTTCGCCAAAAAAATTATGTTAAATGCTTACTTTCTGGGATTTATGTACAGGCCAAACTCTGCAAATTGATCCTTTTTGTAACTTCATATGAATTCTTTGTCATTAGAATTGCTTTGATCTCTTTGGCTTCCTTATTTTTTTTTTTCTAAAAATTTCTGCTTTATTCCTACCCTCTACTAATCCATTACAAAATCAACAAAAAAAAAATAAAATAATTATGTGTTGTGAAAATGACTCTCATCAATCTGTAATGTGGTCAGGTTGAAAGTGCTACCTGGAGGGGAGCAACACAGTTGAGGTAGTGAGGATATATGTCTTAATTTAGAGGTGAATATGGTCGTAGGAGGAGCAGAATGAAAAACACATTGGGTTGGCTCAGCATGAGGAAAAAAAAATTGAACTAAAATTTTCTGCAGTTCAGCATTGTTCGAAGAGTGTGTTTAACTGTTTTTGAGTATGGCTGGGTTAACATGATATAGATATTGGTCCTCAGCTGTGGTTCAGATCATCAAGTTAGCAACCTTTTGTTTCTTTCTCTATTAGAATATTGTTAGCATTTATGCTAAAAATATGATAGTGGGTGATTCAAATTGGGACAGTTGAACTCGACCCGATCATACATGACAGTGGGATCCATTCGAGCTAACCTGAAATCTAATGAGCTTGAGTTGGCTTGCACACTGCTAGAATGTGCTTAAAAACCTCTCAGACAACTTATGGAAACCACTTGCATAAATTATTTTCCATCTGAAGTATCTTTGTTCTCCCCTCCCCTCTAACAAAACAAGTAGGTATCTGGGCCCCTAAGAGCTGTCAACATATTCCGCCCATGGACTATTCGTCCTACTGTGATTAAGCAATTATTGGATGAATCCTTTGACTTTTGGGATGGCCTCAAGGGAATGACTAACACCATAGGAGCTCCAGTTTTCTTTTCTTTTTGTTTTTCCGGCGAGTTGCACCAGGCCAAGGCAGTAGTGCAATGCCAAGATGTCACTTGAGTGCCCCAACAGCAAGCTAGTGTGATGGCTTTCCCCTTAAAAAAATTAATTTAATAGCATATCAGATAATAAACTAAATAGGTTCTTGGCAATCTTATCTCTATCCACGAAGGTTGAAATCCTTGCTGAATTGTATGGGAGACATAGACTCTATATTGTCTATTTCAGTACTTACTAATTGATTTTCACAATTGTTTATTTTGTTTCCATCGCACCTGCGATTTATTTCTTTAATATTTGATGCTATCTTTGCCCTCCCTTTTGTTCCTCAATAAATTATGGGTCTGGTAACATGTTTTAGTCTCAAAGAGCTTTTTTGTTTATCTTGTGAAATCATGTTTTGTCTCCATTACTCTTATATAGTAATCTAACCCCTTCTCTACTAAATGATGATTTGTTCTGATGATGTCCTAATATCGAATGCAGAAACTTCAGAAGCAGCACAACTGTATCCCAGATGAACATTATGTGCAAACATTACTTGCAGTAAGCAATCAATTTATATGTATTCTATCGTTCTATAATTATCAGTACTAAATATTAATTTTATTTTATCTTTCATGCCTTTATATTTTTGTTTTCTGTACTTTTGGTAGTTTTTATATCTCTCTCTCTGTCTCTCATCATTGTTTTCATATTTATCAAGCAATGGTTCATTATGATTTGTTTGTTGCTAGTTTTTTTGATTTACAATCGGAGATCACAATTCTCTTTCTCTTCTTTGTTCGTTGTTTAGATGAGTGATCTTGAAGGTGAACTTGAACGAAGAACAGTGACCTACAGTTTATGGAATCTGTCTGTGACAAATATGGAAAGAAAAGGGTGGCATCCTGCTACATTTAGCTATGCAGATGCAGGGCCTCAACAAATTAAAAAAATAAAGGTGACTACTCTTTCTGGGTGAAAAAAGGTGATTGCTTTCCATCATCTCTTCCATAACTTGATGACTAACATAGAGTGCATGATAGAGCAGAGGAAAAGCCTAATATGTGATCCTTCTCATAAAATCCGTTGTCACAGATTGAAATTTGATTTGTTTAGCTGCATCAAGTCATTGTCCTTTTGGTTGCTCCATTTCACAATTTCATTGTGCACTTGGCGATACCAAAATATGTCTCTGACCCTGTGGCTGTGGCTATAAAAAGAGAACGTTTGACCTATGTGGCTTAAAAAAAATCCTTGTCTTGTTGCCATTGTAGGGCAGTAGGTCTAGGAATCCATTGAATATGGTACTTATGACAATAAATTGACGCTAGTGAGCCTCTAGTCTAACCTTTTGATATGTCTGACATCGAGCTTGCCTTAAATGTATGCGGGCATGTGTCCAGCAATTGAGCAGGTATATAGGGAGTGAAAAACGTTTACTACCAATAGGAAGCCTGATTTACTATCATCCTCATGCCTGAACACCCAGGATTGCCGTGATTACACTGGTCAACAATTTATCTCTATGTTGTTACATCTCGGAGACTTGGTGTTCCATACCTTCAAGCGTGTTTTTTGTTTATCACCTTGATTTCCTCTTCTTTTCCTGACTGACTTAGACCATCATTTGGACTTTTTTTCTGTCTCTTTTGTGTTGGTTCTTTCGTAACCTCTCTTATTGACTTTTACAGGACATCAACCATGTATACTATGAGACTGAGTATCGGACAGAATGGTGCAGGAATAATTCTACATTAATTCCCTGCTTCTTATTCACGAGGAAATTCTCTGAAGGAGCTGCCATGCGTCTTCTAAGCGAAGGAGTGGTCGGTTCCTTTGATGCCTCTGCACTACTAAGTACATCGCCCTGATTTCTCACAACACTTTAGCTACTAGTTTTCCATGTTTTAACAGCATCTTTAACCGGCAACATACCCACAGAATATAACTCGGGCAGCAAGTGGAGCGCCCGTTAGAACTTTACTGATTGTATTTCACATCGATACCCGTGAAAGTTTTTGATAGCACACAATCTTAAAATGTGACAACGACACAGGAGAAATAGTGTGTGATAGAGATTTGCCGGGGTTTAAGCTATAAGTGCACCCGGGACGAGTTGTAAATTGTTGATATGGTCGCATGATTAATAGAAGTTGCTTAATTCTTTTTGTTTCTCCCCTTCGTGGGAAATGACAATAACTAATCGATGTTTTAATGCTCAAGTTTCTGTTCTGTCAATGTTATTTCTTATTTCCTCAATTTTTTTGTCTTTGCTCTTTGGTGTATTTAGGTTTTGGGGTTGGGTATGCCACCACTCGAGTTGTAAAATGCTAGCAATTGGAATTCAGTGGGAGTTTGTAGCTATGGTCAATCAATAGGCCCATTTTGACTATTTTTTTTTCTTTGTATGATTAAGGATGACAATGGACTAGGGAAAAGAGTAGTCTTCATCGCTATATACGATTCAAAAATATTCGTTCAACCTTAGTTTATATTTGTTAGCGGGAGAGATTTTAATCCTAGTCATTGACCTGCGGGTAAATTTTTATCCTTATTCTCGTCTCTGTCCATAATAAATAATTTTTATGATTTTAAGAAAAAAATTAAAAAAAAAGACTTATTAAAACCTCACAAAAGGTTCTGTAAGATGGATTAAACTCCATTATGTTACAAACAGATCAAAAAATAAAAGAACATATAGTGTTTTTTTTTTTTTTTGGTAATGAGAAAAGTGTGGATGAGTAGAGTTTGTTATATTATATGTATGTATTAATAAGTGGGTAGGAGAGTGGATGAAGTTTGTGTCTTTGTGATATTATATATATATCATGGGTATAACGGTAGTGGAGGGGCGGGGAGGGAATGAGTTTCAGTCCATCTTCGTCTCTATTCCCGCATAGATTTATTTATACAAGTATTTCCGTATACATTCATCGTCTAATACGTATGATTTATCTTCAGTCAAAATGAGACGGGTTTGGATGAATATTCATTTTTTTCCTGATCAACTGCCATCACTACATATGAGCATTCTAACAGATTATTTTTTCCACAAAGATTCAAGTTAATGCATTTATAGGAGTATGCATGAACTGAACTGAACTCAACTCAGGATTTAAGTGAATTTTTAATTCAATTTCAGCACTTAACTTAGTCGTTATTAATATTACAATGGTAATCCACATTCCATTCCATTCCAACCTTCATTCCATTTCCATGTAAAAAAATTACTACGTACCAAACATGTAAATTGACACTTTAAAGAAGGTTTTAGAATTACCATAGATGCAAGAAACATGTAACATATTTTATCACTTGGAAGGGCCAATCACAATGTGTTAGCCCGGAACACTGAAAATTCACTGGCGAAAAGAAAGAAGGTTTTTTTTTTGTTTTGTGTTTTGGGGGGGGGGAGAGGGGGATACAACTGTTTCACCAAGCTAATCAAGAAGCTAATGAAGGTATCTGACATCCAAAATGGATCTATATAGAGTAAATAAATAATTGAATGGCAGAAAAATTGAATGGCCTGGACAATTGATCAGTTCAGTAGTATATGGGAGCAAAGAGTAAGTCCTATGAAACTCCCATCTTCTAGGAAAAAAATCTGATTCAAATTGCAGTATTACCTGTATGACTGTACACTGGACTATTGTTATCATATGACTTTGAGTCTATGTATGAGTTGTCATTGTTGTTCCCTTCGTAGGCTTAACACGAGACCGCAAGGGGTCTTCTCTCCAGCCTTTTTGCTGAGCCCTCTGTTGCCACATTGCAGTAAGTTCCTTCTGTGCTGCTAGCGCTGCTTCGGCCTTCTCCCTTGCCTCTTCGCATGTCTCCATCCCAGAATTGCACTTATTGGCCTCCTTTTGATACTGGGATGCCATTTGCTTAGCCTCTAGAAATGCCATGTCCACCCGCCTATGGTTTTTTTGAGCTTCAGCTTCTGTCAGCTTCAACTCCTCTGACAACAAATCTGTAATGCTTTTTTCCATTTCTTCATTCACCTCAGGGTCATGCTTCGTACAATCTATATAAGAGACCATCATAGGAAGAAAATAGTGTTAAAGTTCAAAATAAATTGAAGGCATATCAAATGGCTCTGATCCTATCAACAATCTAAATGAAATTTTTGTCACTTTACCCGACTTACATTTATGATTTACCAAGCTTAAGTAGGGTGGGTTTCAGTACGTGGATATTATTAATGATAAATGTTCAAATATAAAATCAATGTATGGTTACGATTCCTGATTATTCAATACCAACTGAAAAAGGGTAAATTACGATTTATAGTATGGACAGGGATATGAAAAGGATAGAAAAAAATATATACGTACAGCTAGGGTATGCCTAAAATCAGATACATATTTTGTCTTGTTTTTACTATTTGAAGATTTAAACATCAATTTTCAATAATTTCTTTGATAACTCTTTGAAAAATTAGTAATGTTTACTTTGGAAAAAACAGATTGTTTCATCATGGTAAAACCACAAAGTCAACACTTCTAATTGAAGGAACCGGAAGAAACATTTAACTTGATGGTTTGCTTAGAAATAGTTGTACCCAACGGATGTGGCGTAATCAGCCTATTGTTACATATGGTAGAAAATAATGCTAGAGGAACATTCACGCGTCTTCAAAACTATATGGGGTTTTCAATAAAAAGTAGAAAGAGGATTGGTGTATTTGCATTGGATGCCCGTATTCAAGATCTATCTAGAAATAAAGATATATTTTATTAATCGATAAATACATATTTTCAAGTATTTGACATAAATTCTGAATGAAATATCCGTGCTTCATAGATTAAAAATTTACGATTGAATATAGTTGGACATATCTGGAATTTCAATGAAAGTGTGAGTACAGTGTGTGGCGCAATTCCAGCATCTCATGCTATGTAGCTTCTCAAGAATTAAGGTCTCAACCTATAATATGAATGAGGAAAATGAAGTGTAATATACATTGAACATCTTATGTGACAACAGATAATCTTTTAGTAGTAATGTTTTTATTTTTAACAACCAGCAAGTCATTGGTTTCCAATGAGAGGGCTTTATGGTGTATACTTAATACTTAACACTGAACTTGGGATGTAATAAACATCAATTCTTTTGCGATTTTGACATTGATAATAATCACGAAAAAAACCCCACCAGCAAATCAAGTCTTGCTGAATGAGGGATAGAGTATCGCACAAACTAACACACTTTTTGTGCATATTATGTTTCTGCTTGTTGATATCTCTAAATGACTGCTTTTCAGAATTCAATTATCAAATGTTGAGATTGAATATATTTATCCCGCATAAATGTATATTATGTGATTTAAGCTAATGAACAGGCAGAAATTGCAATACCGACGACATACTATTTAGTTGTAAGAGTACTACCTGATGCCAACAAGCACAGTCCTCAAAAAAATATATTGAAGTTTAGGGCAAGTCAGATGGACTCAATTCCTGTTCCTTTACATCTAATTCAGGAAAGAAAACTAACCTGTAAAGAAAGAGTGGTTGAATCCTGCAGAGGAACAGACCAAAATGAAAATGTGTTTGACCAGCAGCGATCAGGTACTAAAAGGTGGCAATAGGTAGTTCTAGTTCAATAAAGAAAGATGGAATGGTAGAGAATTCCCCAATTTAGCATGAATTTATCTTTCACAATAGCAAAAAATTGAAGTGGTATAACATCCATTGATATTTGGCTCAGCAAAAGACTATACTTTCGGCATGGATTTGCCATCTAGTCTCAATAATCCGTACTCTGTTGTTTACTTACTTGAAAAGAGGCAACCACTGTATTATATAGGTTTTACATGGCACATGGAGCAACATGATCCTTATGCCTAAGCACCATAGCTTTAACATGCTATTTCTTTCAGCTACAATTGTTTTGAGAGCCAACAAAGTTTAAACTTTAATCCTAATAAAAACTCAATTCTTTGTCAATGTCACCATTTGATTTGAAGGAGAGAATAAAGTGTTATTCAATAGTGAAATTGTAGATGCATGGATGCCCTGCACAAGCTCATACAGATGATCACAGATTTATCTACCTCTTGTAAAAATTATAACAGATTTTACAAACTAACCAGGAAAATTCTAAGTAAATGTAGCATCAAACTTCAATTTTGATGCCTCAAACGCACAAGTGCACACACCCACACACCCCACAACAACACGCCAGCCATAATCTTAAGCTCCGTTATGGAATATTAAAAAATGACACCTCTTAACCCAAGGGATAGTAGACACTAGACAGGGACGAGTGAGTTGACAACTCTCTTGGGTGTGATCAATTTATCCTTAGTCTATGTGTAATTGATCCGTGTTTGCTAGGAACCCAAGAAAAAAAAAAAATGACCCCTCTTCCTTGATAATGTAACAACACAACTTTAGGTCCCCTAATCCATCATCAATTCTCAAAAGAAATTATACTTATCTAACATATAAAAACCGTCAAATCCTAAATACCCAGAGAGAGAGAGAGTCTGGAAGGGTGATAAAGGTGGTACCTTTGGGGAAGGATAAAAGGGATTGAGAAGAGCAATCACAGACGCAGGGAGGGCAATAGGTGTGGCGAACGGAGGAGGAGACCACTATGTAACCAATAATGCTTAGACCCATCATCCCCATTACCACCAACAACATCACATTCCCATGCAGATGCTTCCGCTGCGCATTCATATCTATGGCTATCACTGTGTGTGTAAGTTTATAGATTGTTTTGCCTTTAACGATGAAGTAGCGAGGTGGAAACGTACACGAACCTTTTTCTGCTTCAGACGTAATTAGAGAGTAGAAGTCTGCCAGTGCCCAGTTGCTGTGAACGACCTCGGACACGACGTCGCACAGGTTAGAAATAACTTTGAAAAATTTCAGTCACAGTGTTTCTAATTTGTTATATCTTCAAAGACACCCCTTCTATTTTATGAATCTTCATTGACACTCTTATTAGATTAAAGGTATTAACTAAAATATAATTTTATTAAATTATACATGATATATTTTAAGAAAATTTTTTCCACATTCTCTCTAAATAGACTTATCTTTAATAAAACTCCATCTATTTTTCTAAATTTTTTTACGGATTAAAATTTAGGTCGATTAAAACTCGATTTGAACTAATTAAAATTTAAGCTGATTAATAATTATTATTTTTTATTTATTAAAATTTAAACCAATTAAATTTTGGTTCGAGCTGATTAAAATGCTTAATAATTAATCCCAAGAGGTAACATAATGTTGCTGAAACAACGTTAGCAATCATAAGGATAAAAACCATTATTCACAGAGTAATCATTGTAGCAAAGAAGTCAAATTTAACCCTATGACGGAGTTGGAAGATCACCCTCTTGACCTAGAGCTGGGGACAATTCATAGTGATGGGTTTAAATCTGGAATCTCTAGAGCCCAAGACCATTTAAGCTTGCAAAAGACGGCCCAAGTAGCTCATCTAGACAATATTAATTGGGCTCCAACTGGACTGCAATCCAGTTTTAGTTAGACTCAATGTTAACTAACTTGGGATATGAGAGCACAGCACCTGACTAGTCTGCAAAAACTACAGCATGACATGTGAACAAGGGACAATGGAATATTACCTGACGACTCTGATGAAAAAACCCACAGGTAGTGAAGACGGATCACGTACTACAGTTGGCGAGTAGTGGGTGTAAAAATGCGTCAGAGACCATAACTCTAGGATGAAGACAAATACATAGGGGACCACATAATCAGTCAAAAAGGACCAACATGAAATCCTAACTATCAGTTGTATAAATAGCCAACAAAGCTACGATGCATGGAGAGAGCTATTTGAAAAAATTAGCAAGTAAAACCTAAGTGATATCTTGTAAAAGGCTTCAAGCCAAACATCCTACAACAACAATCTTTTTCTCCAAAAAATACAATTCCCAAGGAATAAGAGTCTCTCTTACAGTGGACGTAACCTTAGTCTTTTGACTAAAGCAAACCACTCATACCGTTGTCTTCTTCTTGCAACATACATATAGCATACATGCTCACACTCTCACATTCACACACGCATTCGTTGGGTCGCACCTCGGATTGTTCTGTAGTCCAATTCAATTGATTTCGAACCCCATCATTTAGAAAGACGTGTTAATTGACATTCATCCATTCAACATGCATTCAATTGAGAATTCAAATTCACAATTCCACCAAATATATATTATGTCTCAAAAATACATTCAAGGGAAATTTTGCATAACATGTATTTTAATTAATAAATAAATCATAAGTCAATTGCCCATATCCTTGAGGTCAGGTCATGAAAGATTTATTCTTCATGAATTTCTTAATTTTGGTATGAATAGTCAACCTTTGATCAGACGGAAGATTAATTGATGCGTGTATAAATTGGTCTAAATACCTCTGATCACAATTCTAAAAATAAAATGCTTAATAATTGAAAACAGTCGGAACTATGAACAAATTTATTAACAAAAATGTAACTGAATTTATGGCCAATTAGACAATGATCCTTTCCATACTCACATCAACCCTAACCTTGAATACTGAATTTTTAGAATGAAAACTGTGCGCATAAGGACAAGTTAATGCTAAAAATGGTTTTTTACCCTCATTAATAAATCACTACAGTTATATGATATGTATTTCAACCATACTAAAAAGATTATTACCTAGTTTAGGAAAAATGTAACATGACGGAATATACCTTCCAGGTACACCCACACAATCACCGGTCAGAAACCATTCACATAATGAAACCCTGTCTGAAAGCTTAACACTGTCTCAATGTTCATATTACTTGCTCATTTAAAGCAAAGTTTTCTTTCATGACTGATGAATCGTGCCATTCAAACTTGATATTTTTCATATGTAAAATGGATTACACTTACCGAAAAGTTAAAAAAAAGCCCAAAAAAGTGATAAATTTCAACCCAAAATGTAGAAAGTGAGAACTCAAAAAGTGAATGCACCCCAAATGTTATAAACTTTACCCAAAAAGTGGTATAGATACCCCAAAAGGTGACAATATGGTCCTGAAATTTGCCAACATGTAGAATACATAGCATAAATATACGAGTCCCGCACACTTAAATGGTGCCATGATGAGCACAACAGAAAATTGATGAGGATATGGCAATGATTTTTGTGGTGTGATCATTGAAACAGCTAGTTCAATTGTTTCTTGGGATACTCCCTTGCTCCAAATATAGTAGATCCAATTCTCACATTGGTACTGCCCATTTCAATCTGCAGAAATCACCAAATCCATTTATTAGGTTACATAATCTCGTCGCCACAGATATGCCTCTAGAACAAAATTACTGCAGGCCACCACCACTGTATGGGCTCTCGCCATTAAAATAAGATGACTATATAAACGTAGTCGTCTTAGCTCATGCAAACTTAACCATACCCTGTAATTTATATCAGCTTATAAAGAACATCCATAATTTCCATTCCATCAACAAATGTTGGTGCTGTGAGAAACCCCCAGCTCCCCCCTTCACTCACTAATCTTGCTATATTAAACATTTTCCTGTGAAGAAATTTATCTCGTGCTTTGCAAAATTTTGGTTATAACAAAACTCAGCTAAAGCGTTACTTACAGCTAGCTCAAAGTCTCCAGACATGCCCATAGATAGTTCACATTTCTCTTCTGGTATTCCAAGTGCATTGCAGACCTCAGTTCTACAGTTCGCTAAATTCTGACACCAACAAACTACAGGTGGTATTAGAAATTCTTAGAGCAGAAAAAGAAACAGGATAAGAATTTTTTTTTAAAAATAAAGCACGACATGGAATAACATATGTGAAACTTCCACCTTGAAATTCTCTGGAGTTGAAGTATAATCTGGCATTCCTATTGTCATCAGGCCACAAAACTCAAGGTTTGGGCAGCTCAAACTAACATGTTTTGCAAGTTCCACACATCCAGTTGGTTCTACTCCAGATTTTGCTGCACATTGGATATAAGAATACTTTTATCGTATTGGGAGGAAAGTGCAGGAAGAGTGTGGATATATACTTCATATCCATCAATTGGTGAGGGAAATAATCGAGTGAAAATTGTAAACACAAAAGGCTCAACTTTTCAAGTAGATAACAACTACTCCAGGTACTCACTTTCCTCTCCACTTGTATTTACTTGGACTAACACTTTTAAAGGTTTTCTTCCAATGTCTGAGACCACACGATCAAGACGATTTGCAATCTACATAACAGAAGGCAAATGATAAAACAATGAGTGGGTGAATAAAAGAACCACTTGCCAAAAAATGCTCAGAGAAAGTACAGGTAGTCCAATACAAGCATCTTTTTCACTAATAAAAGTATAGCATATGGAAGCAGTGGATGGTTAAAAGCACATAAGGTGATGAACACAACATAAAGAATTGCTGGAAAATCACTGATGTGGCAGTAAAATCAACACCGTCAAAACATGAAATAGCCAAAAAGTCTTTTAGATTTAGCAATAGTTATTCAGGTAGTATAGAATTTAACATTTTTATTCTGTAGTGTTAATTCATCCATTTTAATCTGTCATTAATAATTTAGTAAGAATTCCCATGGGTGATAGATTCTTGTTTTGCAAATTATTCTAGGTTCTTCCTTCCTGCTTTTGGCCTTGCCATGTATAAATGTCAGGCAAGCAATGTTTTGAGGACAAATCTTATACAAGGGCTGATACTAGGGGGTTGCAGATTTATGTAGAATAATCATCGAAAAGATCTGGTATCTCTCTATCTGTTTGTCAGTGCATTGACCTCTCCTTGTCTCTGTTTACCCTTTATTATCCTTTTTTTGCAAACTCTAGAAGCAACAAAGATTCTTCTTGCCATCCAATCAAAAAGTAAAAGACAAAAAGTCTTCTCCTTGCATATCAGAAAATTTTCTAGAATAATCAAAATGGAAACGACATCTTAAAGAATAATTGCTGTCACTTGAAAAGTGATATATTTCTACATAAGATTTTTGCAGAGTTAGTGTTTACCTTTTCATCATCTACAGTTTCCACAATGACAAGGTTTGGTACACCAGCTGCACAGTAAGAGCAAGGAATAAACACATATCCTTGGAAAATACAAAGGATATACTTATCACTTTCAAAATTAGTATATAAGTCTTGTGGTTGCCTCCAATCATTTCTGTTAAGAATAATTGGGTAGTATGTATAAATTGTTAATAGTAAGAGGGTGTATATGTAATTCTTATTATTGTAGGTTAACTATAAATACAATTGATGTATGAGAACTAGGTTAAGTTTTTAACCTCTCTCTAAATATTGTCTATAATATTATTGTTAATTCTCTAAACTTAACATGGTATCAGAGCAATACGATCATAAATATATATTCTGAATAAATTAATTTTTTGTTCGTGGTGTACTGTGTTTGTCGGAGTACTGTTGTGGTGTTTTTGTGTTGTGAAGCTTGGTTGTTCGTCGTCGTTTGTGTTGCGGTACTATTGTGGTGTCGCTTGTCGTGGTGGAGAGGCGCAGACGAAAACCAAGGTGGCCGTCGTGGTGGTTGTGGTGTGGCTGTTGTGGTGGTTTGTCATTTGTCATTGGTCTTAGTTGTGGTCAGTGATAATTGTTGCTGTGTGGTTTGCTGTTCGTTGTGTTGTACTGTCGTGGTCTTGCCTGGTGGTGGTGGTGGTGGTGGTCGACTGGTGTGGTTGACGTTGGTGGTAGTCGATTGGTGTGGTTGATGGTGTGCTCCTCATCGAGTTTTGGTGGTGGCTTCTGTTCTGCTTCGGTGGTGTAGTCGGCGTTGGTGGTTGCCTGGTTGTTAGTTGAAGTGTTTGCGTCGTTGAGGCGGCGCAACGAGCAACAGGGTTTCGATTGAAACCCTAGTAGTGGAGAAGACGATCCTTAGTGGGTCGGTTTGGCTCAGCGGGTTTGGATTGTTCTTTAGCCCAACCCAGTTGAGATAACTAGTCCAGTCCAGCAGCAGACCGGTTCTTTCCCAGTTTAGACTCGGTTCTTCACCATCTGGTCCGGCTCAGGACCTGATCAGTTCTGGTCCAGCTCTGTTCAGTTCTTCCGAGCTGGTTCGCACCAGTTTAGTAGTATAGCACCTGTTTCTTGACCGGTTTTACTCTGGTTCAGCGGTCAAACAGCCTCAGCAAGGCCGGTTCACTGGTCCAGAGGGCTAAACCAATCCTGTTCAACGGTTCTCTAGGTCGGTTCAGCCTTCCAACAACCATCTCTTCTTCGGTTCAACAGTGCAATAGGTGGTGAATCTTGTCTGGTTCAGTGATCTACTGATTTTCTTTTTCTATTTACTGCACTCTTATGGAACCCAAGCAAAACACTGAGTTGCTTACTATTACACGAGAGGAGTATAATCAGTTTCTATCCCAGCAACAGGCTGTCCCATCTTCCTCCACTGCTACTTTTGCCCAGTCAGGTATTACTTCCACTTGTTTATTGTCCTTTACTCGTAATCCCTGGATCATAGACTCTGACGCTTCTGACCATATGACTAGTGCGTCTGATGTTTTTTCGACTTATCAGTCTGCTACTTCCACACGTAGTGTTACTCTTACTAATGATACTTGTTCTAAAGTTTCAGGTCTGGGGACTACTCATATGAGTCCTGATATGTCCCTATCTTCCGTATTGTTTGTTCCTCAGTTTCTTTTTACTTTACTTTCCATTAGTAAGATTATTCGTTCTCTCAATTGCTCTGTGACCTTTTATCCTTCTTATTGTGTCTTTCAGGATCTCAAGACGAAGAAGAAGATTGGTATGGGACATGAAGTTGGTGGCCTATATTACCTTGATTTTCATTTACCTACTCGGGCTCTACAGACCTCGTTGTCTCCTTTTCAATGACATTGTCGTCTTGAACATCCCTCTCTCCAGAATTTGAAGCACCAAGTTCCCAGTCTTAGTTGTGTGCCGTTTTTGTCTTGTCAAGCTTGTCAACTTAGTAAGCATTACCGTGTGTTATTTCAGTCTAGAGTCAATAATCGTGTGTCTAGTCCATTTGAGTTTATACATTCTGATGTATGGGGTCTAATAAAAAATATTTCATCCAATAAATATCCTTATTTTGTGTCATTTGTGGATGATTACTCTCGTGTGACTTGATTATTTTTGATGAAAGCTCGGTCTGAATTATTCTCTATATTTGAGACCTTTCGTAAGGAAATAAAAACTCAGTATGGTTGTCGTATTCGTATTTTATGTTCTGATAATGCTCGAAAATATGAATATGATCCTTTTTCAACTTATCTTAATAAAGCTGACATTATTCATCAACTTCTTGTGCTTACGCATCGCTACAGAACGGTATTGCTGAACGCAAGAACTATCATTTGTCGGAAGTCACCCGTGCCCTGTTATTTCAGATGAATATTCCCCGATACTTTTGGAGTGATGTTGTTCTTACTGTTTGTCATCTTATTAATCGTATGCCATCCTCTGTGTTAAATGGACAAAGTCTATATTCTGTCATTTTTCCAGGTAAGACCTTATTTTCCCTGACTTCTAAGGTTTTTGGATGTGTCTGTTATATTCACAATTTGGGTCCTAAGTTTGACAAACTTGATCCTCGAGCTACCAAATGTGTATTTCTTGGTTACTCCCGCACGCAAAAGAGGTATCATTGCTACAGTCCTTCTCTGCACCGATACTTAACTAGTACCGATGTCACGTTTGAAGAATTTGTTCCATACTTTCCAGCACTTTCTCAACCTTTGGATCTAGATTTTGGATCATCTCCTGTACCACCATCTCTTTCCTCATCTTTAGATATCCCGCTGCCCACTGTGTTACCATCTACTTTATCTCTCCGTGTTTACTCTCGGCGTCCTCGCCCATCGACTGAGGTGCCTGTACCGTCTTCCTTGCCGCCTTCTGATCCTGGTACATCAGGTAATTTAGATTCTTTACCTATTGCTCTTCGCAAAGGTATTCGTTCATGTGTTACTAACCATCCTATTTCTCATTTTGTTTCATATGATGTCTTGTCTCCTGTCTTCTCCTGTTTTACTTCCCAATTATTTGCTATATCTATTCCTAAGTATTTACAAGATGCATTATCTGATCTTGGTTGGAGGAAAGCTATGGAGGAGGAGATGGATGCTTTACATCATAATGAAACTTGGGATCTTGTTCCTTTACCTCCTGGTAAACGAACTGTTGGCTGTCGTTGGATGTATACTGTTAAATTTCATCCAGATGGTTCTGTGGAGCGTCTCAAAACCTGACTTGTTGCAAAAGACTTTACTCACATTTATGGTGTTGATTATGAGGAGACTTTTTCTCCTGTTACCAAAATTTCCTCTGTTCGTATCTTAATTTCTTTGCCTGCTAATTTTGATTGGCCCTTGTTTCAGCTAGACGTTAAAAATGTCTTCCTACATGGTGACTTGGTTGAAGAGGTATACATAGAGCAGCCACTTGGGTTTACTGCTCAGGAGGAGTATGGTAAGAATATATGTCGGTTAAAGAAATCTTTGTATGGTTTGAAACAATCACCGAGGGCATGGTTTGGTAAGTTTTCAAATGCAGTTTTAGAGTTTGGTCTTCTTCGATGTCAGACAGATCATTCTGTGTTTCATAGACAGACAGATGCTGGATATGTCCTATTGGTGGTCTATGTAGATGATATTGTGATTACTGAAAATGATTCTGAAGGGATTGCCAAGTTAAAAATATTCTTACAGGATTGATTTCATACTAAGAATTTGAAAAAACTCAGGTATTTCTTGGGTATTGAGGTGGCTCAATCTAAACAGGGTATTTGTTTATCCCAGATGAAATATGTACTTGACATGCTTGAGGAAGCAGGTTTGCTAGGTGGTAGACCGATAGATGTTCTTATGGATCCGAATCAAAAATTATTAATGGATGATGGTGCATTATCTGAGAATCCGAGTCGGTATCGCAGATTGGTTGGGAAGTTTAATTATCTCATTATTACTCAACCGAATATTTCCTATACAGTCAGTATAGTAAGTCATTTCATGGGATGTCCTAGAGTACCACATTGAGAGACAGTTACTCGTATTCTACGATATCTCAAATGAGTTCCTGGACTTAGAATGTTATATCGAGCTAATGGACATCTTAGAGTGGAAGGCTTCTTAGATGCTAATTGGGCTGACTCTTCTTCTGATCGGAGATCAACCACTGGTTATTGTACTTTCTTAGGAGGTAATGTTGTCTCATGGAAAAGTAAAAAACAACTTGTGGTAGCAAGATCCAGTGCTGAGACTGAGTATAGAGAAATGACACATACGACGAGTGAGTTGACTTGGCTACTACACTTTCCCAGGAAATTGAGTTTTCAATTCAACTTCCTTTACAGTTGTTCTGTGACAACCAGACAGCTATCCATATAGCTGCCAATCCTATATTTCACGAGAGAACCAAACAAATTGAGGTTGATTATCACTTTATTTGGGACAAGATAGTAACTGGGGAGATTACAACTCCATTTGTGAAATCTGAAGATTAGTTTGCAGATATGTTTACCAAAGCATTGAGTCGTACACGTCTTATAGCTATATGTTCCAAACTTGGATTATATGATATATATAGTCCAGTTTGAGGGGGAGTGTTAAGAATAATAGGGTAGTATGTGTAAATTGTTAATAGTAAGAGGGTGCATATGTAATTTTTATTATTGTAAGCTAACTGTAAATACAATTGATGTATAAGAGTTTGATTAAGTTTTTAATCTCTCTCTGTTTCTCTCTAAATATTGTCTCTAATATTATTGTTAATCCTCTAAACTTAACAATTTCCAATTGGTTTGAGTTGGATACTTTAATATAATATTAGAGCTGAGTTTTGGGATATTTTGGGTAAGACTATGTTTCAATGTCATTGTTTTGGTATTTGATTCCGAACTTGTTTGATCGCATGTGCAGGGAAGTGTTAGGGCTTGTCCTAGATCAGTATAACAACTCCAATACGGAATTTGTGGGCTTTTCCACTAATTGCAAATTAGGTTTGAGCTTCATGAATTAATACTATCCTCTTAACTAGAAAAAGAGGAAAAGAACAAAAAGAGAGTAACAAATGCAAAAAAGACAACGATGGCTCCAAGGCATGGTCATTGCATACATAGTGAAAAGTTGTAGAGAATAGGAGAGTAGTCAAAAGGAAGGGATACATAATCATGGATTACATGAACAGACAGATATTTTTACCCACAGCCAAAGCAGAAGGCTGTACTCTTTCCATACAAACGTTCACAGAGTTTATCCCACCTAAACGGTTAAACATAAATCCATAACAAAGAATTGATTTTCATATCCACTTATAACTTCTTTAATTATGGCCCAAAAACTCCAAGCATCCAGGGGTTCTCGAATTGAATTGCCAATCAAATTCAAGATTACTGCCTTCAACCTGGATTAATATAACTTCAACAAGAAGGGCCACTGAATAATACATTTATTCACACAATTATCCCATTATCCCATAAACACTATAAGTTTGCTACCCTGCCTTCAGTACATCTAAGAATAAGAGACACAGAAAGACATCACAACAAAGCAACAACGAGACAGAGAGAGATAACGCGAAAGAGAGAGAAGTTATACATAACATACTTAGAAGAGGCTTGACTTTGTTGCTCTGCAGATTTCCAATAAAATGCCACTCAATATCCTCCGGAAGCTGCATTTATTCACTCAATTAGCCAAAAAGTTCAACACTTTCCTCCAAACCCAACATAATCCTTTTGTTTCCCAACTACAGAAAGAATCTAATTCGACACAATAAATCAAATTGTTACGAATTGTAAAATTCATATTTTTCACTTTCACAATTATTTCGGCAGCCAAACAGAGACACAATTGGGGAGAGAAAGAGAGAGAGAGAGAGGAATTAAGACCTGAGGGGCTTTTTCGATGAGCTCTTGGACGTAATTCTCGCCAAAACGGCGGTGACCGGCGTCGTAGACTTGGCGTATGACAGAGACTGGCTTGGTCTTGCTGACGGCGACGACTCTGATCTGGTCGGAGCAACGACCCGACCGATCGGCAACCTGCTTGACCCGCTGGAGCACAGATCGGAGAGCAGTTGCTGCGACGCCTTCCATGGCGGAAGCGGCCATTGGAGATTGCTCAGTTCCTGTCACTTTATCTTTTTCTCCCTCTGTCGTCGGAGCTACTTGATTGTTCATCGTTTCATTTTTCATGCTAATACACAACAGCTCGACGTTTATGTATCAGAATATGTGGGTCTTGGCTCATGAAGTCACAACTATCTAAAAGACCCGTTTATTGTAGTAGTATTAATTGAATTGAATTTATTATTTATTATTATTATTTAGGGGTGTAATTCAGGCCGGTTGGACGGATTGGACAATTAATTCTAACCCAATTTTAGGTATATAATTTTTAACCCTAACCTTACCTCGGGTTAAGGCCTTAACCCGAGCACTGCCCGAGTTTAATTCGAACGGGTTCGGGTTGAATTCGGGTTAATGATCTCGAGTTGATTTTAATTGATTTGGAGTTGCTTTACAGGTTCAATTCGGGTTGAGTTCGGGTAAAGCCCAAAATAGACTTATTGTTTTAAATGAATACATATATTACATAATATTCACCTAAATTAACAATCAATAACTCCAATCAAGTTTTTAACAGTGCTAATACTAGAACAAAAATAAAAATGAACAACAGAGACAGAGAACGATAGAATAAAAATGAAAAAATCAGTGCTAATGTTATATATATATGTAAATTTTTTTTTTAATTTGTCGAGTTCGGGTTGAACCTGTGAACCCGAGACCTTAACCCGAGTCCAATCCAAATTAAATTCGGGTTGGGATTTTTTAACCAAACTCAACCCAAGTATTAAAAATTTTTATCCAAACCTTAATTTTTTCGGTTGAACTCGGATTGAAATCGAATTGTTCAACCCAAGTTGCACCCCTATTATTATTGAATTAAAATTAATGCTGGTGGGTTTACGTGCGTCCACCAGCAACCGTGGTCGTGGTCTGCTTACTTATTGATGTGGTCATGGTGGTGTTTTATGCACAAATCATGATATAAGTCGTACATTGATTCGAGTCAATTTTAATGTAATGCAACTGATGGTATAATGATCCTGATTTGCAATCACAATCTTGTAAGGGGTTTGAGTCTCACACACCTTCTTCTCCCTACCTTAATGAACGACCAGAATAATATTCTTGATATCCTCTTATTAAAATATAAAGTGTGACAAAAACAAAAATTACTGGAAGAAGAAATACATGAATTCATGGAGAAGAATGTCTACTCAATGGCACTGGTTGGTGCAGCACTATGATGGAATATCATCCATCTGAGAAGTTCCAATGCCAGAGCAATCAAGGCCAAAACTCCAAGAATAGCAACATAAGACAATTTCCATTTTTTAGCAGGACTTTGGTTGTCTATCCCTTCAAATATATTAGCTACAATCAGAACAATCAAAGCATATCCCAGAAGCTGATGATATATCACCCAGAATTTTCGGCATTTGTGTTCTTCCCTTGGCTGCAAACAAATGGCCAGTACCTGATTGGCACTACAAAAATGTAAGAGGCTATATGATGAAACACGCGTAGCAAAGTTATCATGTTATCCAGATTTGATCTATTCATGCTCTCGTGGCATCACTGGGTTAATGGAAAGTAGATAGATTGAGCAGAGTATTTGAGCTTACTTGGATTGTTGCGAAGGTGAATATAATGGTACCAAGAATCCCATGTGTACTCATGGCGTGATGTTTGTTCATATGCCTGAGAGACAGACCAAGTCCCCATCCAATTGTGCCCATTAGGAATCCTGAGACTTGACAGAGAATGTGCAGAGAATACCATTCATTGTACTGCAATGGCAGTTTCTTGTAGTACCTCGCGATAATCACTCCAATGGGCAACAGCATTCCCCATCCGATGATGTTTACAGTTCCATGGACCTGTTGGAAGCTCACACAGAATCATAGGGTGAATATTGATGCTCCAAAATGCGATATTTTCTGGCGAGAGGAAAGGTTTGAAGAGGACACTAGTGGGCGTTGTAATAAAGAATGAATTTAACAGTTTGAGATGAGATTCAATGGTTGATAACTAAAAAGGCTCTTGTGATCAGTTAATTTTCTTACAGTTCGTAGGTGGCGATGGTGATGCAAGACATATCGACTCCTCCATGATCTTAGATCTGCTATTGTTCCACTATTGGGGTTCTGAAGAGAAAGAGTGTGTATTTGGGGCACTATGTGGGAATCGCCATGCTGCACATGAACTCTTCCCAAGTTCATCAGAGGAAAATTTTCACCATTTGAAGAGGTTTGGGCATTGACAGAGGGGATAAACCAAATCATACAGAGATTTACAATGCATAGGGAAGTCACAGAGATTCTCTTCCTTCCTCTCCTGTTTCCCACCCCCTTTTGCTCCATGTTGAAGATGCCCCAATAAAGTAGTGAACTAAATACAAGCAGACGTGAAAATTCAAATTTTCGGGGGAAAAAAAAAACTGTGCAACAAGAATTGCCAATATCAATTATGTATTGAAAAAAAAAATTGCCACAAGCTACAGTGTTGGGTTGTGATTACTAAACACAATCCTGCAATTCCATTGGAAACCAAGTTACGAAGCTGCAACGCATTGTACCAAAATGCAACTATTTCATAACGAGGAATAAAACATTCATAAAGTCATTGCACATTCAAATTGTGACCTAAAGTTCTTCTTAAGTACTATTAGGGTCATAAGAATATATGCTTTACTTAACATACTAGAGAAACATCTCTTGTGCTTTAATTTCTGTCGAAAATCTGATTTTATTCCAATCTTCGACTTTTCTTTTTCTTTTCAAAGTCATTGTCAGATTTGTTTCATTGTCACCTGCTTTTCTATGTTGTTTGCTAGAGAAATATGAGAGAAGACATGTCTAGCTTACTTGGGCATGCAAAGTATGGATTTGAAAATAAACGAAGTCGGAAAACTTGAATACTAATCCCATAAATTTCTGGTGGAACAACTAAATAGGTTCTCTGGATCAATACATGGCAGCCTGTGGTCAGTGACCACAATCAGGGGATACAGAAATTGTGGTAAGCCCAACTTTGCTTCGCTTCCAATCAAATTTCTTCAGGCATATGCAGTAATTTTTAAGTAGTCACTTGAATTAAGACCACACAGAAAAAGCAAGACTTCTAACTTCATTTTCCTAATGTCAACTCTCCTGCCAATGCCTCTATAAAACCCCAATTAATCTTCCCTAAAGCATACAGACCAATCCTCAAATTATAGCCATGGAGTCCGTAAAATTCTTCTTTTTGGTACTCTTTGTAATGATTAATATCGTTGCAGCATCATATACAGATGCCACTGATGATGACTCAAAGATGTTAAACGATCCAACATCGGTTGAAACTGAAAGGACAATTTCTTTGCGAGGGGTGAGCCGTTTCCTAGCTCAACAAAACCTGCCAGCAAATTATACTTGCAACAAATTCCCCAGGGTTTGTCGTTTGAAGGGTAGTTCCGGACCAGATTGCTGCAAGAAGAAATGTGTCAATGTGAAGACAGATCGCTTGAACTGCGGGATGTGTGGCTACAAGTGCAAGTACACAGAGATATGTTGTGGAGGGAAATGTGTGAATGCATTCTGTCACAGAATGCATTGTGGAGGGTGCCATAACAAGTGCAAGAAGGGGAAGTTCTGCACGTATGGGATGTGCAGTTACGCCTAAGTTCTACACTAAGTGTGCTGAATCTGTTGATACTACATCTAGATTATAGCCACAAGTTTGGCAATGACTTTATGAATTGTGGAAATATAAATGAGGTTGTGTCTTGTCTCTTTACTGCTTTAATTTATCGATATCAAGTAAAATAAAAATTACTATTAACTTAAAAAGTGTTTCTTCTTCCACAATCTAACATGAATCAATGGTGCAAGCTTGGTGCTTTTCTTTGAACTGCAGTATAGTAAACCGAGGTTATTCCATGGCTTGCAACCTTGATCAATGTTTTTATATGGAACCTTTTATTTGGTCAAAATGAACATGTGCTAGGGAAGGTACACAGTATCAGTTGATTACTTCATATGTTAGTGAATCCTTTATACAGTCAATTCTCCCATGATGAATTCAAGTGTAACCTACCTGACGTGGTAAGGACATTGTGGGGGTGACTTTGGCCCCATATTTAAGCTGAATATGAAGCCACAATTCTTACTTATTCTAACAAAAAAGGGATATTCTTTCTTAGTAATGAAGAACCATCTCAACGAAACGGTCTTTATTGAACTCATACTATAACACAGACTCTTGATGCACACAATCATCCGTAGGTCATGCACATTGATAGACCGATCTTTCTTATGAGTGTGAGGCTTGAGACCTCAAGTATCGGGAAGTCTTCCCATACCAATATAAGTTTCCGTTTTTAAACGCTATCAAAACTAGATCGATGCCCGCCATATAACCCTGACAATTCTAAACAAATTCCATGAACCTTGACATTAAATTTCAAATAGAATTAGATGATTTGTGTTTAGACTTAACATGTTCGCATAAACTTGTTAGACCTATCAATTAAATTAATTAATAAGAAGTTAAATATGACATGAACATACTAAATATGACTTTTATATAGCATGAATCAAAACAACGCGATGAACATAGTTACACATGACTACGAGTTAATTGGTTAACTAAGTTCCTAAAGTATTTAATTTGTGTCATTTTGGTCCCCATAGATGATCGTTAAATTTTTAACAGAATGGTCACGTATTGAGTACGTGATACCGTCTAAAAAAATGACATGTGACCATTTGCATAAAAAAAATTTAATGATTCGTCTATGTGAGAATCAAAATAATACGAATTAAATACTTTAGAGATCAAATTGACAAAATTAATACATTAAGTACTAAACTGACAAAAAATACATATTTTAATGACCAAAAATGCTATTAACACTTGAATAAATCTTTATGCGATACAAGGAATATAACATCATCAATTATCAACTATAATAGTGCTATCTATTATCATGTACTGCCGTCATGCACACTTATCACTTAATACATGCAACAAGTTGGAAAGATTTTGGGTCATGGGTTGTACTGGACATCAACCAAATTAGTCTTGGCCAACCAGATTGACCCAAAGAAAGTCAAAATTAAACGAATATCGCATTTATGAGAAGTTGTTATATAACGGATTGAGCATTTGTGCTTGTGTACCTAAATCAAACCAAGAAAAATAGCCCCTCTCTCTTACTTGACAATGTGGGCTTTGAGTTGGTCGGGTTAAACAGTAGCTCCCACCAATGTTTTTGATCTTTCCAAGAACCTGCTTGCCTCTTGACACCATTAACTAACTTCGCATTAAACAGTAGGCCCAATGCATGGTTCACTTCTTTCCTTGTGTCAAAGGTCTCATGCAATTTTAACAGGAAAGTTTATCTTGAGAATTCAGTTATGGACTCATCTAAATCTCAATCACAGCTTAATTTTTCACCACAAATTTCATGGTTCTTTCCCCTTTTCTTCTTTTTCGAAATACACACGAGGCTTGGAATAAATTCATTGGTGCCTAACTTCGGATTACTTGAATTACATGTAACTATTGATAAAGACCACCATTAGAGATTCATGGTACATACATATCCTTTCATAAATCTCTATAAATAGCCTGCCATCTTTTCTTCATTTCATATACAACCATCCATATCTTTGAGTTCTCTCCTTCCTCTCTCTCTCTCTCTCACACACACACACATAAACTCGTACATTCATATATACGCACAAATACACACTGCATATGCTATGGAGTCTTCCAAACTATTGATTATCTTGTTGGTACTAACGGCGACGACCATTACCCTTTTTGCGACACCAACTCGTGAAGCATTACGTCTTAATGGTGATGAAGACAGCATATATCATTTTCATGCTCCCAAGGGAGAGGATGCATCTTCTCTCCGACGGAGTGGTCGTTTCCTTGCCCAAAAACCGCGATCTGTGATGACGTTTGACCAATACCCTAGGGCTTGTGCTGCCAAGGGAAGTGC
The DNA here is from genome assembly GCA_963454935.2 of Ilex paraguariensis. Taxonomy (NCBI): domain Eukaryota; kingdom Viridiplantae; phylum Streptophyta; class Magnoliopsida; order Aquifoliales; family Aquifoliaceae; genus Ilex; species Ilex paraguariensis. The sequence continues at coordinate 21,620 of CAUOFW020000814.1, read as the reverse complement.
TGGCCCGGACTGCTGCAGAAAACAATGTGTTAATGTGATGACAGATAGCCTTAACTGTGGAAAGTGTGGGAAGAAGTGCAAGTACTCGGAGATTTGCTGCCAAGGTTGGTGCGTGAACCCGACCGTCGACGAGAAGCATTGTGGCCGGTGCAATAACAGATGCAAGAAGGGAAGCTCATGTGCTTATGACTTGTGCAGCTACTCTAATTAGACATGCATGCTAGCTAGTTGCTACCTCTGGCTAGGGTTAGCTGATATATATGCAGTTCATAATTGAAACAGATAGTGATTTGGTGTTTGAATTCATGATTATGTGAAACAATAAGATGTATCATCTCTCAATAATGTGCTTATGCAAATCTTGCTCATGTTGTAACTCTTGTAATATATAGATACTACTTGATTTCCTATATACTTTTTTCGATGAATAAAATATGTTGTTTTTAAAAATTTAGATGTATGTCCGAAGATGGATCGATGTATGCTCACAAGAGATATACTCGAGAAAATAAAACTACCTAATTTAGAAAAGAATGTCTTAGAATTCGAGAGACTAGATAACAACTTGTCTCGCATAACCATGACAACAAGCTTCTCCCACAACCTGAGGGGATTAGCCACCACACTACAACTCCTATATCGTTAGCTCAATAGGCGTTATCTCATGTATATGTTGCTTTGTGTCCTTGTGGCAATGAAGGATAACCCTTCGAAAACATGTATTTTGGTATAAATCTAAGCATAGTCCAAGCTAGTCATCTATATGCATGCGTGGCCCTCCGCCTTAGTTTTCAACATGTTAGTATTTGTGCAAAATTGCAACAAATGAATGTTTTTTTTCGGAAGGTAAATGTATTAATATAAAACGGATATACAAGGATAATCACCTGCAAAATGTACAATGGAGTCACTTAGGACCCAAATACAAGACAAGAAACCCAAACATCCAGGGCTCACGACACAAGTCTGTAAGAGATGCCGTGAGTAAGAACATCTACCACAGAATTGTTGACAAGAATATAGAGCATGAAACCAATATATCAAAACACAGCAGCCCAAGTACAACAACAAAGAGCAAGCCAAAAGTCAGTAGCATAACATGCCATAGCAGTAGCAAAAACCAACACAACGCAAAGCAGCCCATCTCAACATAGCAGCAACAAACAACAAGCGGACAGCCTCAGAACAAAGCAAAACAGCCCAAAACAAAGCAGAAACAGCCCTGCTCCACATAGCAGCAACATCCCTGCTCCATATAGCAGTAACAAACTATTTGCAGTAGAAGAAAACAGGACAAGGCAAGCCTGCCTAGCTTAACATAGCAACAACAACCCATATGCAGAAGTAAAAAAAGAATACGACTAAGCAGACCAACACAACATAGCAGCAACAGCCATCAATCTGACAGCCCCAATCAACAAGTAGGCCACAGGAAAAAGCAAAGCAGCCCAACACAACATAGCAGGGCTAAAAATTCTCAAACAAGAACAGAGGAGAGGATCCAATGATGCCCTTGGCATATAAGAGACCCTCCACCTACCAAACACCTCAATAAGAGACCCTGCAACCATAACATCCCAGCACAAGCAAAACAGCCCCAAGCCGCAGCACAACCAGAGCAAATAGCCCTTCATAGAAAACGCAAAACAGCCCCAAGCAGCAGCACAACAAGGCAATACAGCCCAACAGCAAAAGGCCAAAAAATGCAAAGCAAACCGAGGGATCCATGGTTCAGCTCAGCTCAAATAAGCTTCAGGAAGGTTCCATTGTTGTAGCAGAATTGCATTTTGTTGAGTTCTCTTGAATTTCAAGGATATGAGCCTTTCTCTGATGGTTTGCGTGATGGACTGAAGAAGAGAACTTGGGTCTTTGCTCTATTTTTTGAAAATTCTCCCATTTCTCTCAGTCCACAAAGAATAGACAGTAACAGAAAGGCCAAGCTTTAAAATAGTTGTCTTCATTGATTTCCCTCTCCACTGTTGAGCAACTCAAGAAATAGAATCAGTCCATTGTCTCTGCTGCCACTGTTGGTTGATCAGGAGCATAACATCATTCCAACCTTGTTAGAGAAATTACATTCAAAAAAAAAATGATTGTGTGTTTCATCAACTCTCCTACATAGAACACATTGTGGGTTAATCTGAGCTGCAAATCTTTGAATTTTGTCCTTGGTGCTCAGCTTACATCTGATAGCAAACCAGAGGATGAAGACCATTCTAGGGATAGCTTTACCATACTAGACAAGTTTATACCATTGCACGGTTGGACCTTCACTCCTAATATGTTCCTAGGCAGAATTAGCAAAAAAGTTACCCCCCGCAGTTAAAGTCCACTTAACTGAATCCTCAGTATCTTGGTCAGGAAGATAGCTTGGCATTGCATCGATGATTTCCTGCACTTGAATGGAAGTACCAATTGTCCAATTCCATTGGTTGTTCAAATTAATTTTGCTAACCTTCGCGTTTCTTCGAATTCTAGATTCTAGCAAGATCCTTGGGTTGTTTCTTTGAAGGAGTGGACCAAGGGGATACCAGTTATCCAGGCACAAGCTGGTAGCATTCCCATTTCCTACCTTCTGGATAATGCATGACTTGAGCAATTCTCTAAGTTTAAACAAATTTCTCCATTTCCAAGAGCATGATTAGGTGGCTTTGAGGTCCCAAAGGATTCTCCCCTTGATGTAATAGGCATGAATCCATTGAGACCATAAATTCTCCTTGTCATTAAAAAGCTGCCACAGGTGCCTCATAAGCAGTGCTCTATTCCAATCCCTCAACCTTTTGATACCAAGCCCTCATTTCTCTTTAGGTTTACATACCTCTTTCCAAGAGACCTTTGCTCTCGTATGACTAAGATCAATACCTTTCCAGATAAAAGATCTCAAGGTCTGTTCAATTCTATGAATAACCTTCTGTGGAAGACTCAAATGAGAGGCCCAGAATATGTGCAAGCTACATAGAATAGAAATGACCAGTTGAACTCTACCAGCATATGAAAGTGATCGATTGACCCAAAACTTAACTCTTGATTCCACCTTTTCAATAAGACTAGAGTAGTGTTGATGCTTCAATCTAGACGAAATGAGTGGAACACCTAAGTATTTGATTGGCAAATTCCCCTCCTCAACAACAAACAAATTCTTGATATGACAAGCAGTATCTTCATTTATTGCACACAAGAAAATATTACTCTTTCCTGCATTAACCTGGAGCCCTGAAGCCACACTAAACTGGTCCAAGAAATTCTTAATCACAGAGCCAGAGTTCATGTCACCATAGCAAAACAACATCAAGTCATCAACAAATGAAGGTTGGGCAATTTTGAGAGTTTTACACCTCCAATGGAATCTGAAGCTTGAATTTGAACTAATGTTGAACTGGATAAAAAGAGATAAACACCCCATTGCAATAACAAAAAGGTAAGGGGACATAGAGTCACCTTGCCTTAAACCCTCCTACTAGGGAAGTATTCAACCAGCCCACCATTGATATTCACTGAGAATCTAGCAGAGGTAATACATGCTTGAATCCATCTCCTCATGGTGTAAGGGAAATTAAGAGCCTCCAATGCTTCAAACAGAAAAGTCCAGTCAAGTGTGTCATAAGCTTTCCTCAAATCCACCTTTAGAGCACATCTAGGGGACCCTTTATTTTTATGGTAATCCCTCATTAACTCTTGAGTGAGTAGAATATTGTCACCGATCTTTCTTCCATGGACAAAGGCTGCTTGGTTTGGGTTTATAAGACTAGGAAGAGAACCTTTAATCCTATTGGCAATAATCTTGGATATAGCTTTATACATGACATTGCAACAAGAAATAGGTCTGTAGTCCCCCATAGTAGTAGGATTGAGAACCTTGGGTACTAACGCAATGATGATACTGTTTACCTCCTTCAATAACCTTTCCGTTGAGAAAAATTCCTTCACAGCAGCAACAATATCCTTCTCTATGATATGCCAAGCCCTTTTAAAAAACACAACATTGAACCCATCAGGACCTGGGGCTTTTTGGTCATTGAAGGAGAAAAAAATTTTCTTGATTTCCTCCTCAGTGACTTCCCTTTCCATTTCAGCGGCTTGTTGATCAGTAACTCTGTTTTGGATAATCAGTTGCAACAAATCCCTGCTCTCATTTGAATATGAGGGCCGTCCCAGGAGCTTTTGAAAATAATCCAGAGCCTCAACTTTCACAGCTTGCTCCCCTCAACCTTTATGCCATCAACTCTCGTAAGAGCCAAAATCTTTTTCTCGTTCCTTCTATTAGCCATAGTCTTGTGGAAGAAAGATGTATTCTTGTCCCCTTCGCTGAGCCATTGGACCCTAGATTTTTGTTTGTAAAATCCCTCCTCAATCTTAGCTGCTTGAATGTACTTTGCAAGGAGTTGTTGTTGCTCTTTATTCATGGCAGTGTCACTTGGGTTACCATCCAACATTCTTTGACATCTCTCCAAAGCTTCTTTGGCTCTAATTGTAACTTCCCTAATATTCTTGGTTATCACTTTAAACATTGTCTTGAGAAGTTTGAGTTTGCAGCAAATATGATACTGACAAGTCCCTTGAATAGGCTGTGATCAAATCTGATTCACCAAGTCTAAGAAATCCTCTCTCTCAGCAAGGAAGTTAAAAAATTTGAAAGGGTTGTTTCTCCTTTCCACTTGAAGTCCTAAATGCACAACAGCAGGACTATGGTCAGAAACACCAAGAGGTAAAAAATTTGTCATAGCCTATTGAAATGTGAGGCTCCACATTTCATTCACCAGGACTCTATCCAGTTTACGAGCCATACATCCATAACCACCCCTCTTATTACGCAATGTAAATTGAATACCTGAGTACCTGAGATCAATAAGCTCAAAATCCTGTAAGCATTTATCAAATTCTTCCATTCCAGAGTTTCATCTATTCTGTCCCCCTTCATTTTCCTGTAAACTCCTAATAGCATAAAAATCACCTAAAACCACCCAAGGTTCATTTGAGAAGATACTAGCATGGTAGATAAGATTGCTCCATAATGGTCTTCTTTCTCTATCATCATTAAATCCATAGACAAAAGAGGTTGTGAATTATACCCTACTTTCAAGATGCTTGATCTTGCAATGGACAACTTGATCAGACTCAGATAACTTACTAAGCTCCACATTATCTGGGTTCCACCTAATCCGTATCTTTCCAAAATTATGACTATCATAGTTTGCTAGACAATTCCAATCTCTAAAGACCCCTGTATGATTCTATTTTTATTTACAGGTTTCACCTTTGTTTCAAACAGCCCCAAAATATCAAGCTTCTGTTCAAAAATAATTTTCCTAACCTCCCATGTTTAGAAGTCTCATTAAGATCTCTAATGTTCTAACATGCACAATTCATTGAGGGGGTTGGATTTTTTTGAGCAAGTGGTGCTCAGCCACCTTGGACTTTGAGTCTTTCTTCTTCCTTTTCTTCTTTTGTTTGGCATTTGTTGAAGTTTAGCACTAATTAGTTCCTCATCCTTACGGACATCCTCGATTGTTTCATTTGGTACGTTTGCTTCAGGCTCAATCTTCGCTCTTAAATCAACCACAATTTCCCCCTTCCTTGTTGAGCTCCTCAAATTTCTTAGATGCCAAAGTAACACCAGCTTGCATGAGCAGTTGAGGAGGGGTACTCTCATTGACTATTATCTTAGTGATATGGTGATCATGACCCAAAATTTCTTATTGAGAAGAGTTAGAGACGCCACCTTGGATAACCATTCCCATATTATTCTTGATCGTGACCGAGGAAGAAGCTTGGTAAGCTCCTATCCGTTCCTCTGCTTGAGTCTGACCAGCCTCTTGCTGCTCTAACCCAATTATAGTTGCAATTGCCTTTCCCTTATCTAGCCTATCTGAGCTGGCCTATAAATGAGCTGGTTTGGGCTTCTAACTTTCCACAATTCTTTGTTTGGGACAAGTTGACTCGTTGTGACAAAAAATGCAGCAGTTATGACAAATTTTAGGTCTCCATTGGTACTCCACCTTGATTTCTATGGTTTCAATTTTCCCCTAGATGTCCATGAGGAGGTCAAAGCTCTCAACCAGTTTTTCAACAACATTCACCTCCACACATAATCTTGCGTAACTTAATCTCCTCTTATTTGCAGTAAGAGTGTCAGCATAAAGCAGTTTACCCATTGCATTAGCAAGGTAGCTTAGTCCTTCATCACTCCAAAATTGGAGGGGGATGTTATGCAACTTAATCCATAGTGGAATTACAGAGTGGTTCTCTTTGGTTAGACAAAGATCAAGATGCCACTTTTTGATGATGAGTGGCCTACCAAAAAAAAGCCAAGGGCCAGCTTCACATAGTTTGGTTCTAGACTTATCATCCATGAACTTAAAAAAATAGAACCCCTTTTCATATGCATAAACCTCAAGGGGGCCCATATTGCCCCAAATCTTGTGAGCTATAAAGCTAACAGATGTAAAGGGAGGTTTTTCTCTATGAAGTAACCAACGAGGCAGTTTCTCCACTCATGACAGCCCTTAGAGACAACTTCCATGGGGGGATGGACAATGATTCTATTCTTCTCTCTTTTGGGTTTAAGTATTGAAGGTTCATTACCTCAGAAGGGTGTTGTTGTAGAGAGTTGAATTTTTCCATAGCATTCTGCTTTAATACTTAGCTCCATGGCTTTGCAGGTGTGGGCTTAGTTTGTGGAACACTCATATGCTTGCTTGGATGCTGCCCATTAGAAGATCCCCCAACCGTAGGAACAGGGGAAGAGTCCCGAACATTGTTACCCGTAGGGAGAGTTGTGAACTCTTGGATGCTGCGGTGGTCCTCTATCTCAACATCAACTGTGGTTGAAGTCGCGGATGGAGTCTTGTTTGCAATAACTTCATTCGGCAACGATGGTGGGTTTGGTGGAGTATCTTTTTGTTCACTGCCTAGTGATGTTTTAGTGCGAGATTGGAGTGACCCACTTTCATTAATAGCTTGGTAGTTGGCAGAACAAGTAGGAGCCCCTTCGATCTTCTTTGGATCTTTGGAAGTAAATGCCTCCCCTGTCATGGCTGAGTTGGAATGATTTGCATAAATCAATTGGAAAGAAGGTTGGGCAGAGGATAAGTAGAAGAAAACAGAGGAAGAGAAGAAGAGGGGATCTGAGTGAATGAGGTGGGTAGCGGTAGAAAATGGAGGATTGAAGGAAATTAGGGGAAGTTGAGAAAAAATTTGACATGAAAATTCTAGGGTTCAAGGAGATTGGGGAAAGGCACAGAGAGCCATGTTTGTTGCCACATTGCAACAAATGAATGTTACTTTGCCTTTGTTGAAGGTTATTATCTTATGGTTCAAAGTCATCTCGATATCAATTATCGATCCAAAGAGCAATGAAATGTATCAATCACAATAATATCGCAGAATGATATTGGACAATCCACATATAATTTTACACACAAAACATAAAATAATATTATATTAAAAAATATCAAATCAAATACGATTCAATATATCAGACAGGACGAAATTTTTGAGCCATGGTTCATCTGTAGTTAATTAGCAATTAGTTTTGCCTAAATATTTTTTGGCCAAAATTAGTAAAGAGTTTTACTTAGAAAGTAACGCACCTCCAGTAATCAAAATTAACGGCCTAACTACTTGAGTGCACCTTACTTGAATTGGAAAGAAGTGTAAAAAATTTCTAGCATGTTTTTTTTTAGGCTGGATGAGCAATTTTTCTTCTAAGTTTAATAACAATAATATTATTTAGTCTTAATTTTTCGACATAATTTATTATAATCATTAAATTAATTACGGATTTCAATAAATACTAAATTTCACTGTCAAATTAATGAATAATAAGGTTTATGACAATAAATTCGGTCCATAAATTAAATTCAAGTAGGATGATTTGTTGAACAATTGTCTTTGGTGGCCTAATTATAGCCTATGTCTCAACCCTTTACATTCAGTATCACAGGAGTCAAAACACGATATATTGAACACTCAAGTGCTACTGTGACGGTTTTTCAAAGCCCAAAGAGAAGATAACGTAGTGACAAAGTGGACTACAAAATAGTTTATAACAAGTTCAACTTTGTTTGGTTCAAAGAAAAAAAAGGTTCAACTTTATCAAAATTGCATCCTTAATTTGTTAGGGTAAGATTATGGCACAGATTACTTACTAGTACTTAGGGATGTCAATGAACTGAAGCAGAGACAGGAGGCAGGGAGTGTAGTCTTTATCCCTGTACCTACTTAAAAAAATTTCGTTCATTCCCGGTCCACTCCAGTTAATGGGTATAGTTTTCATCCCCATCCCCGTCTGTGGGTAAATTTCTAATCTCTGTCCCCGCTTCCCTCGTACCTGTCTAAGCTCAAACCCAAGTAGCATAATCTAAAATTCTAAATAAATTAAATATTTTAAATAATCAAACAATATTCTAACATAGTTTAACACAACATAACATAGATTGCAAAATATAAAAGTCAAAACAATATAGTATTCTATTTAAAGTGTTATTGGACCACAAAAAAGAAATAGAACTATTAGAGATAAAGGAAGAAAAAAAAAATAATATTGAATTAAGAAAACGATAGCACTATACTTGAAATTTTTTAGAAAAATTTTTGTTATTACAATTCATATTAGAGTCATAAAGTGTTAAAAAATGAAAACTTAAAATTTTACTAATTCAATAATTCTTTCAATTTCTTAGTTCACTCTAACAGAAAAATTCAACAATCTCTATTCATCATATTTCTACTCATGATGAAATACAAAACTATTTTACTATCTCTTATCTGTTTTTAGAGCATAGTCAATTCAAACTCCTAACAGTTTCAATCAGTGAGCACAAATATAAAAAAAGACAATCAAGGAAAAAAGTTGATAAGATTACCACATAACAATGTCGCTTTTTAGTTTGATTACCATATTTCTAGATTAGTAGTTACAGTAAATATGTTTAGTTAGGGCTTGAGAGTATATATATATATATATATATATATATATATATATATATAACAGGTAGCGGGGGTAAGGGTAAGTTCATCCCCACCTTCATCTCCATACGGGTATTCTCGTATACGTCCACCATCCAATACGTATAATCCATCCTGGTTCAAACGAGACGGGTTTGGATGAATAACCGTTTTTTCCTAGTCTACTGCCATTCCTACTAGTACTGTCTTAAACTTTATAATTTCTTTTTTTGGGTATATTTACAATAAAATGGAGAGTTTGAGAACAATCATCAAAATGTTAAGATTAATCATAAATATTTAAAGATATATCCTAACATTTTGAGTGCTACCTTATTTTTTTATTTTTTATTTGTCGTAATCAGATCCTATTTAATTATAACTTAAAAAAAAATTTAAATCAATTCAAAATAAAAAATAAAAAATCATACTCTTCAATATTATATAATTTTCAGTATTTAAGTCTTACCCATTTGTTAATGCAAATGAAGAATTGTGAACATGTGAATTTGCAATTGTTATGAATTCGAATTTTAATAATCTTTTAAGGTCAAATTATGAAAAATTTATTCTTTTGTGAATATCATAGTCTTGACATGAGTGACCTGCTCTTGACTAAATTATGAAATAAATTAGTTAAGGTGCGCATAAACTAGTTTGGACATCATTAACCGCTAAACTAAAAAAAAAAATTTGCAACCGTGATTTTAGGCGTGCCATGTTCCCCAATTTGCATTTTGCAGAAAGAATATAATACTTTTTCAAAGCCTAACTTTCATTTCTTCAATTCCTACTTAAGACCACCCCACTAACGCTACCACAAAGCAATCAACGCCGTGCAACTTCCCTATAAATACCCTTCTTATGACCTTCATTTTCCATCCAAAGATTTCAGACTTCCTCATTTCCTCATCTAGTTCTTCATTATCTCTCTTTCTCTCTCTCTCTCTCACACACACACACACAAATAACGATATGAAGGGCCTAAAGGTCATCTTCATATTGGCCATGGTTATGGCTTTAGCCATCATTCTTTCAGCAGCACCAACTGAAGAGGAATCACTAATCAACAACGACAAAGATACTACAACTGAAAATTTTGATGTTCCTTTGCCAGAAACAGAAAAACCAACATCACTACGAGGGACTAGCCGATTTCTAGCCCAAATACCACGTGTCATGATGACATGCAACAAGTACCCTAGCGTATGTCATGCCAAGGGCAGCCCGGGGCCAGATTGCTGCAAGAAGAAATGTGTCAATGTTTTGACAGACAGACTTAACTGCGGCGTGTGTGGCAAGAAGTGCAAGTACTCAGAAATTTGCTGCAAAGGCCAGTGTGTGAACCGTTTATCGGACAAGAAGCACTGTGGAAGCTGCAACAATAAGTGTAAGAAAGGGAGTTCATGTGTGTATGGAATGTGCAGCTATGCATAAACATGCTGCAAAGCTTCTAGACGTGGAAATGAAGTTATTGGAAGACGGGCAAGCCATTCTGTTTGATGGTTTTGCCAGATTTTTTGTTCTTTCTGTTAGTTCGTGTTCGGTATGGAATAAGAGAGCCGCACGTGCCTTCGGGATTTGTCCTAATTAGGATTGTAACCTTTTTCTCTATATATATATATATATAAGTTGTAACTCTGTTTTTAGTGTTGAATAAAAAATCAATGCAACCGTTCTCACATAAACATATGCAAGTTCTCGAATCATGTAAAATTTTTATATTTATCTTTTAATTTTTCCTTTTTCTTTGATTATTCATTGCACAAAATCACAACAGTTTGTGATCAGTGTGCTCATTGTTAATGATTCACTAAGCGTTCCGTTCTTTGAAGTTTAAAACTCATTTCTTTTGATTTACACCATCTAGAATTAGTCGGTTAGTACAATACAAAGATGATTTTAGTTTGGACAGATGCGAGACACAAACAAATTAACTTACCAGACTTTTGTACTAAATCAGTTGACATGAACATGACTAAAAATGATATGCACTCAGACTAACATATGATCGAGATGAAGCCGATAATACATAATTGTAAATGGTTAAAACACGAATACAACATTCATTCTCCATTCATATATCTCTTTTTCTTTAGTTAAAACTCTAACCTCTAAATTTCCAACAATTTGAGGGTGTGCTTATTAAAATTTGTCAGATTCGCCAAAGTTTTGACTTTAAATACCATGTAATATTTCTATTTCGTTACCTGAAAAAACATGAACACACGGTATCAAAATTGTGAGGCATTGGCATACCTTTCCCAACAAACCCTAAACATAAATACTCGTGGTTGAGGCATTGTCATACCTTCTCTCTCTCTCTCTCTCAAGGAAAACCCAAACTCGTTGATGCAGACATCCGTTGGAAAGGAGAGATCGGCAACAGAAGCGAAAACTTGTCAATTATCAGGTAATGGCTGTGAGTGTGGCTCAGATTTTGGTCTCGAGAACTATACTATTTTACTTAGTACAAGTAGTTCACAATCCTACAGTGAAGATGGTAAAACGGAGATGGAGTGGTGCCTCTTTAACCTCGGAAGCGGAGATGACTGCATAAAGATCGAGGTGGAAAGACTAGAAAAGCTACTGGAACGATATAAATAGATCGGTAGGGGAGTCAGGTTTGGTTCTAAAAGGGATCATCGTTTTCCATCACGTGGGCATATTTAATTCTCATTACACGTGTTATAATTTCCTGATGCTCCTTCACTTCCCAAGCTTTTAGATTGCCATTGTTGGTGTTTTTCTAATACCAGCCTAGGTCAATATTTTACGTTAACTTTGCTGGATACTATATTGTTTTTTTAAAAAAAAAAATCTAAATGTGAAATAGTTTACGAAGATGGTGGAAAATCGACATGTTTATCAGTTAACAAAGATGGTTGGAGTTGTTAAAGAAACCGCATGTAAGAATTTTTATTGGATGGATCAACACATTTCTATTAAATTATTCTATATCAGAAGAGTTTATTATTTGGGGAGGGAATGTTTTCCAAGCTACCTCCCCAAAGATTTGATTGATTCATTTATATAGATAGATAACTTCAATATTTACATGAGCATATTGGCAGTTAACTTATACAGCTTGTGTCTCAAAAAGGAGGTTTTTCGCCTTTAAGATTGCACAAAACGTATTTGAGGGCCACTATGTTCACATCCCCGACTTATAATCGGAGTGGTCTCGTGCGATCTCATGCGCGGCCATCATTAAGTCGGCTGAATGTGTAATATAATTCAACTTCTGTAGTTCTTTGTGGTAAAAATAGACCACTTGTTGGTGTGCATCCATATGCTATTGGAAGAAAACATATATATTCTAGGAGCCTACGAGAGGATATAGTGTTGAGGCAAAAATTACATTCAATTTAACCTAGAAGAAGCTTGATGATTCTAATATTTTGCATGCAAGCAATTGAAGAGGGCTCAATCATCAGGAAACGTCAAGTGGAATTTTCATGCAGTGAATATTATTGTGTTTCTCGTTTGCTGAAATTTCTTTTGTGTTTCTTGGACTTCGATTGTGAATTGATTGTTCATTTGTGCTTGATAATTGGTCAAAAATATTAGTTCACATACAAGTAACTATTGATTCACATTACTTACCGAAAAAAAGACTAGAGATTCACGTCATGCTTCAATGAACAATAAACGAAATATCTGTTTTATTACCCATTTTAGGTTTTGTTTTTCATAATGCATTTGGCTTTTCTATCTAACCCAGAAAACAAAAAACAACAAAATAAAAACACACTAAAATATAAGTACGGATGTGGGTTTCTTACGGTGTCAAACTGGATTGTGTTGAAGTGCAAAAAGTTGATTATAGAGTGGAATAAGATAGAAGAAAAAGAAAAAGAAAAAGTGGGTCATAGTTCACTTTACTTTGGTTGCTCTCAGAAAAGTCTATTCTCATTGCTTTGAACTCCATGTGTTACTGGTGCTTTTGCTCTCACTTTTCTCAAGTACCATATACCAGCTCCAATTCCAATAGCCCCAGCAACTGAAACTGCAGTCACAGATCCTACAGCATTCCAAAAATAAATTATTAACTTGATAGATAAAAAAAAACCTTGCAAGATAAAAATACTCGAGAGATTTTAAACCATGAAAAATTGATAGATAAAAGTACTCGAGATTTTAAATCATGAAAAGTTGATATACCTGCAACTACTCCACTCCTCTTCTGCGGGGAAAAATTGTGATCTGCACATGGGGGCAAGTAAATTCAATAGGATAACATTTTGATTATCCGGGGAAGGGTGTGTAGTGTTGTACAAGTATGAGCTTGCATCTTTATTGTATAACGTGTTTTGATGTCGCGTGAGTCTAGATTAGAATAAATAATATTGTACAATTTCGGTTTGCAACATTAGAAATGGTATCAAAGCTATTGACCAAAATGGTATGAAAGCCAAGTAGACCTTTGATATATTGGTGTGTGTGAGGTTTGAACATTATTGTAGAATTTGTTTTAAAACTGTGACAATCTAACTAAAATGGATAATATTGTATAATGCAAATTCGAGATGTTATAAATATAATGTCTAATTAGTATAACAGTATCCCCATCTCTTCTAACTTTGTAGCTGGCTGCCTTTGTTTCAAATCCACCAGTAACATCTGTCTATGACAGTAATTTTACTCGCTCTAATAGGGAATTAAAACAAGCACAAGGAAGAAGAAAACCTCATACATACCTTTGCAGTAAGTGGTGACATTTCTTTTATCACAAAAACACAAGAAACTTTGTGTTCGTGTATCAAATCCACAAGTCCCACCTCCCTTAGAAACATCCTGACATTGCAGACAACGTGTAGTCACTGGAATATCAAAATCAACCCTGATTCCATACTCAGGGACCTGATCATAAGGAGGAGTAACACCAAGATTTCTCCAATACACACTGGTATAAGTAGCACAATACTTGAGCATCAATCTCAACGATTCAGTCGCTTTTGGGTAGTAAGAACAGCAAGAACTGCCACGCAATGCCGATGCACATTCCGGCAAGTGCCGGCAGAGATAACTAGCACTGTCACAGGTTGAATCACACCGGTCTGGGAAGCGTTCGCAGAAAATTGGTTTTGGCTCAATGATCACATCAGTTTCACTGCAGTTGAAGAAAAGGTAGTCATTTTGAGGGGAGAGAGAGAGATGGGTGCTTGTGTCTAGGCTAAATGGCCTGGTGGGTCTAAAGTTGTTCCCATCTTGGCAGTTCCACAGGAAAGGGTCATAAACAAGAATGTGGGGGTCGGAGTAGCTTATATTTCGAACAGGGTATCTCCCTGAAGGAGTTCGAAGCTCGAGCTGTTCTGAGTTAGAACAGACGAGGATGTGTCGATAGAGTGGGCTGCCGCAGCCATCGTCTATGCCGAAAGGATAGTTTATTGGAATGTCACCACAAGAGGTTCTGCACAGGCTTGATTGAGTTTCTATGAGGCTTAAACATGGAAATATGAGTACAATCACTAGGATAGACAAAGAAAAATTATATGAGAAACTTGAGTTAATATCTGAGATGGATCTGTTGGTGAATGGAGAAGCCATTAGAAATTTGATAGAAGTTATCAACTGTGATATCAAGCAAGATTTCAGAGTGAGAGGAAAGGAGAACCATAATTAAATTAAAGCATTGGAGGAGGAATCTCTGAGTGTTTCTTTTTTGCAGCTTGCTCTTTTTCTTTTCTGTTGGATTTTTTTTTTTTTGGTTTAATGGCCAAGAGTGTAATTTACATCTTGCTTTTCCTGGTTTGGTGCTTATGCTTTATGTTTTTCTCTTCTTTAATTACTTTCTTTATGATATAAGCCTTGGCATTGGGCCAGCAGACCATTGGTCAAGCTGGCTAGGCCCACCCCCATGGCTCTTCGTGGGCAGCTTGAATGCCTACGTGGAGGCTAAAATTTTAATGTGGCCTACAACTTTCTTTAGATGAATAATTTATGTCTGTCTTTGGTTTAAATTTTTTTGAATATTTAAATTCATAATTATTTTAGTAGGTATATTTAAGGTGAAATATAAGCCACATAACAAAATCAATATTTTAATTACATTAAGATTAAAATTAACAAGAATATAGAGTTCAAGAAAATAAAACTGAAAAAATAGGTCGAAGTAATTGAAAATTCAGCTAGAATGAGGGAGAGGAGAGTATGAAATGTTCATATTTTTATATATGAATAAAAATATTTTTTTGTCAAATAATATCTTAAATTTTCTTTTATCTTTTTCTAAAGTTTTAATCTTATAATCTTGTAAGACATATGACAAATGGGTTCTAAGACGAGTGGGGCCCTTGGTGAGCAGGGGTAGAATCGTCCCTGCCTGCTAATGACCGATTAAAATTGACCATGGGCCATAAATTCCTACGTTGCAACCTGGCCCAAGGACCATTAAATGACTAGAAAATAACTGAAGGCCCGGACCACAGGCCTGAGTAGACACGGGTCCGGACTCCGAAGACATTGGACTGTATAAGCCCGGAGCACTGTTAACCTTGCATCGATATCAACGGATGGCAGTGGACCGGAACGGAGGTTGGGAGAAATAGTCTTCACTTTCGTACCCGCTTAAAAAATATTCATTCATCTCTGGTTCAAGGGAGGAAATTTTAATCGTTATTCTCACCTCGTAGGTAAATTTTGATCCCCGTCTCGCCCATAACAATTAATTTTCTATAATTTTAAGAAAAAAATTAAAAAAAGAATAAAACCTCACAAATAGATTTGTAAAAAGGATGAACACTCATTATATAACAAATAGATCAAACATAAAAATTCACAAAAATAATATGTATAACAAATGCGTGTTTCACTTAATTATATATTACGGGTTTAGTAAGACGGAAATGAGTTTCGGTTCATTTACGTTTCTATCCTTCATATGGGTTTATACGAATATTTTCGCATATGATCATCATTTAATACGTATGATTAATCTCGATCCAAACGAGATGTGTTTTGATGAATAAACATTTTATCCTGATTTAATGTCATCCCTATTATATGTGCTCGAAGGAAAGTAGGGGGAAAAGAATATTTGAACAAAGTGGTGATAATTGGCCTTTTTTTTTTGTTTTGGGGGAGGCTTAGGAAGACGAAGGGAAACATGGTTTCTGCCACTTTTAAACCATGAACATGATTTGAAATGTCTAATGGACACTTGAGTCTTGTTTGAATGACGGTAATTTTGATCGAGTGATAATTGCATTCTCAAATCATGGTGGGCCTTATTGCTGCTGCCTCCAATGCCCATTATTTCCTGTAATGGGCTAAAACAATTAATACTTGGGCCGAAGCCCATTATACTAAGCTATCATAGGACTGCTGCCTGTGTTGTGTACATGTATTATTCTTTGCCACTTCCTCAGTAATAATAGCAAACACTAAATAACAGATTGTATTGCATGTAATTATTTTGGGAAACTAGAATATCAATTGATGTGCGAATTACTCAACCCACCCTTGTACTTTACGAAACCTGAAAACTCTCCAAGTGATAGAATACATGGAAGATTCCTCATTTGATTCCTTAGTAAGATTAGGTTTTAAGGAGTCGTAAAACTTTGAAAAAAAAAAAATCATAAAGTGCCAAAGCAGTAGTCACAATTTCGCACCACGTTACTATTAAAAAAAACGATGATTTCTTTGAATTCTCGTTGTCAGCAAAGAAAAAAAAAACTTTTTTGGAGAAATAAAATGTCAGCAAAAAGACTTAGAGAAATGAAAAACCGAAATGGACTTTTGAGGATCAAATTTTCTTCTATGAAGTGGTGTGAAAGGTATCTTTGTTAACTGTTGTGTTTTGTCTTCCTTTTGGCGTACGCAAAATGCTGATTTGCATCCTCAAAAGTCTCCCTTCTCTCTTGTCAATCTCTTTCCTCCAACCCACCATGCTTGGGAATTTCAACTTTACACATTTCATAACAAAAAAGTATACTAAAATATCACTTCTTGATTCCGTACTTCATTTTTCACTCAATAAAATACACTATGTGTAAATTTAATTTAATTTTATTATATTTTGTTCTTTTATACAATCAATGGTTTTGGAATATTCAAATCAAATTTATCGGTGTAAATTAATTTTTAGTAAGATACCTTCGTGATACTGTGTCATTTGCACTCTCTCTCTCTCTCTCTCTCTTCAAAATTTGCATTCTCAATTTTTCGAAAAAAAGAGAATGGATGAATATTTTCAGGTTGCTTTTATTTTCTGTAGGCTGCGTTCTTGAAAACCACGACTTGTAGAGGGGGGTGGGGTGTTTTGGTCCAAAGAAGTGGCACTAATTTCAAACCTTGGTTGCAAAACACTCAGAAGATACCTCAAAGGCTAATTATTATAAGAGTAATATTTGATAGATAAATTTACGGTACTCTAAATTTATGCTTTTAGAAATAATATAAATGAAGTAAAACACAAACTAATAAGAATTTACGCATGTTACTTTGCAATTGGCAAAAATAATGAAGGTACCGTATTGAACAATTATTTTTATTGTTTTATTAGGACGGGTTATATTTGTGAATATATACTTTACCGTAGACTAATTAGTTTCCTATTTCATGTCGAGCTAGAGTTTTTCTAATTTTTTTTTATTTTCTTAACTTTGTTATAAATAGGTTAGCAAGCCACAAGACACAAGGAACTTCCATTATACTATATCAATAATAATATCCAAAATAATTTTTTTTTATTTTTTCTTATAAATTTGAGGTTTCTTGTATATTGTCTCATGAATTTATGATCGCGTGTGATTGTTCGATACATTAAAAAATTATGTTTTTTTTTATGTCCCATCAACATTGCATACGTAAATTAGGTAGGGCAAGGATTGTATTATTGTGAGGTTTCTATATATATAATATTATTTAACTTAATTTACTGACCTAATTACTTAAAATTATTGACTTTACAATGACTCTCAGTATTCGTTAGAACCCGCTTCTAATCTAATAATTATGTTAAATTAGATAACAAATTAGAACCGATAACAGTATTGTATATACTTCCATTGTCGCAGCCTTCGAATTCATTGAAGTCCGTAGTCAAAACTCAAAACACCGGTTTCATGCATGCACTATAAAGCATTAAGTGCCCTTTTTGAAAGGAAAGGTGGGTCTTGATTGATATTGAAAACTTCATTTTGGACACTTATAGATGAGATGTGTCCCTCTCAGACGGCGCATGCATGAGGAGTAGGTAAGTGAAACTGTTTTGTACTTCTCTTGTTGTTGCTCTTTTACATCAGCATGGTGCGGTGCACCAGACAGATGCAGTAGTTTAACGCAAGCCTGGTTAGCGTTAGTTATACGTATGATGTATCCGAAACTTGCATCTGTAAATCCAAACTCCGTGTTGTTGAAACGATTATCCACTAAAAAACCTTCGACGAGTTTGTGATCATAAAATATTTATTTCATGAACACGTCTGTTGTATGTTTGTGTATACAGATACATATGCAATGTAATGTAAACTAAGACACTAAAAAACTCAACAAAGCATAGAAAAAGAAGCTTGACAAAAGAATCAAGTTGTCTTTGCTTGAATGAACAAAGTTTCTTGGTTACAGCCCAAAACCAAACCTTTTACTTGAGTCGTATGAATAAGTGAAAAGTAACCCATAGTTCATCATTCTGTACGCAAAGTGTCTCAGCAGAATTCAAAGCCATTGCCTTCAACTGTCTGCTAGTTTTTTTAATAATGAAGGTGCAATCCCACCTAACCATAACACTAATTTTCTACACCATGCAACTAAACCACGTGGGTGGTGATATATATGGTCAATAATAATCACGCGGTCAAATCTCCTTTAGTCTTCAAACTTAAATTTTAAATTCTTTTAATATGATTTAGATAAAGAGCCAGATATTAACGCGCGGTTCTTTTATCAATAAGTGTTAGGCAAGTTAAACATTTTTTTTTTAAAAATAACAAAATGGCAAATGATACATCAGAGAGTGGATAAAATCAAAGATGAATATAGGAATTAGGTCTAGGAAGGCAAACCATTTGCACTAATCTTTATGGAGCAGTTCTTTATCAGAGAAACTATAGGGGAGGAAGAACTCAACCCATAGGTACAATTATACAAGTGATCACTATAATTAGCTGATACTATGTAATTGTTAAGTAGTTTTCCAAACTCTATGGGGGATAATCGAGATGGTGTTTTTAACTATGATGACTTTGTTTTTTATTTAACAATATTGTTGGATCATGTCAACTGCCATATCATTTAGATAACGATAACATTGCTTTTCAATTATTTAGTAGATGGCGAACAGAGAAGATGGGAGAAGGACTAAATACATATTGCCTAATAGCTGCTGCTAAGGCAAACCAATGGGGGTCATGGTGTTGCAGTGTGAGGAGGAAAAGTGTTTTTGATATTTGACAAAAGAACCCAACAACATATTGCAACCTGAGAAATTACAAGATGCACCTGCTGATTGATATAGTTAGGTTGTCTCATTAACCAAAAATAAAATTATAAAAAGTAGGACTTTTTTTGTCAATAACATTGTAATATTGTAGTAAAGAGATAAGTTTTTATACATCAACCATCGTCCTCATTCCTATACTATGGGATATCTGGAAGAAACCATTCTATAAAGGATGAAAGAGTTTGAGGGCCAACTAGTAATTGTAAAAAAAAACAGGTTTTGGTTTGGGAGAGAGAAAAGAGAGTGATGCTATTTGCATCTAAAAATCTGACATAATTTGCTGATTTAATGGAACCATTAGATTAACTTTAAATTCTAATATTTGATGGGACCCACAATAAATCTAAATGTCATAATAAATTAAGTCTTAATAACATTGCTTGAAAAAATTTGGAGGGGGGGTGTGTGATGGCGAAGGCGTTTGGAAAGAGCCATGTTTGAGTAATGTATTGCGACATAAAATACTGATTTAATTTCTTGACAATGAATCAAGTGATAGAATCTCAATAAAAAAATCTTAACACTATGAACTTATTACAACGACCTCATTAGATTAACAAATTAAATCAATTTTTTATGTCTCAATAGCATAATTCACCATCTTTTTGTATAGAACAATGTTACTTAAATCTAATAATTTTTTTATCAATAGATTGACAAATAAATTTTACTATTAGTTGTGACCCACTATCTAGAATTAATTTGTCGATCTTATTTATTAACTTTGACTATATTTCCTTCAAGGACCTCATCAAATCGCCATTGAACTAATATCTATTTATGTTCCTAGGTATCCAAGACGTATAGAATACAAGAAAGGCAACTCACACGTCACAGCCCTTCAGCGTTGATTCATTCAACCACGTTTTCAACCAATTGTCTAGGCCCATCGAATTAAGAAAGATTATGGTAACAAAAATAAAAAAATAAAAAATTGGTCTCGTACCAATAAATATTATTATTAAAAGTCAAATTGTATTTCATAAAATACAAGTTAAAATTATTTATAATTGATCATGAATAACAAGTGATAACTTCCCTTTAAAAAATTGTATTTTATATCATTAAACATAAAATTTTATGATCGATAATAACGGCTCGTTATATTATGACTTAGATCCTAAAAAAAATTAACTGTAATACTTTTTTTGGTACCATAATAATCTTCATCAAATTAATACTAACATTATTTTTCGGTATTATTGGATTAACATTAAGTTCTAATGTTTGATGAGAATTAAGGTCAATCCAATGGCTGTAATGAATTAGGTCAACAAATTTAATCAATAAATTAAATTTCAATAACATTGTTTGGAAAAAAATTGATGTGCCTGACAAAGTTGATCAATCCAATTTTCTTGGCACCTTTTCTTTTCCTTTTTATTTCGTCTGAATATGACCTTTCTTTTTTTGGCGTCTTGGTTTTTTTCTCATGAAAATTTCCATTAAAGACAGTAGACTGGCTACCAAGGAATTTCCTCTGTTTGACGGGTTCCATATCCAACCCACGACTAGTCGACTGAGACACTTGTAGCTGGATATCTTGGGCTCATCTCATATATAATTTACGTCGTGTCGTACCAAAATTTATTTAATTTATACTGATCTTATATTATAATTATATATAGTCGTATTCATATTGATTCATTTTTCAACTTGGTCATAAACCAAACTAAGACTAAGCTTATACCTATTAATTTCGTATCATTTTTATGATAAATTACCGAATTTGTGTTGAAAATTTCCAAACCCTCGTGCAGTCTACACCGGTTGAAAAATGAGCTAAAATGAAAATGGTTGGATTGGATGCAAATGGTCAATATATATGTGGCAAAAAAAGCTAGCTGTAGCTATCCTGAAAATGGTTAAAAAGTGGAAACTTTCATGTTGAATTTTCTTTGAAAGAAGACATTAGCTAGTCATGGTAAAGAAAAGAAGCTATCAACCGACTTTCTACGTTTAGATTCAAAAGAAAGCATGTGTTTTTCTTCAGTCCTTGCCCCACTCCTTGACAAATTTCAAAGGAAAAATTAACTGGGGATCAAAGCAAGTAAAGATAAGGAACTTGTAGTAACAATAATATATAGTGGATTATTTTTCTTTGGGAAAGATTGTAGTACCATGTCGAAAATTACAACTTTTTAATATTAGTTATAATTTTTTTGAGGTGTAAGCTACAACTTTAAATGACATAATCGATTATAGAAGGTTGAGATTGATACTGGTA
>CAUOFW020000813.1:0-188216 GCA_963454935.2 Ilex paraguariensis | reverse complement strand
TATGATATCCCACGAATGGATTAGCTCAACTACTGGTATGACAAAGTGCTAACGCTAGGAACAAATTTAAGGTATGACATGTGCAAGTGTACATTTTTAAAAAGCTTCAACCTCATAATCTCTCAATGCTATGCAATGTCAATATGCATGACACACTCAAGCAACGCTATGCCACCCATGACTTGCTTTACGGTCCCCCGCCATCTACCCACGAGTACTGTCATTGGCCAGATTTTGGATTTTTCACCACAAGATCTACACCCTCATAATGCCTAGCACCATGTGCTCAACCCACACTATGTTCCAAGAATTCATGTATGCCAAGATGCCATGATTTTTTTCAATGTAAATTCTATGAAATATTTCATCAAACACCTTATCTACATGAATGTGAATCATCATTCAATGGATTAAACATATGATCAAGCTTCATATTTCTATGAAACATTTTATCAAACACCTTATTTACATAAATGGGAAGCACCATTCAATGGATTTAAACATATGATCAAGCTTCATATTCATTACTTTCACAATTTCTCAAAGAAACAACAAATACACAAACTACCAACTCATGTAATAAGTCATAACTCTCAAACCACAAGAGTTTTTCTACATGAACATAAGTTATAATATAATAATCTAACATAAGCAATATACACCTTCACCATAGCAACAAATTGTCAAGAAACTCAAAGAACACAAAAGTACTTAGACCACTAATTCTAAGTTTTCAAAGTAACTACAAACTAAATGATTTTATAACATCAAGTAAATACCTAAATCATTCAATCAACACATAGGAAGGCAAGAAAACTTAAATCTATTCCCAACTTAGTAAAATATCATACCTAAAATAATTTTTCTCAAACCAAGAAAGTTGTGTTCGCTTTATAGCCGAACCGATTGGTGAGAATATAGCTCTTATTGAGAGGAACAACTTCTTAGAAGTAAGTCTTACAAGAATCTTGGCCTAGGATTGAGTTTTGGTGGCTTGAAGCTTGAAGAACCTAGGTTTTTTCTTCCCTTTTCCTCCAAAAACGTGTACTGACCCTTCATAGCCAAAAAAAACTGATATTTTTACACTAAATGGCTGTATTTATATTGGAGGGCAAAGGTGCAAAACCCCTTTTGCCCTTGATAAATCCGGGACCCCCGTTACATTACATCTCTTCCCAAAACACTTCAATTCGATATTTTATTTTAACCAAAATTCTTAAAATTATTTTAAATGAAAAATTTTAAAAAAATATATTTTCGCTAGTGGCAGGGTTTGGCCGGTCCCACCTAGGCCACCCGGAATACTTTTTCGGTCTAATTTTTGAAACTGATTCTTTTTTGGCTCAAATTTGCACAGTATGTGTATTTTAACATTCTAAGCATGTTTCTCTTCTATGACATACTCAAATTATGCTCTTAAATATGACTTATTCTTAAATGATACATTTATAGTATCATATCGACAAATGATACATGAATAGTGCCCTACCGATAAAACTGAAAAATTTATCCTTACTTTTTAAATCTCTACAATAATATTATAAGAGGCTTTGATATAGGGTATGACAATGTTTACATTTCAAGATTATAAATGTAGTTTGTGGATGTGATAGGAAATAATGTAAACACATCAAAGTGAATGTATAATCATTACTTCAATTTGAGATACTCGCAATAAATATGGAACTGTGCTTAAAAGGAGAAATATATATTTGACGTAAATTTATTGTTGTGATATTAAGGCTAGAATTATTGTTAATATTCCTCTATTTAGTTTAAAAGGTTAAGGCAAAGCACCAGAGACCAGCGGAACTACTCCAGCCTTTGGAGGTGGCTGAGTGGAAGTGGGAGCACATCACTATGAATTTTGTGACTCACTTACCACGGATTTCACGGGAGATAGTCAGGTTATATGGGATACCCGTATCTATAGTATCCGATAGGACCCCTGGTTTACAACATATTTTTGGGAGAGCTCTAACGGTCTATGGGGACACAGTTGATGATGAGCTTAGCTTTTCAACCCCAAACGGACGGTCAATCAAAGAGAACCATTTAGATTTTGGAAGACATGCTTCAGGCATGCGTCCTTGACCTCAAGGATAATTGGGAAGAGCACGTACCCTTAATGGAGTTCACCAACAACAATAGTTATCAGACGAGCATACATATGACACCCTACAAAGAACTTTATGGGAGGCCACGTTGTTCTTCGGTTTGTTAGACGAAGGTTGGAGAAAGACCCTTTCACGAGTCCAAATTTGATCAGAAACACTTCAGAGAAGGTGGACTTAATACAAAAATGTCTTCTCACGGCTCAAAGCCGCCAGAAGAGCTACCCCGACACGCGATAGCGATTTTTGGAGATCAAGATTAGAGATCACATCTTCTTAAAAATGATGCCTAAGAGGGGAGTGTTCAGGTTTACGAAGTGAGAGAAGCTGTCACCGAGGTATATCGGGCCCTTCAAAGTACTCAAGAGGGTTGGCACAGTCACTTACCGATTGGCTTT
Source organism: Ilex paraguariensis (assembly GCA_963454935.2). Classification (NCBI taxonomy): domain Eukaryota; kingdom Viridiplantae; phylum Streptophyta; class Magnoliopsida; order Aquifoliales; family Aquifoliaceae; genus Ilex; species Ilex paraguariensis. The sequence continues at coordinate 185,704 of CAUOFW020000813.1, read as the reverse complement.
ATCGCTAAATTTATCTGGTGTTCCATGTTTTCATGCTCCAGAAGTACATTTTAGATCCTATGCATGTGGTTGTATGTGCATGTGTGTGTAAATTTGGAGGACGAAATTTCTTTAAGGGGGAAGAATGCAAAACCCGAAAAAATTTAAAATTTTTTTTGAAAAAAAAATGGTATTTAACCATTACAGTACAGGTTGAAAACCCAAATTTTTTTTAGAACTCGAATGAAAAAACAGACCTCACCGTTGGATTTGTCTCATGAAATATAGTTACTCATTCAATTTTTGTTAAATTTTGAGATAGTCAAATTTTTTCACATTTTACGATACGATTAGATGTCGCGCGACTAAAATAAATGTGATCAAAATTTATTCATGGAATATAGGAAATAATTTTATGTTAGTTGAAATAAAATATGTTGAACATAACATGAAAAAAATTTTAATTGATTCAGGATTAAATTGGACCAAACAAAAGAGGCGCGCATGGCGTTGTGGGCCCAGTAGATGGGGAGTATAAAAGGGGAAGAAAATCTAATTTTCTTCCCCATTCTTCGGGCCATTTTGGATAGAGAGAGAGAGAGGGAGAAATAGAGAGAGGGAGAGAGAGAAAGACAAGGGTTCTCCAAGCTTTCTCCTTGCGATTTGCGACTATCTGTTTGTCGAATTGCTTCGAGCCAAGAACAAAAAGTGTTCTATGTGATGAGAGCTAAAAACATGTACAAAAAATCATGGGTTTTGCTAAAGTCTCAAGACCAATATTTTTGGGATTCAGGTTTTGAAGCTTAAGTTGGGTGATTTGGGACTCCTTCTACGTGTATTAAGCTTCAAGAGGTAGGGTTCTTTTTCTAACTAGGTTTTTTTCAACCTAGGGTTGCATGTGGAATGGGAAGCATGATTAAAGATGAAATCTCTTATCAAAATATACTCCTAGTATAACTAGAGTATAGGAAATGAGTATAGAAACATGTTGAACCAATCTTGTATTAATTGTGTTTGTTGAAATTGTTTGTTTATAATTTCTTGAGATATGTGATGAATGAGACATGCTTTGTGTTTACATTTCATGCCTTGATGGTTTTGGATAAAATGCATATGTTGAGTAAGTGTGTTAATTGCATTGAAAATATTATAACATGCTTTGGGTGAGGTTGCGAATTGTGATTACATGCTTATGATGTAATGACAATTGGGAAACGTTGGTTGAGATGTAATATGTTCATTATATGCTCATGATATGAGGAACATGATATTTAGAATTGCAATTGTGAATTACAATTACTTATTCACGGGTAGCATTGCATTCGTGGGCATTCAACATGAGTATGGATGCGTGTGTGCATGTTTTTTGATCAATCACAACATAGGTGGGTTGATTCGTGAGCTCAGGAAAGTCGCACCAAGGTCCTGCTGAATTGCACAAGAAATTGAATGAATAAACGTGTTAGGGTGTACTAAGAATGGGCTACAAGACCCAGTTACTTGGTTATACATTTCCCGACGATAAAATTCTAGAAAAGTGTAATGGCGAAGACGGAGCCGCAGGTGAATGTCCTGAAAATCCGTTGATGGTGTGGTGTCCCATTGGTGACATACCATAAACCATCGCCCCACAAAGACACAAGATTTTTATAAAATGGTCATTGAGTGTACATAACTTCAATGAAGGGGGGTTTGGAATGTCCGGATGCATACACATGGCATTGCACGTGTTATGGGAGCCGATAGAGGGCTCGGATAACATTGCATGTGTGAGTCTCACCTCATAACATGGCATGACATTGTGGCATTCATTATTGAATTGTATATTCTTGAACGAATGTTTGATTGTTATGTTGCATGCAAACATTTCATATGCATCTGGGTTGGAGAGTAGCCTCTTTAGGAGATTCCCTATTGAGTGTGGCTCACCCTTTATGGGAACAACATTTCATGTGCGGGACAAGCGCCTGCAGACGGCCCGCACTTGGGCCCTTATTGACGAAGAAGCTAAGATGTGACTTTGAATTACATATTATAACTAAATTATGTAATTCATTTTGAACTTGTAGAATTATATTAATGGGTCATGTAATGAACTTTTATGGATTAGAATTTGTGTATAAGAATATATGTATGACTATGAAATGAGTTTGGTTGGACAAAGGTAGAGATTGGAATGAATTGGGAAAAATCTGGGCCCATGTACCGGTACCTAAGTGATTAAGTACCAGCACCACACTGTTGGGAGGCCAAGGTACCAGTACCTTGACATAGGGGTACCAGTACTTAGATTCCAATGGGCTCAGATGTCGGTACCAAGGCTTCAAGTATCAGTACTTCGATGTACAGTGGGCTCAGGTACCAGTACTACAACATGTAGGTACCAGTACCTAACAACCAGTGGGCTCAGGTATCAGTACCTCGTCACCTAAGTACTAGTAACTGGCAACTGGAATGAATCTGAGAAATAAAGGTCCAAATACCGGTACCCCGTTACTCAGGTACCAATACTTGTCAAACAAAAGGCTCAGTTACCGATACCACGTGTAAGAGGTACTGGCACCTCTTTCAAACTTTTCAAAAAAAATTTAAATATAACTTGTCAAGCCTTTGCATCTTGAGCCTTCTTGCTTAAAAGATATAATTGGTTCAATATCAAGTGTAAATTGATGGGGATTGGACCTTGAAATGATCAATTGATTGATATGTGCACAGGTTATGCGTTTGAGAGTGCTCTGATATAAGAGAGACTACCCAAACTCTATATCGGTTATTATCCCGATGAAAGAGATATAATGATGTGGTGTCGAGTTATACGGCATTAATAGGTACTTCTACAAGTTGATGAGCGATCAACGGATTGAGAAATGACCCCGGGATTTGGGACGTCACAATAGATATACTGATCAACATAAAAAAGGTTCATTGATATAATATCAAACAATATGGTGTGATTTCATAATAGTTGGTCTGCCATAAAGATTCTTAAGTATTTTAATCTACCTCTTGTTCAGTGGTTGCGTCAATATACAAGTAAATCCTCTAGAAAATTAGTTTATTGTGTTTATGAAACAAATAGATTAAAAAAATTTATAGGTTAATATGTTGTAGTACCAACCACTCGGCAAGTTCTACCTGCAAAATGGAAACCTTTAGATTTTGTCAACCAAAGCAAAACAATGTTAACTTAATTCAAAAAATTTAGAGCATTTGCAAATTCCACCGATACTATTGAAGTCCCGAAAATAAACTTATTAGCGACAGAATAAGCGAATTGTCTTATACACACAAGGGCGCCACATGCGTCCAATTATCTATTGGTAGCACTATCATTTCGATCGGCATTAACATTGCTCTAATTCTGGTCATACAATAAGCTTTGAAAGGTGACAGGCATTAAAACATATTTGAATATTCAGTTCCAGCCAGCAAGCAAGCAAGAGCATTACTTCATGAGAAAAAATAGCAAAATTTTCAAGGTCACTAAATCTACAAAATTGAACAGTATCACCACCTTGAATGGAATTAAGTCTTGCAACAACACGCTGCATTCTATTTGACTAAGAGAACCGCAAATCTCTTCCCTAAATATCCTAGTAGGTTGACGTTGAAAAGCAACAGTCGCCTGCAAGTGCTAATGTGTCAATGTGCCCCCCAAAGCTCCCTGCCATCAACAATACACTCCCAAAAAAAAAAGAGAGATTTAAGCTTCGATACCAACAAAAAAAATACATTTAAGCTACGATGAGTTTTGATGGACAAAATACATATGTTTATCACCCCCAAAAAAAAGGCTCAAGGCCACCAGAATCAAAATGTAATGTATAGAAAAAATTCATGAGAAATTTACCAAAAATAAAAGAAAAAATCCATGGGAAAAATACAGACAGCCACGAAGATTATTTCAATCATGACATAGTACAGTGCTACAATATTCCCTGCTATAAACAAATTCCACAATCACAAATCATGAACACATACATAGTCACTATACGTTGATACTAAAAAATTAATAAGATATTTACCAAAAAAGAATAGAAAAAATCTATGGGAAAAATCAGAGCCACAAAGATCATTTCTATCATAACATAGTAAAAAATAAAAAGCAAATAAGTGCTATAATATTCTTGCTATAGACAAATTCCACAAACACATCAGGAAAACATATATAGTCACTATATGCTGATACCACAGATAATCCTCACAAATTTATATTAAACAAGAGCAAACATTAGTTGAGAAAAAAATGTATGTTCACCAAGTGCATATGAGAACCAACCAAGGAACTGGACAAGGAGGTGCAATTGATGGTGGGTATATTTTGTACAACTTGAAGCAAATACTGGCCAATCTCATGTCCGGCCAGCAAAAGAGTTGAAAATGAGTTTTCTATAATATCACCTGCTGAATCTATAATGGCTCTTTTAAAGCCTTCCATTCAATCAATTTCTGGCGTAGTTCTATAGCTTCTTCAGTCATGCCAGCCGAAGCTACCCCTTTAATTATGGTGGAATAAACAGTCTCTTCAGGCCTGTAACGACTTGAGATCATCAATTCTAGGACTTGGATTGCAATATCTATCTTGTTTTTCTTACATAATGAATGGATCATGAACCTGTAAGCACTATTTTTAATCCTGTGCTTTCTCTTAGTCATCACCTTCAATATTTCCACAGCATCCTCGACTAGATCTGCCCGGAAGAACCCCCAAATTAAGCATCGGTGTGTAATATCATCGGGAATAATCCCATGCTCTTTCATATGACAATACAATTCCACTGCTTTCTCCATGTAACCCTCCTTTGCCAATCCATCAATTACAATATTGAAAGTAATCAAACTAGGCGAGCAGCTGGTGCCACCTAGATACAGAAGAATTTGGAGGGCCTCACCTGTCATTCCCTCTTTACAAAGAGCACGTAAGAGTGTGTTATAAGTGATAATGTCTGGAGAACAGTTTTGGGAAACCATTTGACCAAAGAAATCAATGGCACGATCTAAAAGCCCATATTTACACAAACCATTTATCAAAATGTTGTAAGTGACAACTGTAGGAGGATGGGAAGTTCTGTTCATAAAAGCAAAGATCTCATCCACCCCATCCCAACAACCATTACTAGATAGAGAATGGAGAAGAGTGTTGTATGTTACGGCATTGGGCTCCATTCCTTGTGATAGAAGATCATATATAACCAACACTGTGTCTTCCACGTTTCCTTGTTTACATGTAAAACTAATCATTGAGTTGTAGGTCACGAGATCAGGATAACAGCCCTCAACTGCCAAATCTTGCATTACTTCTATAGCCTGAACAATCCCACAGTGCTTGCAGACTAGCTCAATGAGAATTGTGTAGGTTATTACATAAGGTGGGCATCCCTTTCTCAGCTGATCTTCCCAGAATCCAATGGCCTGATCAAACCTCCCAAGATCAAACATGACGCGTATTATCGTGTTATAAGTAATCACATCCGGGGGCAACCACTCAAGCTCATGTCCTCCAAGACATCAATGGCAGATTTTAACTGTCCCTTTTTACACAGACCACCAATCAACATGTTGTAAGTTATAGTATCTGGAATTCCACCAGACATAACCATAACTTTTAGGACTTTTGCAGCTCTGTCTATCCGGTCAATCTTGACAAGGCCCCTAATCAAGTTTATGCAAGAAGGGAAATGGGGAATTTGGTTTCTACGAGCCATCACTTCTATCAACTTTGACGCATCGACTAGCTTCCCATAACTGCAAAAGCTTTTAAGAAAATCATTATTAGTTTCCTCACCATTCTCAACAAAAGGGCCGTCTATAGACAATGTTGAGGGACTAGAATGTTTTTTTAAAAAAATTTGCTCTTTAAGTTTCTTATCTACATCCTTTACGTATCCATCTGAGCTCCATTCACCTTGTGCACCCTCATTAACTTTATCTAGGGAAAGACCTCTCTGCTGGCCTCTAAATCGTAACAAAGATCTATTTCTTCCTTCATTATCAACTTCCCTCCACTTTAGACAAAATTGAGTTTTGCAATTACCCTTGGTTAAGCAGCTGAAGTGAATTGATGATGCTTTTGCCATCGCATTAGCGCTATAACCGGAAATAAGTTCCATTTGGCAGCAATTCAAATGTAGTCCATGCAAAGAAGGAACCTCGATCATCGATTTCGGTGGGATAACTGTAGAACCCATTTTTTCTTCACTCTAGTCAACAACATAACAAAGCCTTTATCCCGTCCATTTCTTTCCCCCTAATGGACAGCAAAAGTTTAGAAAGAGGTTAATAACCTCGGTTTCAACAATCAAATGCACAACCAGAAAATTCTTCAGTTTTCCCTGATTCAAACAAGCACAACCAGAAATTGATATCTCGCAAAAAATGTCAATTGCACAATTACTTCTAAGATGGTTGTCCAACCAAACCTCAATATTGCCCATGAAAATTCTTCAGTTTTCCCTTCCCTTTACCAGAAAATTGCATATGTTCAAAAACAGGATCATTTAGTATTCTGTCAATCAGACAATAAATAATTCTAAAACAATTCAACCTCGAAATTAGCAAATTCAAGCACCCAAATCAAAAAAAAAAATTGAAATATAACGCAGCACCAAAACCGAAGTTCAAAATTTTAAGCTAGAACCTAGAGAAAATATAATTTAAACGCAAGGAACATTTTGGAAACCTAAAGCTAACCAGTTAACAGAATTCAATTCAGAACAAATTGTAGTACTTAAGGCAGAGAAAGGGAAACGAGAGTTTCATCTCCCAAAACCCCACAAAGCCATGGACCACCCAGCTCACCAAATTAACTCAGAACCATATCTAATTTAGATTTCACGAAATTAACAACGCAGTCCACAAAATTGTAATTAGAACATTTCCTCGAGAAATACAAATTTCTTGGACATAATTGAAGAAAGTAAATCATAAGCGGGAATGTATACCTGTGTGTGTGTGTGTTTTTATGCAAAGAGTTCCGGGTAAACAAAATGTAAGACCAAACACAATTGAGAAACAATCAATGTAACGACTTTAATTCAAAAAAAGTTCAATCAAATTTAAATAAAAAGAAAAAGAAAAAGAAAAAATACCATATAGAGAGAGCGAGAGTGCAAACTTCAAGCAACCAAAAAAATTCCACAAACTATTAAATCTACCAACCAAAAAACACTCCAGAAACTATGAAATCTACCATTCTTTCACTTCGATTCTGAATGAAATCCTCAATAAAAAGAAACACAAAAGTAAACCATCAGCATGGGGCAAGAAATAGAAGGAAACAGACGGGAAACTTACCGAGAGCTGATTAACATAACCTAGGTAGACACAAAAACCCTACAGACAGTTGTGTTCTTGATAGTTTTTGCTTTGTATACTTTGCAGACAACGTTGTTGAGTTTGTTTCATTTGTTGAACTAACACCAGCGGAAGTTAATAACTAGGCTGAAATTAGGTTAAGGTGCAGGAGCTCCTACTATTGAAAGTATTTTGGGGGACATTTTGCGCTAACGACGATGCTAGTCCCCGATTAAAATTGTGAAAATTGATTGGAAATCCAGTTAGAGGAGCTAGGCGTCTTTAAATATCTTCTTAACCGCATATTTTGACCTTACTCGATTCTATCCGATTTGATTGACCGACTATCGCATAAAATTAGATACCTCAATAGAAGAATTGTTGGTATTTTATAAAAAATTAAATAAAAATATGCAAAATCCACAAAGTTTCTGTATCCCTATATTACCCGCATATTTTTTTAAATTTTTTAATATTTTTTTAATATATATATATATATATGCATGTTAATGTGTACACAAAAACCCTAAAATCTCTAGCGCCTTCTCCGTTTTCTCAAACTCTCGTCTGTCGCATTTCTGTTTCTCTCAACTCTCACCCCTATTTTCTTGATCGATCGCCTCCTCAGAGACTCGAGTCTCAAAGACTCTCGCCCCTCTTTACCTCTCTAGTCTCCGTCAATCAAAGTCGAATCCACAAGCTGGTGAAGCTACAAGCATCAATTGCCAGTGCCTCTCTCTGCTTCTCTCTCCATCGAATCTTTGTACCTGTTTCTGCTTCTTAGTCAATCGATCCCCTAGCCTCCTCTTCGAGTCTTAGAGACTCTTGTCGCCTCCTCTTTGAATCCACAAACAAGCTTTGGGCAAGCTTCGAAACCAACCACAAAAACGAAAAACGAGCAAATTTTAGGGTTTTGATTTAGAATAGGGTTTTGTGAGCTATTCGTTTTGATTTCAAGGGGTTGTTTTAAAGAGTGTCAAAATATAAAATAAATTTTTGGATAAATTACATTGAGACCCCTTGAGGTTTGTCACTTAATCATCTAGACCCCCAAGGTTTGAGATATTACACCTAGACCCCCTGAAGTTTATGCACATGTAACACATAACCCCCACCACCATTCTCCGTTACTGTGTGTCGTTATAACTTCATGACATCATCCTAACATATAAAATTAATTTTCCAATCTACCCTTTATATGGAGCCCACTAGCACCAAGTCATGTTGCCTAGCGAACTTCCCATTTTATTACCGTTGGAGCATTGTCTATAAAGACTAGTGCTACCAAATTTATTTTTTAATTTTATTTATTTACAAAAAAATTGATTTTTTTTTAAGAAATAAAGAATTTTATTTCATGAATTTCAAAGGATTACAAGAATCAAAAGTGGCTTTAATCCTTCAAAACAAAACAAGAATACAAGGTTTCTTACAATCCAATACAGTACCATCAGACCCACTATGGTAGAAGCCTGCAAACATTTTCATCCTTCTCACCACTTGCAACCAAAATTTACAAGAAGCAAAACCCAGGCAAAAACACCTAGCAGAAACACAACCAAAAACAGTCTGTCTGCTATACCATTGACCTCTCTAAAAATATGCATTAGTTGAAAATTCATATTCTGCAATAAGTCCAAAACCTGATCCAGCAACCTTGGATAACGCCAAAGTAGTGCTGCCATATTAGATGCCACTCTGCATATCAAAGAGATTCTATAAAACAAACTCAACAAAACACTAAGCAATATTTTCTATTTATCATCCAAATATTACTGAAAGTGTTCATAATACAAATTCTGTCGACTAAACATAATTTACATTTACATCAACTACACAGGCATCCAAATATGCAGGGAGCCAAAAATATATGCAAGCATCCAAAAAAATAGGCCTTTCACGGAAGCACCTTCAATAAACCATACAAAAGATAAACTACCAACAAAAGCCCCTGCCTACTCAAATTAAACCATGCCAACAACAAAAGCAATTTTCCCAGCTAGAAACATATGCACAGAAAATCAGAATATTGCATGTTCAGACTCCGCTGCCACTTCAGTTGTAGCAGGTTCATTGCCTCTGCTACTCCTTTCTTGAGTGACAGTCTCTGTTACTCTAGTCCTTGAAGACATAATTTTTTCTTTCCTTGTCCCTGAAAAATGTATTAGTAATGTGAACATATTTGCTTTTATTAAAGAAAGGTTGTGCTATTTGAACAATAATTGAACCATTATGTATTCCTCAAAACGATCTGAACTAAAAGAATTATGCATACTTCTACCGCAATGTTACTTAAATCATAGTTCCCCGAACCTAAAATGAAATTCCATACTCATCCATTACCTTTCTTTCAACTTCGGGTCATGAATCTTGGGGCATGGTCCTGATGCAAAGCAACACAACACAAAAGTATTGTCAGGGAAAAAAAAATTAAGTTAAATTGAAGGTTTTGCAAATTTCACCAACTATACCGAGCTAGAACAACTAATGGGCTGCACCAAACCACAATTCTATTTTATCTTAGCTTCTCCTATGCTTCCTCATCAACCAATCAAAGAATCTAAGCAAATTTAATTCGATAAAAGAAACGCACCTAGGTCACTCGGGTGTTCACGAAGAGATCTTGCGGACAAAATCGAACCATATAGAATCCACAAACCTCCTTATCATCCCAATTGACTTCCTTGTACCCTTTTTTCTCTCCTTCAGTTAGATTTCAGGCTATACATAAACAAACGAATGAAGCACAAAAAACAAGCAACAAAACAATTAAATCAGATCAAATTCAAACAACCAAGTCAGATACAAATGGGGATTTTTGAGCCACAAAATCAAAGAGTATTCCAAGAAAATAGTCAAACTCCCAAAAATAAAGGATGAAATAGAACAAATATTTCAGAAAAAAAAACCCCATGTAGAACAACCCACATCTGATTAATACAGAGATTTTTAAAATCCAAAAAAAAAAAAAATGATTTGATATGCTTTAAAAAAAAGCCCTAATCAATATAGATTCCTAATCAGTAAAACCAAAACCGAAAAAAAAATCAATTTTTTTCTAACACAAAGTCTTAATCAATATAAAATTTTCAAAAAAATCGAAACCTCTTCACTATAGATTTTTTTTTTTTTTTTTTGAGTGAACACTACAGATTTCTCAAAAACCCATTTGTATTCTAAAACCATTTGCATTGTGAGCCATAACCATTTGTATTCTACTTATGGAGTGTACAATAGTAAAACAAAAAAGGAAAAAAAAAATCTTATTTGTTTGAAGAAACCCTAGTTTTTCCTAAGAAAATCCTAATCAAAATGTGTACCTTTCACACCTGGAGGAGAACAAACTCTATAGGAAGCCGGAGTTGATCTTCAGATGGCCCAAAGCTTTCTTCATCTAGAAGAGAGCGAACGATGTAATGTGAACTTACTCTCAAGGCGCTATAGACACTAGGAAACGACTAAAAGGCGGGAATGATTATATACTCAACCTTAGGGGCATTTAGGTCTTTTGATTAGTTTCGTTGCATCCGTCAGTTAGTCGTCAACCTTAGGGGTCTAGGTGTAATATGTCAAACCTCAGGAGGTCTAGATGATTAAGTGACAAACCTCAAGGGGTCTCAATGTAATTTATCCTAAATTTTTTGTGATTATGAAGTAATCATGGATCATAATATAGAACAATTTTATAGTGTAGATTCAATTTTGCTGCATTGTTGCTAGAGTGAATATGGTTGTGATTACTTCAAATCTGATTCTCAAATCCTTGTGGATCTGATCAACTTAGGAGTAATGAAAGCTTGGAAATTATAGACTTTATCTAATCTCATCTTTTCTCTTCTCCAAAAATTTAAATTCAACATAGTTCATGCCTACAAGGAAGGTAACTTAGTGGCTAACTCTTTGGCAAATAAAGGGGTGGAGGATAGAATCTCTTTGACTTATTCTTCTATCGAGCAACTTCCTTTTTTTGTCAAACTCCTATTACTACATGATATTCGACAGCTCAGAGTCCTTAGGGCCCGTTTGGTTAGAAAGAAAAAGACGATAGAAAGGAAAAGTGATAGAAAGTAAATTGAAAGAAAGGAAAGTGGAAAAAAATATATTTTCTTATATGTGTTTGATTAGAATGAAAATGTTGTAAGAAAGTTTTAAGAAAATTTCATTCTCTAGTTTGGAAAGCAAGAAAGTTACAAGAAATTTTATTTAATTGTCTGAATTAAATAAAAGTGTCTCACTTGTGTATAATTATTCAAAAGTGGTTCTATCCATATGGTTACAAGAAATAAAATTGAAAATAAATTTTCTCTTCGTTGCTTTCACATAAATTATTTTTCATTACAAATTAATTTATCATCCTTTATTTTTTTTCAAGTTAAAATTCAGCTCACCAAGCTTATAACACCGCATTTGTAAAAAAAATAGATTTATATCACCCTAAAAAAAAATATACGAGTTCATTGAATTGGTCTAATTTTTTATTGACATTGCAAGGCACAATTTGAGTTCCCCATATAGCCCAATGCCAATTATTAAGTCCATAAATTAATATAACTATATTGTGAAGCCTGGGAAAAATTTAAACTTTTGAAAACAAGGGCAAAATGGTAATTTTGCCGCTACAGTACGGGTCAAAAATCTGAAATTTTTTAAAACTCGGATGACGAAACGGACTTCACCGTTGGATTCGTCTCGTGAAATTTAGTTACCCTGTCAAATTTCATCGAATTTCGAGATAGTCGGATTTTTTGCGTTTTTCGAAACGGTTGAGTCTCGAGTGACCCAAAAACGGGATTTTGGCAAAAATTTTAAAATTTGGGAAATAATTTGAGGTAATTTAAAATAAAAATATTTTAAACTTAAATCGGGACGAAATTTAATCATTTCGGGGTTAAAATGAACTAGGAAAGAATGAGATGTGTGGCGCATTGTGAGCCAAGGATTTTGGGACTATAAAAAAGGGAAGAAATCAGCCTTCTTCCCCACCATTGTCGGCTGGTCTTCACGTTAAAAGAAAAGAGAGAGCAAGAGAGGGAAAAAGAAGAGAAACTCACCTTCTCTCTACGATCTACGGCGCTACAGTGCTCGAATCGACACAAACCAAGAATTAAAGTCCATCTACGCGACGAGGGCTACGCGTGGGTATCAGAAACAACGATTTTCATCGAAGATTCAAAGACAAATTTTAGAAAATCAAGAACTTGGGGCTTGTTTTGTGTTTTTTAAGTTTCCACACTTCAAAGAGGTAGGGGTTTTCCTACCTTGGTTCATTTCCTACCTATAGTGTATGTGAAATGTGTAGGTTATTAAAGAGTATATATATATATATATATATATATACATCACTCACCTATGTATGTGAAATAGATAAAATGAGAATGAAAAAGGGTGTAGAAATGACTTAGGTCAATTTCTAGTTGTATGTAATATGTGGAAATCACTTGTGAAATCCCTTGAAAATTGAATGTGTTAGTAGCATGAGCTATGTATAACATGTGTGTTGTGAAATGTGATTAAATAGCAAATGTTATTTTAAGCCTTGAGGAAGTAGGTGTAGAATGGGTTTGATTCAAATCCTACTTTGTTTTGCTATGTGGAAGTACTTGTGTAATTTCTTGGATGGAAGTTGTGTGTGCTTTAATATGTAGTAAAGTGAGTGTGTTTAACTCATACATCAGTGTGTGTGTGTGTGTTCTTGCTTGTTGGAAACCTAAAGTGAGGGAGATTAAAAGAGAAGAAAGAAAAATCAAGTTTTAGCTCACATTTGATATGTGGAAGCTATTAGTGTAAACTCTTGGGAAATTGGGTTTACATGAATTATTTTGTGTATTTTAAAATTTTCCTATAGTTGGTTAGATGGAAAAATGGTAGGCATATGAAACTATGTAATTCACTTGCCTATGGTTATGGAGTTGGTGTGGAAAAGATATAATCAATTTCTAGTTTGAAATTGATGATTTAGTTAAAAAGGGTATTGAGGATGGGTGACATGACTTGAGATAAATTATCTTATTTGATGCACCATTAGTGTATGTTAAGTATGGGAAAAGGGTGCCTAAATGTGCTAAATAAATCTTGTAAGAAAGGATTTGCAATGGATATAGAAATTGGGTGAAGAAAAGCCGGTACACTTTTCTGCTCCGGACTAGTTATCGTAGAATCGTCATAACTTTTGATCCAACCATTGGATTGAGCTGATATTTTGACACAATATAGAAGACATCTAGATATACAACTTTTGTGTTTTGAACTGTTCCATATTTTGAGTGGATCAGGGTAAAAATGGAGAAAAACAGAGATACTTCCACTAGAGGGAGCTAGTGCTGGTGCCTTTGTTACCAAACACCAATACCTCTTTAATTTCTTAACTTCTAAGCCTCCAAATCCTCATGTAATGTGGAAAAGTAAAATTACATGCTTATGATGTGATTTACAATTGTAATGTTATGTTGATGTATGCTTAACGATATGTTAGCATTATGATGATCATGGAATTTATATGTTAGGATATAATTGATCATGGGATATGTTGAAATTGTTCATATGACATTCATTACATATTGAACATGACAGTAGTTTGAAATGATGCATTACATTGCATATGTACGGGGTAAACACATCCATAATCATGAGCATGGGTTTGTGGTTGCATGGTTGGTCAATCATCATCCTTGGTGGTTGGTGGTGGGCTTGGAAAAGTAGGATGGAACAGTCTATTGAGTCGCACGGTTACATGCATAAGAAAACTTGTGTCGGGTATAGCAAGTAGGGCTAGACACTCCCTCGGGTGAAAAACCCAACCACTTGGTTCATACACTTACCGGTAGTAAAATTTCAGAAAAGTGTAACGGCGTATGGAGCCGGAGGTGCGATTCTTAAATCCAATACCTAATAAAGGCACATGATTTTAATATATAAATTATTCATTTGATGGAAAACATCCAAGAATGAATTAGTTTTATGACATATGTTTAAATTCAAAATGATCTTTGGATGTGTTTCATCAAAGATGTTTGTTTTACACAGATGCATCGGATTGTGTTGTGGGGTTGATGTGGGCTCGGGATAGCATGCGTGAGTGAGTTTCGTTTCATTACTTGGCATGACATTATGAGATTCTATCTTGAATAACATATTCTTATTTGGAATGGAAGAAGTTGTTTGTGGCATGTGCGCATTGCATACGCATTTTAGGTGGGGAGTAGCCTCTGTAGGAGTTTTTCTACTGAGCGTTGGCTCACCCTATGCGGGAAACATTTCAAGTGCAGGGTGCGTACCGGCGGAGGACTCTCATTCAGGGCTTCAAGGGTGAAGAGGGGCCAACATGTGGCCTTTAACCATGATTGTTTTGTAAACTTTTGTTCAAACTATGTATTGACATGTAATATTTGTAAAGGAATTATAATTTTGAACTTGTATTAACTATGTTTAATGCATAAACTTATGATGTGAAAGTATGGATAATTCGACCCGGTGTGGTCAACATTTGTATATGGGACCTCAGATGGGTCATGTGATGGTACAGTTCACAGGTTGTGTTTTGGGTAGAGTTTTCCCGTACAAAAGAGACTCTGCCCGATTTTGTTAAATTATGATTCCCGATAAATGGGACACAACGGTGTGATATCGAGTTATACGATATCCACAGACATTTTGCGGTTTGATGGGCGATCAACGGGACCCCCGAATTTTGGGATGTCACATATATACTCTAAATAGTTTGCCAAGAGGGAGCACATCTGTTTATTCTAATAGATAAGAGAAGGAGCACACGCCTTAGAACCATAGAACCAAATTATTAAACAAAAAGTGGAAAAACAATGCAGTAGATTTCAATAACAAATATTCCCTTAAATGACCTAATAATACTTAACACACAAAAGTAGTAACCAAAATCCCACCAAACATAAATTATGTCAAAATTATTAAAATAACATGCAATGTTATTCGACCACACTATAGAACTAAGTCCAAGGAACTTATAATCCTCTAACCGAAAATGCATGCATCATCGTCACCACTTAACCTTTAATTTATTGCATCGAGCCTCTTTGTGATAGTTGTCAAATTAAAAATAAATAGCGCATTTCTTCATGATAGATAAAAAATGCTCTCGCTTTGGCAGAATCTGCGTTCAAGTACTCAAAAGCGATCATTCGACTATCAATATCTAGTGCTTCAACATCCATGACAACTTTGTAAAGGTCTGAATAATTTATGCAAGGCTTACTCTTCTCGTATGCATAAGCTAGTTTTGCCATGTTATTTGCAACAACATTTATTGTTTCGACAACTATCTTTGCATTTTTCGGCTTTTTTGAATGACATCTCATAGGCTTTAAAGATCCATGGTTGTGATTGCATTGAGCATGTATTGGCATTTTCTTCTTGATGTGCAAATCCATTACCTTCTATACCACCCAAGTCATCGACTATCGTATTCTCATTAAGATCAAATATCGGTGTGTACTCATCGTCACTATCATTCATTTGTCTTGACGAGTTTGCATTTATATCTTTACCTAAACATGCCCATTCTCCAGTTGCTTGATCATTGCTAAACACAATTGCTAATTCATCAATCATATCAATCTTCTTACCACACAATCCTTTTGCATTTGGATTTGCCTACAAAAATATATCAAACATAATAGTTAGGCATATTTTGATAAATTGCTTTCATTTTTTTTTCATTACAAAATGTAACGTTTAGAATTCATTATTATTTAAAATGATACTTACAACAACATATGTAGCCTAGACTTGATCACTACACTCAACCAGTTTTGCCACTAGATTCCAAGCAAATCCACTTTTGCTCAACATATCTTGTATAAATCTAAACTTTTTCTTCATGGTTTTTAATCAACTAACACAATTCTCTCGACTCAGTGAAAGGTTAAAACTAACATTTATAGCTGACAAAGTTGCAATATAAGCTTGATATTAAAAGTCATTATCTACTTTATAACCTTCATTAGCTTGATGTACCAATTCCAGAATGAGAAATCAATCCATCTCCTTAGACTACACTACATTTTTTCCTTTTTTCTTCCCATCTCCTGCGAGGGATTGAGACTCATCTTGCTCTATTCCTAAAAAGCTCAAAAGTGAATATAATAACAATTGAAATAAGAAACATAATCATTATAAAATAAAAAACATGCAGAAATGAAAGGCAAACCATATCAAAAACAATATAGTATTTATTTAACCATTACCCTAATAAAGTGACATACAATACCATTTTCATGTATCTAAAAACATCAAAGTACGTTATGAGCAAGCATCTAACTACCATTTATTACAAAAATCATTCCACATCTCGTTCATAATTTGTGTTCAAATCCTTTTTCCTTTCCTTTCATCTTGAGCCCTTTTTAATTGTGTGTCAACATCATCATGGGTTGTGGTTGGTTGATTTTGCATCTCTCGATCAACATCAGCTAAAAGTGGATCATTTGGCATCACTCATCGAATATGATTATGCACAATGCAATAGACAATTACTATCTTCATCTAAGTTGTATACCTAAACATTGGTTCATCCACTAAGATTCTAAATCATTTTTTTAATAATCCAAAGGCTCTCTTAATTGCATTTCATAAAGACGAATGTCTATAGTTAAACAACTCTTTTGTTGTGGTTGGTACACGCCCTCTTATTTCATTTAAATGATATCTAGTACTTCGGAATGGGGTAATGTAATGCTTTAACAATGGAAATCCCGCATCTACAAGATAGAATTTGCCTACATAAGATAGAACTTATTAAAGTTGTTTTAATCCATTTCAAAAGAATTTATCCATATTGCTAAAGTACATAATTACCTGGAGGACATGTAATCTCATGCTCAAGACTAATAGCACAACCTAATATTCAAGAATCAGATGTTGAGGCTTCCCAACCAGCTAAGACATAGGTAAATCTTAAATCTAGCATACAAGCAGCTAATACATTTTGGGAAGGCCATTATTTTCTACCACGAAATCGTGCAACATATTCGGCTGAAACTTTCATAGGAAGATGTGTACCATCAATTGCTCCCTCACAATCCTACTTGCATCAATAACAAATTAGAAATTCGTGGAAACAATACTGTAAATATATTAAAAAGTGTTGTTTTAAGAATATTTTACCTTAAAATATAGCCACATCCTATGATTTTCGTGTATCTCTATAGGTGTCTCCATTTGAGAAGTAGGTTGCTTTAAAAAGTCATCTTCCATGCCTATTATAGCATTTAAGAGTATGTGGAAGTATCGAGATATGGTTTCACCAGACCTCTTAAAGTGACATTTTGCACTTCGATTCTTGAGATTGTGATATTATATACATAAATATTGTTAATTGTTCTTCAACACTATAGTATACGGTATCCTTTAGCCTTTCAGTACCTTTAAGTATGTATACAAATCTTTGGAAAGCCTCCACATTCATTCTTAACAGATTATGACAATGTTCATCAATTTGTGTCACGTTCAAGACAAATTGACATTTTGTCAGATAACAATTGCGTTCTGCCTTCTCATCATATTGTTCCAAGTAATAAACACTATACATAACAGTCATGACACCAACAAATTGTGCATAAAGAAGAAAAATATCTTCATCATCATCATCATTGTTATCCATCTTCAAGATCGAATATTAAGAACATTGCAAATAAGAACACAATATCAAAGTTGAAGGGCAATAATATGTACATGCACACAAACATGCTAGTTGAAACATTCTATCAAACACCTACTCTACCTCATCTATATGATCATTGAATCATAATCAAATAAAACATTTAACCTAAAAATCAACAAAGAAAAACATAGAGAAAAGGGAAAAAATAGTGCTGCCACAGAAGAAATGCAGTAAGTACACAAGACTAAAACAAATTGAAGATCCAAAAAATTAACACTCCGAAGTGTATAGACTGATACAAATTACTGGGCTTTTTTTTTTGTCTAGTACAAATTTATGGGTATTGTTACTTACAATATGTAGCAATTCTAGTACATAGAGCAATTGAGGATGGAAGAAAAACTTACATATTAGTTGGTTAAGTGTGATACAAAAAAAAAAAAAAAAAGTTGGCTGAGAAGATGTGTAGAGATTGATCAACAAAGAAAAACATAGAGAAAAGGGGAAAAAATGGTGTTGCCACAGAAGAAATGCAGTAAGTACACAAGATTAAAACAAATTAAAGATCCAAAAAATTAACACTCCGAAGTGTATAGACTAATACAAATTACTGGGCTTTTTTTTTTTGTCTAGTACAAATTTATGGGTATTGTTACCTACAATATGTAGCAATTCTAGTACACAGAGCAATTGAGGATGGAAGAAAAACTTACATATTAGTTGGTTGAGTGTGATACAAAAAAAAAAGTTGGCTGAGAAGATGTGCAGAGATTGAAGAGGCAATCGACTGAGAAGATGAGTACTGAGAGGCAGACTTCCTTGACGAGTTATGTGACATCATTAAAACTGGGGATTTTTTGTCAACTCGTTGATTACCCATCAATACGCATAATACTCGTGTAACTCGATACCATGTCGTTATGCCTCATTTATTGGGATCCATAACTTAACAAAATTTGGAAAGAGTCACCCTTGTACAGGGAGCTCTACCCAAAATACAAACATGTGCAATCATATAACATTGACCACACCAAGTTTATTTATCCATATTCATATAACAACATGCAATTTTAAATTAAACATACTCCATAGGAGTTTGATTACAATCCTTTACATACATTACATGCTAAAAAATTAATTTACATCTTAGTTTTACAAAAACATAGTTTAAAAGTCACAGTTCAGCTTTTCTTCATCAATGAGGGTTCGAATGAGAGCCATCCACTAGCGCATGTCCGGCACCTGAAATATTGTCCTCATAAAGGATGAGTTACGCTCAATAGGGTATTTCCTAAAGAGGCTACTCCCCAACCTAGATGCATATAAAATATTCGCAAGCAATTCAGAAGCAACAATTTCTACATTCAAGAATATGCAATTCAACAATGGAATCCTCAATGTCATGTCATGATATGAGATGAAACTCACACATACAACTCAGCCCGAGCCTTTACTAGCTCCCTCAACACATGTAATGCCATGTCTATGAATCCAGACATTCCAAGCCCCCGCCATAGATGTTACACATCTAATGACCTTTTGAAAATAACCATGTGTCTTTATTGGGTATTCGGATTTTGGAATCTCACCTCTGATTTTGTACGCTGTTACACTTTTTTGGACTTGTACTATTGGAAGTGTAAAAACTAGTAACAGGGTCTTGCACCCGATGGAGTATCTACCCTTTTTTGCTATACCCGACACAAGATTTTTTTTTCATGCAACTATGCAACTCAGCTGGACCTAGGTCCAACCTTCCCGAGTCCACGCCTCTACCACCTTGAATGATGTTTGATTCAAAAACATGCACATTCATCCACACTTATGTCAAATGCTCACGAATGTGATGTTACCCGTACATATGCAATGTAAATGTACAATTTCAATTCTTAACTATGTTTAATATGTCATGAGCACATTATGAACAATTCAATACCAGACAACCTTTTTTTTCATGATAAATTACATCATAAGCATATTACCACCATCATTAACCTCAATGTCAATATATCATGTGCATATACTAACATCAACTCACAAGCATGTTATAACAAAATCAATGCTAATAACACACTTAATTCACATAAGCATTTCATCAAACACCTTCAAGGTATAAATATAATCACATAGCATGTCCAATCAATCCATTTCTCAAGAAATCACAAAAAAATAATTTCTAAATACCCAATTCATGCTAAAATTAATTTTAACTATTCTAAATACCCAAACATGTTATAACATTTTTAATGAAATCAACATGTTATATCAACATATGCATTTTATCAATCACCCTCAAGGCACCAAATCATTTAACACACAATCATGCCAAATAATCACATTTTTCATGAATTTACCAAACAAGTAAATTCTAAAAATTTAATTCATGCAAGATTGGTTTAGTATATTTTTATACCCATTTTTTAAAATCTAGTTACACTAGGAGTATATCAAACAAGAGAATTCATCTCAAGCAATGCTACCCATATCATATGGAACTCTAGGTTAAAAATAAACCTAATTAGGAAAAGAACCCTACCTCTTGAAACATAAAAATACAGTAGAAAACTCTCAAGATCCGAAATAAGCTCTAATCCTTGCTTCCTCCAAAATCTCATTTTGTGTTCTTCGTCAAAACCTTTAGGAAGGGGACCAAGAATGCCTAAGCCCCATTGCTGGAATGACCAACGATTTATTACTGACGTTAGGATCTCTGGCGGACAATGGGAGATATTGGCATACACCTGACAGACTCTACACTTTTTGATCAGGTCTGTAGCATCCTTGAGCATGGTAGGCCAATAATATCCCTGCCTCAAAACTTTTCCTACCAGAGCTCGGGCTCTGATATGGTTACCACAGATTCCTTCATGAATTTCTCTAAGTATGTAGTTAGCGTCTTTGTTTCCTATGCATTTGAGGAGAGGTGCAAAAAAGCCTCTCTTATACAAGTTCCCTTGCAAAATAAAGAATCTGGCCGACCTCGTTCTTAGCTTTGTAGCTTCCTTCAAGTCTGCTGGCAAGGTTCTATTCTGAAGATATTCTATGATGGGGTCCATCCAACTAGGTGAGGCTAGAACGAGGAGCACTTCTTTCTCCTTGGTATTTACTGACGGTTCTGCTAGATGCTCCACTAGTATCAATCTATCTAGGTTTTCCTGCAAAACAGTTTCCAGTCTTGCCAATGCATCTGCTCATGAATTCTCAGACCTAGGGACGTGCCTGATTTGAAATTGCTCAAATTTTTAATCAATTCTTGCACCTTTCTAAGGTACAGGACCTTTTTCTCGCCCTTGGCCTCATAAGATTCCTCTATTTATTTTACCACGAGCTGGGAGTCACTGTAGACCTCAAGTTGTTCTGTCTCCATTGATAACACAAGGTTTAGCCTAACAATGACTGCTTCATATTCTGCTTTATTGTTCAAAGCCTTAAACCCAAACCTTAGAGCGTGCTCGACGTCTATTCCATCTGGGAAAGTCAGAATCAGACCAGCACCGCTCCCTTGAGCGTCTATGGCTCCATCTACAGAAAGCTTCCACACCGGGAGGTCGGGAACCAGCTGTGTTGCCTCCGTAGGTGCTTCTGACTTGAATTCTACAATGAAATCTGTTAGAATTTGCCCTTTGATCGCTGTCCTCAGCTTGTATCTGATATCGAACTCACTGAGCTCAATGACCTATTTAACCAACCTCCCAGAGGATTTCGATTTATGCAACACCTGTTTCATTGGTTGATCTGTTGGGACCTCAATAGTATGGACCTGAAAGTACGGTCTAAGTCTTCTTGTGGTCGTAACCAAGGCCAAGACTAGTTTCTCCATCTTTGGGTATCTTTCCTCCACTCCCTCAGAGCTCTGCTGCAGTAGTAGACTGACTACTGAGCTCTATCTATCTCCCTCACTAGTGTTGCACTGGTTGAGAAATTCGAAACTACAAGGCATAGAGTGAGTACCTCTCCTTCCAATAGACTTACTAGGATAAGGGTGAGCTCAGATAATTATTCAAGTCTTTGAATGCTTCTTTACATCGAGTATCCCATTGGAAAACCTTCTTTTAAGACTTGAAAGAAAAGTTGACATTTGTCACTTGACCTAGACACGAAGCGCCTCAGTGCAGCTATCCTCCCTATTAGTCGTTATACTTCCCTTGTGTTGGAAGGTGGTTGCATATCCATTACTACTTAACCTTTTCTAAATTAGTTTCAATCCCTCTGATGTTAACTATGAAGCCTAGAAATTTACCAGTAGAGACTCCAAAGGCACATTTAGCGGGGTTAAGCTTCATCTTGTATTCTTTAAGGATCTAGAATGATTCTGCTAGGTGTTCGATATGGAGCTCTACCTTCAATGATTTTACCAGCATATCATCGATGTAGACCTCCATGGTCGTCCCAATCTTCTTTTGAAACATTCGATTCACCAGTCATTGGTAAAGTGGCCCTAACATTTTTCAATTCGAAAGACATAACTTGGTAGCAGTACGTTCCTTGCTCTGTTACAAAGGAGGTCTTCTCTTGGTCATTAAGATCCATCATAATCTGGTTGTACCCACAGAAGGCGTCCATAAAGCTGAGGAGCTCATGTCCAACGGTGGCGTCCACAATCAGGTCTATATGAGGTATGCACTTCCAATGTTTCATCCGCTTTGATTCTGCGTAGGTGAGCTTTCCTAGCGAAGTTGGATTCCCCCCTCTGGATATTACTCTAATTTCCCTTAGGGGTTGTTGGTGTTTGTACAGGGGCTTGCTACTGAGGCGTTGGAGGTGGTGGGGCTCGGTTTTGGTTATCGTGGGCAACAAAATGATGCAGTTGTCCCCTTTGGATCAAGAATTTAATCTCTTTCTTTAGCTGGATGCAGTCGTCAATGTGGTGGTCGTGGTCTCTGTGGTATTTGTAGTACTTCGTAGGATCCCTCTTTATAGGATCCGCCTTCATTTGAGGAGGTCATCTTAAGAACTGCTCATTCTACACCTCGTATAGGATCTGACATACTCTGGCAGTAAGAGGAGTGAGCTGTCGAGGTGCGTACCTTGGTTGTAACTCTGGCTTTGAGGGACCTAGGTGATCTCTGACATCTCCCCTTCTCTTGGGGAGTGATCTCTGTCCCTCATTGGAGACCTATCTCGTCCTCTTTCTTTCCTGGGACTTTAGTCTCTCTTCTTTTCTTCCTTCACCTTTTCTTTTTGAGAAGATGAGCTCCCTACCTTTGAGAGAAGGGCTTCCTCGCCATTAATATACTTTTTTACCATGCTTGTCTACGGGTTCTTTGATATTGAAAACATCAAATCCTTCGAATGCACTCCTAACCCAGCAATAAAAGTAGTGATAGCAAACTTCTCATCTGGTACATCCACCTTTAGAGATTCTGAGTTGAACCTTTGGACGTAAGACCACAGGTTCTCATTGGGTCCCTATTTTATGTTCAACAGGTGGTAACTTGGCTTTCAGTAGGTCCGAGCTCCTATGAAATAAGAAATGAAAGATATGGAGAGCTCCTTGAAAGAAGAGATTGATGCCGGGGGAAGTCTATTGAACTAGGTTAGGGTTGAGCCTTTTAGCGTGATAGCGAAGGCTCGGCATCGCACAGGATCTTAATATCCATGTAGCTCCATCTGATTTTTGTAGGTGTTGAGGTGTTCCATAAGATCTTTAGTCCCATCAAATGTCTCAATTTGGGGCATTCTGAACTTCGGAGGAAGGGAAAAATGCAACACCCCTGCAGTAAATGGGGACTTGGTTTGCTGCACTAATGCATCCATTGTCATTGGGGTCTTACTCCTCACAACCTCCTTTATGTGGCTGAGCTCCTACTGGATTCCATGGAAGTGCTGCTCTTAGTATTGCTCATTTCTTTCTTGCTGAAAAAGGGGAAAATCATTCTTCTCGATCCCTTCGTTTTGACTCTGTCCCTCTTCATTCTCACCATTCCTAGGAGGCAAAGGGGGGTGTGACTATTCTCACCACCTTCGTTGACTTCTTTAAGGGGGTCGAGATGTCGATGCTCTCCTTGCGAAAAACCTCCTCGAGCTGGTCTGGTTTTTTGAGGACCTTGTTGGAGCTTCAGAGCTCCTCGTTCTGTCGAAGCAGACGTTGGTTTAATAGGCGAAGAGCCTTCAATTCATTATTTGTTGGGGGATCGATTTCAGCGATGGGGACGAAATTTTGAGGGTTTTCGTGTTGCTCCCCGTCAGTAACTTCTTGTTGGTTTTGGATTTGTGGGAGATTCATTTGATTTCTGCTCATGTTGCGTGTTGTGACCATCAATCACAGAAAATCAGTGTACTTGTAACAGGGACAATTGTTCCCACATATGACACCAAACTGATGGTGTAATTAGGCAAATGAGCAGAAGATACGTATCACATAAGCAAGTTTTAGCCTGAGCTTCAAGGCTCGTAAGAACTATGAAAAGATCCTTTTTTTTATTGGAATGACTGACACAGTGAAAATATAGTGGTTCACCGATCTCGGGAGCTCGGCTAATCCACTCTTGAATAGAGTCTTTTGCTCCTTTTATTCGTATTAATGTCGACAATGATTTACAAAGTATTTTTGATAATACTAGGGTTCCTCCCCCCACATTGGAGGTATTGTACAATATTTATAGTCATGTTCCTATTACTATGGGATACACAAAGAGATTTTTGCCCTTCATTCATGGTTTCTCCCTTGATTCATGGAGAGAATCTTAGTTGATTAAGAGTTCTGTGCCTTGATTATAGTCTCCTGCTTCCTTGGGAGTGCCAGTTGTCTCATATTTTCCTCCTGATTTCTCTGAGGGGAGTTGAGGTTTGGCCATAAGAGCTCTAGACAGACGACTTGCTCTCCTAGTCTGACCTCCCTACCCAAGCTCATTCTTGGGATTTCTTCTGGGTATTATCAGATAGTATAATTATATATTAATTATGATTTTTTAAGAAAAAATTGAATTTTTATTTTTGATTTTATTTCATAAAATGATATAATAAAATATGAAATTTGGTTATAAGATTTAAAATATTTGATATTCTATATTTGATATGAATTTTTATGATTTAAGTATAACATTTTAACCTTGAAGGGTCTAAGTATTATATGTTCATAAATTTTAGAGAATCTAAGTATAATTTATTAACGGATATACTAATGTCAGCAAGGGTCTAAGTGTTATGTGTGTATAAACTTTAAGGAGTTTATATATAATATTTTAAATATTAGGGGATTTGAGTGATTAAATGACAAATCTTAGGGATCTTGGTATGGGTCCGGTTCCTCTGCGGTAAGGAGGTAACCGCTTAACATGCGATTAAGTGGAACAGCGTCGTTTCACTGATTTTTGTAATTTTTTTATATTTTTCCTTACCAAAACGTCGTTTTCGTCCTTCTCCTACCTACGGCTTCATCAGACTCAGGCGCCTCCCGTATTCAGAATTAGGCGCTCCTCTCTCTCCTCGTACCTCTGGCTACAAAAAAAACTCCTGCCTTCTTTCCCTCTCTCGCTGATCGCTGAGGAGTACCCTGATTTGTGCTGCTATTTTGGGTTATTGATTTTGCAAAAATAGACCTAATTATAGATTTTGTGGACTAAACTCACTGATTTCAGATTTGGTTAATTACTGAAGTTGAGTGAATAGACTCAATATGAAAGTATGGTGTTGTGATTTTTTTCTTGAGTAGTTTTTAAACAAAAGTTTGAGAGAAGTTGCTTCTTAATTTTCCATCTGGCTTACAATTAAGATTTTGCTCCTAAATTTTTTAATGCAATCTGGAACTCTATTAGCCCAGTACCCACAAACATAATTTGGATCTGATGATAACATTTAGGAGCAAAATCTGGAATAATTTGGTTTAATTGTTCCCCAATTGACAAGTATAAACACTTCTAATCCCCAATTGTGAGGAAAATTTATGCATCAAACAACCACTGCATGCTAAACTCTAGCTGATCAAGAAGAAGAATTGTTCTGCAGAAGCCTCCAGTTACTCAAAGCCTGAGTCTGAATATGGGAGGCGCTTGAGTCTGACAAAACCGAAGGCAGGAGATGGACAAAAATCACATCGTTTTGGTAAAGAAAAATTAACAAAAAAAAAATTACAAAAATCAGTCAAACGGCGCCCCTCCACTTAACCGCATATTAAGCGGTTACCTCTTACCGCATAGGAGAGTCACCCCCACTCAAAAAAACCATTTCGGTACAGTCACCTGAACACGATAGCCGTCCCCCCCCCCCCCCCCCCCCCCCCTCTCTCTCTCTCTCTCTCTCTCTCTCTCTCTCTCTCTGCGCGCATGTGTTCAAATTACAGTGAGAAAAGATGCATCAAGGTTATCAAAACGTTGGAGGCCCCGATTTGGCTCAGTTACAAGACACGATGCGGGCCATCGAACTCGCTTGCAGTTCCATTGAGGTTTCCTTTTCTCTCTCTCTCTCTCTCTCTCTCTCGCTCGGTCTGTCTCTATCTTTGTCCGCATTTATGTGTATCGGATTATTCTAATAAGTTGGAAGAAAGAATGTGTATGTAATTTCAATCTTATATGTTTGGTTGACGAGAAACCGGAGGAAGTGGGAATTATTTTTTAAGTGCTGCTTTTTAATGAATTCTAGTTTCTCTTGATTTCTCGGGCATTGCTTGGGCTGAGTGAAGTAAAACTGGCTACCTAGAAAGATTGTTTGGATATTCAAACATTACATAGCCAGTCCTATTGTATAAGTTGGAAAATCAAAGAAGGGTCCATTTATTCACACCTATGTGATAGGATCAAAGCTTTCACATTTAAATTTCAGCTCCAGTTCCCTATTCAAAGATTTGTTTCTGGTAGAATTGTCGATGTCGTATTCAGAAGACAATCTTCCCTCTCACACAAACGCCAATATCCAAACACCCACCAGCAGGCACATTCGAATGAATTGAATGAGGGTACTTGTGCAGCTCGAATATTTGACCAATTCTATTATATTGTTAGAGTAACATCTTTGATTCAATTACATGACATCTTGAATCAATGATTGAGTTGGTTGCATGACTTTAATTTTTCCCACATGAAAATATATTAGTTTGTTATTGAGAGAGTTGTACCTAGTGGCTCTTTAATTGGAATAACCAAGAAATAAGATTACCCAAATACATTGTCTTTGAGTTTTATTCCTAAATACCCAATGATCAAAACCTTGAAGGGAGATCAAAGTAGTAAAATGGTAAAGAAACTCATAGATCTAAGTTGGAGATGGGCTTGATTTATTGCTTGATTTAGCACATCTGTATTGTGAGGTTTGAAGTGCTTTAGCCTTGATAATCCCAAAAAAATGAGATTATTGTACTCTCTCTCCCTTTCCCATTGTATATGTCCGTGTATGTTTGTACATGTTGAGCTATAAGCATGCATGAAAACAAACACCCTTATCGTCTTCGGTTTATCTTTAAGCAGATGCATGCCCATTCGACAACTGCTGAGGCAACTATTTTATCACTCTGCCAATCTCCTCGTCCATACAAGGCATGTCAATTTATTCTTGGTAAGTTTATGATACTTTGGATGTTTGACATAACTAGACACACGGCCTATTTAAGAGTTATAACATCCTTAAAGATGCTGCTTTGGCATTTCTAACACAGTGACCCTAGATTAACTTGATTGAGGGTTTTATTTCGCTTGGTCTAAATCTGGAGCTTGCAGTGGCCGGAAAAGGTGTCCAAAATCGGCTTTTTCTTATTTTTTGGTAAAACAAAGTACAATTATTGGCATGACTCTAACATAATTGTAACGCTCCAAAAACCACCTTGGACGACATTACAATTTAAAACCATTCACATTATGAGAGCAACTAATAAAATTTATCAATAAATAAAAATTCCTTCATCATATCTAATATTTACAACATCATCCCAAAAGAATATGCCCAACCATGACAATTACATTCAAAAGAATCTAATTTAACCTACAGCGGAATATAACAAAAGATTAGTCTTTACATAATCTCAAAAGAAATTTTCTAGTTTAGCACTTAGGAGAGTATAACCCTAAGCATCCACCTCGGGATCCAAGTGCCCGTCTAGCGGAGCTTCCAAATGCACCTGCTCATCGACTCCGAGCTCCTCATCTAACTCGTAATCTGAAAAATATATTGTTTGTAGGGGGTGAGCACTAAGCTTTGTAGCAACATTCCTCCCAAACTCGAACAAGGTTTAGAAAACGTATAAAGCAAGTCGGTCTCATTTTGCAAATATCATATATCAATTTTTGAAATAAAACTGGGACATTTTAGCGGATCTCAAGTTTACGTAATAGCAATAATTTAAATGAACAGTAAAATGAATTTTTCAACAATAAACCATTTTTCACAAGTTCTTGTAGAGTCTCATACCTCCACAAGCTCTTGTAGGAAACTAATTCTGGTACAATAAATCATAAACCCACAACTTGTATTCGTATTTCAGGTATGATGCATGATTCGCATGAATAAATACATCGAGAATATCCTAACCCACACACACACACCCAAATTCTCGTAAGGATATCCAACCTTTAGGAAGGGCGTATACCAACTCATGGCAGTGACGAATCCAACCCAAGAATAGTATACTACCCCTTCTCCTTGGTACCCGTGAGCGAATAGTGGTTTGGTCCTCACAAGGCACCAACCCCACTACGAGTGATAGGAAACCTTCAAACCCACACGGAATAAGAAACGCATCTAACCTACTCTATGATATCCAATCAACGGCCAGCCATAGTCATCCAAACATCCACAAGAGATACAATATCCAATCAATTTCTCCAATCACAATTACATTCAAAAATTTCCAAATTTCACAAATAGTATCCCAATAGAATAAATTAAGAAAATATGTAAGAGATCATCATAAATACTATTTTGTGATTAAATATAAAGCACTAAAGTTTTGAAATCAAGAACAAATAAAAAATCAAGAGAAAAATTCATTTTTCTTGAAAATTAGGGTTTTGAGTCAAGAGGAAGAGATTTAATAGTTATCCCACCATAAATGTATTTAAAACATGATAGTGTTTGCAAGAATATCAAGAATCAATGATTTACTAACAAATAAATAAGATTTAGAGTCAAAAGAATACATATAAGTAAACCCTAGCCTCAATGTAAGAGAATAGGAAGAAACCCCTAATTTGGTGTTCTTGAAAAACTAGGGTTTTAATCTTCTTGAGGTGGAAATCCCTTTTGATCTTGTGTTTTTCTCTTCCTTTCTTCCCCTCTAAGGTTTTCTAAGGTTAGAGATGTTGAAGTGGGGCTAAATGGGACGTCCTTAGATATTTATAGTGGAAGGAAAGTCGACTATTTGCGGCTTAAAATTTCAGATTTTTCGAAAACCTTCCGGAAGGTTTTTCATCGACCTTCCGGAAGATTTGCCTATTAGTCAAACCTTTTCATTAACCTTCCAGAAGGTTTCTCATCGACTACATTTTCATTAACCTTCCGGAAGGTTTGTCTACTGGACAAACATTTTCATTAACCTTTCGAAAGGTTTGTCATCAAACTTTCGGAAGGTTTTGCCTATTGGATAAGCCTTTACCTTAACCTTCTAGTAGGTTTTCATTGACTTTCGAAAAGGTTTTGCTTGTTTTTCTACAAATCTTCCCTTCTTCATTTTCAATCCATTCCAAGCCCTTCCAATTCCAATTGAAACTTATATAATATACTTTTGTACATCAAACCTAGTTGGTATAAGTTCTATTACAACGATTTCATATATTTGCAAGTTAAAACTAAGTTTTAACTACTATTTACTCGAATTTTATCATATTCATCTTTAAAGAAATAATTACTTGCTATTTATACCTATATACATAGATAAAGATAATAGTGTGGGACTTACAATAATCTATCTATGTAAGCTTCCAAACAAGTATCTAAAATTATTACTAAATGAACCTTTCACACGAGTCACAACCATATTCGAGTCCCACCCATTAGGATGAAGGCCATTTGCTTTTGATAACCTTATGCCACAATGGCCCATGTTCTATTGGAAATCTCCATAACCACATTCCTAGAAAGGCATTATTTTTCTTTACTACATTCCCCACTCTCAACCCCTTTTATTGTTAGTTCTAGTCACAATATACCATCTTACTAAATGGTCTTTTCTCCCTTTTCCATTCCCCTCCCACAAAAAATTCCTCATTAACTTCTCGACTCAACGGGCAATTAACTTAGGAATCTTAAAGATTGATAGATAATAAATGGGTATACCTTTCTCTTATTTCTTTCCCATGCACGAGTCTATTGTAAGATCTGAGGAGGGTCAAATATATATAGCCTTAGATTAGAATTAGTTATTAATTAGCTCTCTGTTGAATTCTCCATTCGGTAGCGGTGATAGCTTGTAGAAGGTTTGGTTTCCTACTTTATGCGCACAAATGCATAGAGAGATATATTTCTCCTTCATAAATATGTATGTGCAACTAGCTTCAGCTAGGGCAAATGGTATTTTGTACTTTGAAATCCTTTATGGAGGTA
Organism: Ilex paraguariensis; assembly: GCA_963454935.2. Lineage (NCBI taxonomy): Eukaryota > Viridiplantae > Streptophyta > Magnoliopsida > Aquifoliales > Aquifoliaceae > Ilex > Ilex paraguariensis. The sequence continues at coordinate 155,331 of CAUOFW020000813.1, read as the reverse complement.
ACAACAGATGAGGCTTGTGAAAGTTCTACATGGATGGTTTCGATGACGACATGAAATCCTTTCTAGAGGCTGCGAAGATTGGAGGAATGCCAATCGTGTTTCTCAGTTTTTATTGACAAAAATGGAGTATTCAATATGGATGTGACATCTTGTATGGTTAGTTGTGAAGATCTGCGAAGGAGTTTAGTAGGGAGATTTGGTTCACTTAAATTGAAAGCGCCATTGATTGGGAAAGTAATTCGATAGGCAAACTCAAAATGGGGGTCGATTGGCCTCAAAGTTATTCTAATGGCCAATTCACTCTTTATGTTTGTTTTTCACTCACTGATAGAAGCAACGAGAATTTTGTATTTGCAAGATTGGTCTTTTAGAAGGTACTATTTTGTTTCTTCATAGATGGGTACAATGTGCATGTGGAATAAGTGTGGCAATGGAGAATATATGGATTTGAGTGCGCGGAATTCCGGCACATATTCAATGCAATGATTTATTTATCGCCCTTGGTAATTATGTTGGAGAATTTATGGAGATTGATGATGCTACAAGCCTACAACATGTGAGGATACGAATAATGCCAGAATTGTGGTTAGAGCTTTGGTTTTTTCCATTCCATCTACCATTATAGTGAATGCCATTAAGGTTAATTGTGCTCTTCCTGGTCTGCGTTTAAGCTGGCCATGGTGGAGAAGAATAGATCAACACACAATCTAGTTTCATCAGTTAAACGAGGTGCAATTTTTAGTAGGCTTAGGAACCAGGATGGCCAATCATGGAAGAGGAGAAACAGAGATGGTCGGCCATGGAGTTTGGAATGGAGGAAGTTGCGGGAAAATAACAGGGATTTGGGGAAAGAAAGGAGAGATGTGTGTAGACAAATTGATAGATTTTCAAAATCAAATTCAAACCAAAATTCCAAATACCCTAATCTCGGTTTTAAAGCAAGGGAGTTAAATGGATGGAGGCTTCTAAAACCAACAATTGACCAGAATTTAAAGTCAGAGGAACCAGTTTTTAATGTTGTGAAGTCAAATGGACAACATTCTTAGAATGGGCCTCAGCAAATGGGCCCAAAAGCTTTTAATGTTTTAGTTAGAAGGTCTACAACAAGCGGGATGCTAAATGGGCTTAATTTATTAGATGGGCTGCGGGTTAGGGGTGGGTTGTACAATCCGAACAATAAGATATTGCATGGATCTAGAAAGATCCAAGTTGAAGACCCGAAGAGGACAATCTGGAAAAAAATAAGAAGACCTATTCCCTCCTAGTAGTTTTTGTGTGAGTCCACTCAACACTTCGCCTAGCAATCCTCCGACGTCGTTTGACGAAACCCATGTGTCTTGAGATCTCGATGAAGGAGGGTGATGTATATCGTAATAGTTCTGATATCAAATTGATGTAGATCGTAATAGGGAAGAATTATGAATGAATAGGGAAAAATTATGAATGAGAAGGGAAGAACAAAGGGATGAAGAAAGAGAAAGAATTTGAGAAAGAAACAATATTAGTATTCAATAATAATTAAAGTCTAGTCTCCATAAAACCCTTATATGCATTCCTTTATATTGGGAAACTAAAACCCTAAAACAAATAAATAATAATGACAAATAAACCATCAAAAGTTACAGAAAAATACTTAAAAGATAAATACTAAATTACTCTTATGATTAATCTAAAATATCTATCCAATTCTTACACGATCCCCATCAGAGGGTGAGAAGTCTGTCTTTGGGAGGCAAGCAGGTGAAGCCAACAAATCTGGAGAGGTGATATTGTCTTACAATTGCGTGTTACCTATAGTGGGAACTCTTCCAACGAGGGAGATTGAAGACAGTTAATTGATCCATAATTCTTCTACATGTAATGGGAATGTTTATTTATGTAAATTGCAAATTAAAGGTGGGGAGCGGTAGGGTTTTGATTATGTCAAAGCTTAAACGGAAAAGTTAGCGATAAAGAAAAATTAATGGAGATAGAAACTGTTTATGATTTTGAGGATATTGATAATTTCTTGCACTCTGATGGTGATTTATTAATAGTGGGGTTGTGTGAACATGATGATGCTTCCTATATGTCAGAATCACCAATGATGGAAGGCGCAGGAATGAGTATATTTGATGGGGAGATTGACATAAGACTAGTGGGAAGGGCTAGTAATAAGAGTAAGGGAAAAAATGCTTCAATGGTGTCTCCGGCTGATATAAGTTAAAGTGTAAATTGGGTTGAGATAACAACTACGCAAAAGTCGGGGTTTGGGAGTTTTGTTCATTACTCTTTGCCATTCAAATGTCTTTAAAATTTGCGAGTAATCTCATCTATTCCTAATTTCTATCATCATGCTAATACTTTTTATGAGAATGAAAATGCTGGGACTTTTGTGGTGAGCATGTGTTCTAGTTTGGGACTTTCACCCAGTCTTTGGGGGGTATGATAGAAACAAAGTTACCTTTATGCCAAGAGGAGATAGGTTGTGGGGAGGACCAACTAATTGTAGACCTCCTTGGGGATGGGGGAGACAACCAAGTGGCACAAACTCTCTCAGAGAAAATGGGTTTTAAGTTGAAGCTGGTTAGTCCTATAGAGGAGGAAATTAAAGTAGGAGTGTCACCTCTAGTATATAGAAGGGGAAGTAAGTAGGGTGAGAGGGAGTTAAAGAATCTACAATGTGAGTTTAATTATGATTACTTGATTAGTTGGACTATGAGGGGATTGGAGAGTTGGAGGAAGAGAAAAATGATTAAGGAAGTGTTTCTAAGAGCTTCTCTAGACTTAGTTATGTGTTAGGAGACAAAGTTAGAGGCGATAGATAGGGTTCCAGTTAGGAGTATTTGTGAGTCCATATTTAAGGATTGAGTTTTTTACATTCATGTAGATCTTCTGGGGATATTGTTGTGATATGGGATACTAGGTTTGCTATTAGGATATATTGTGTTCTTGGCTCCTTTTTTGTGTCGGTTTTACTTCTACAGTGGAACAGATGTTGTAAATTATTCCAAGTGATTGGTGAGACTTTAGTTTGCCTTTCCATAGTGGAACAAATGTTGTAAATTAAGTTTTGGTGTTTTAATAATAAAAAAGAGGCGAAGGTATTATGGAATTGTAGGTTCATGGCAACTCTTTGGTATATTTGGATCGAGAGAAATGTAAGAATTTTCAGTAACCATTATCTTCCTTCTAAATTAGTATGGGAAATAATTGTTTTTATGGCTTCACTTTGGTTAAAAGCCATAGGAAGTTTTGAAAGTTTGCCTTTATTGGATCTTCAACGGAATTGGTAGACGACTTTATTTTAGTTTTTTTCGTTAAGACTTTTCTTTGATATGTATGTAGTTTTTATTCATTTTGAGGATATTTTGTCCTCAATATTGTAATCCTTTTTCTTTCTTCCATTCTATAATAAAATTCTTCTTTTATAATAAATAAATGAGTATACTATCCAAGACCGACTGGACTAGTGTAAGTCTTCTTCGAGATAAACACTCTTTTCCACCATCTAACCTTTTTTGATTCCTTTCAATAACCGGATTTCAAAAACTCACAAATAAAGGTTTTCCTCCTAAAGGCAACCCCAAATATTTCAGGGGCCATTCATCAACCTCACATTCTAATCCTCTAACAGCCCTATGTAGAATCTCCCTTTGAACATTAATCCCAACCACCGTACTCTTGGACATTAACTTTCAAACTCGACATGAAACCAAAGGCCTTAATGATCTCTACTAAATTTTGAAATTTTCCTTCATCTCCTGAAAGGAAGAATATGGTATCAAATCTCTACCCAATCCCTACCCACCCTAAAACCCTCAATGATATTAGACTCCCTAGCTCTTTTAACTAAAGAACTAAGCCCATCTGCAACCAAAGTGAATAAGAATGGTGACAAAGGATCTCCTCGCCTAAGCCCTCTAGAAGCATTAAATCTACCTCATGGTTTCCCATTAATCAATACTGAAAAATTCATCGACTCTAGGCACTCTGTAATCCACCTCCACCATCTACCTCCAAACCCCTTACCCTCTAAGACAAAATCCAAAAAATCCCAATTAACATGGTCATATACTTTTTCAAAATCAATCTTAAACACCAACCTTTCTTTTCCTTTAGCTTTATACTTCTCAACCACCTCATTGGCTGTTAAAACAGTGTCAATAATTTGCCTTCCCCTAACAAAAGCCCCCCGGTACTTTGAAATTGTATTCCCTAATACTTCTTTCAACCTTCCTGATTAAACTTTTACCAAAATCTTGTATAAGCTAGTCACCAAACTAATAGACCTATAGTCCTAAATTTTCAATTGTTTTTTTTTGGGATCAACAAATATTTGTAGCTTTATTATCATATACACACAATTCCATTATTAAAAAACTCCTTGAATACCTTCATCAAATCATTCGCCTCTTTCACCTCCATCTCCTCGGTCTCTCTAACCACAAAGCCCTCCCCTCATTAATAGGACACCAATTTAATCCTATCACTCCCGGCCTCACACTTTTATCTTCAAAATATAATTTCTAATAGAACTTAGTTATTTCCTCAACAATTCAACCTTTCTCCACCAAAATTACTCTGTTTTCCATTTCCAGCGTATTGTATTGTGTTGTTGAAATGCCTAAAGATTGTTAGACATAATCTTTAATTTGATGCATATTTTTAAGCATAAGCTGAGCTACGTTTTTATTGCTATTTTGGAGTTCATGCTGGTGGATTTTGTTATTGACACAACAGACTATGTGATCTCTTCGTACTAACACTTGCCTTTTTCCAGAGAATTCTCAGGTGGCCAATGCAAGGTTTCAGGCTGCTGCTGCAATTCGAAATGCAGCTTTAAGAGAATGGGGATTCCTCACAATTGATGAGAAAAGGGGCTTGATTAGGTAATTTTACGAATTGAAAATCCAACTGATATCCTGTATAAGCACATCGTTACTTTCATTCTATGGTGGCTAAATGGAGATATGTTTTATTATGTTTAAACTCTTCATCTGTACGCACCATAATTGCGCTATTTATCATATTGTAAGAGAAGTTCTCAACTGTTTTCTAATATCATGCTCTCTGCAATCAGATTACTGACTTTGCAAAGGAATGATTTTGCTGCAGTTTTTGTTTGTGCTTTGTGATGCAACATGCTAATTCACCCGAGGGCTATGTCCAATCAAAAGTTGCTTCTGTGGCTGCTCAGTTGATGAAAAGGGGCTGGTGAGTTACTCATAATCTAAATTCTTACCTCATATTGTAGCCAGCAAGTATGCATGAATAGAAAACAGGCTAATGCCATCAGCTATAATTTATCAGCAATGTTGCAGGGGCTAAGGAAGCTCTCACATCTTTTGATGGTTGCAATGTGTACATATTGAATTAGATCGAAAATCTGACAGTATGTCACTATGATAGGCATGAGACATTGAGAAGTAGAGTTCATTGCATTTAAGAAAAATAAAAAGGAGAGTAGAAAAAAATTGTAAGTGAGGTCATCCAAAAAACTGAAAAAATAGGTAAAAAAAACGCTCTTGCGGCCTTTTGGTGGTCTTTAAATGTAATTAGTTTCTAGGTGGTGATGTGAATATTAGTAATTAAGGAAAGTTGGAAAACTTCAAGGTTCAAGTAAAGAAAGATATGGATTTAGGTCATAGTGATAAAGAGGATTTGCTTAGCCAGTTATAAGGGGCAGTCTCACAAGATAGTTGGACGTAGTTTCTTTACCTTCACTTCAAAGCTTTGATCACTTTGGACCAATGAATTGGGTTAGGACAATGGGGTGACGTTTTTAGTGGATCTTTCTTTTTTCTCTTTTCTTGGGTTAGTTACACCCATACCCTAGAGGATTCTCGATAAATTGCACGGATCTCTTTAGGTATGGAAAGTTGTCAGTAATGATTTCGAAACGGAAACAACAAAAAATGATGAGTTTGGCAATGTACTCCTTATGTGGCTAAATGTCATAGGGGTTAAAATCACTCATGACTTTTTGCCTCTATGACGACATTAAGTCTCACACGTAGTCTAAGCTGACACACACTCGAGTTTCTCACAGAATATATCAAACACAAGGCAGGAACCACGATTACAGGTGGTCTACCTACCCCAAAGGGTCCATCTAAGGCTATGCTTTACAAAATGTCTACCCTTTCTCCCTTGGGTATTCTGCAGACCTTAGCAAGGTATTTATAGGCAACTATGATAGTTACAATCCAACTGTCTAGGCTATGTCGGAGCCAACTAGGCCATGCGTTGACATCTGCAGCTTTTAGGTGTGTTGTCACAATGCAGACCACGCCGCACAAGTCTGTAGTGGTTATCCACAAACCAACAAGCCTCTAGATGCAATCAAATATGCAGGAGCAATTGATTCCTGGTGACCACCCAAATCGCTACCAACCGCTTGCTTGGTTAGAACAATGCCTTCCCTGTGTCCCCAACATGTTGCCATGCCTGTGCCACCGTGCCAAGCCTTGCCCAACCCATGGCTTTAAAGCATGCAAGAACGCCTTTGCCTTGCCTCAAAATACCCAATTGTATCCATGATATGCTTTTTTCCTCAGCCATGTGTGGGCTTTGGCTAGTGACAGGTTGCACCAATACATTGATCCCACATTTTTTTGGGTCTCAAACTTGCGTGCCTTGCTCACCGTTGGCAAGCTTTCTTTTATCGTGCCTTGCTTTGGCATGCCAAGTGTAAGGAGCATTAGGGTTTCTAGGCCAGGTGCCCCATGGAGCACTCTCCTTACGTATGCTTTAGAAAAGAAAACCTAAGTGCCATCAATGGACATCAGAGAGCTGAGGAATCATAATACAAAATTGCTGTTGCTTAGCATTTTTGCTTGATTAGCTTGACCATTGGCCTGTCGGCTATGCCTACGTGTACTGTCCAGCAACCAAACTTGTCAATCATCAACCAAAGTGTCTCAAACCACTTAATCACCTAAACACTCCCACCTTGATCTTGGCATGGAGAACTATTGGGCAAGTCACCCGCATTCCATGGCCGTGCCAAATTATCAAAGGCTAACAAACCACCCCCACCAAAAGAAATTGACATCCTTGTCTAGAGATTGTCCCAATACTCTTTGATCTTGTTTTTCAATTACCAATGACTAACATTCTCTTTGAATTAGCCTATGCTTCCGAGCCACTTTTCCATTGAACCAGAAAATCAGTATTGCCATTCTTCTTTGGTCCTCGGTCTTGTGAGGATGATCTTGCCGATTTCCTTATGAAACTTCTCATAACTTGTCTTCGTCTGGCATCAAGCAAGGCTTAATGATGAGGCTTCAGAAAACTCATATGAAAAGTAGAATAAATTTTGAAGCGATCCAATAGCTCCAAGCGATAGGCAACGTTTCCATCCCGATTCATCAATGCGAAAGGTTCAACCCTCGGTGCACTTTGTTGTTGTTTATCTTCTTCAAAATCTATGGAGCCAGTTTCGTCAAAACTTTGTCACCCACTTGAAATTTCAGCGGCCATCGATCTTTTGCATACTGCTTTATCCGTCAGACAACCTTGGCTAGACTATCATTTGCCTACTTAAGCAGCTCTTGATTGGAGCAAGTAAAGTAGTATGTAGTGGGACATTTATCTCCGGTCTTCATCTCGCCACTTCATGTGGCTTAAGTGGTTGTTGTCCCATAGCTAACTCTTAGGGACTCATGCGTCTTACAAAAATTCTGTGCAAGTTGTACCAAAATTGGGTTGTATCCAACAGATCCACCTATTTTTTCTGACTTGTCGTAACATAGTGTCGCATGTACTTCCTCTAACAATGCATTTATCCTCTCGACAAATTTGCAATGAAATCCATTGAATTTGACTGCCCTAGTCAGTCAGGGATGGGCATGGGTTGTAGCAATCCTGCCTGTCTTCTCCAACTTATCAAGTTGGTGGAGCCTCAACGTCATTTTCCATCTTGGCCCAAATAATAGGAACAAGACAACAATGCCACCATTCTCTCGATTCCAGGATGGCCAGTCCATTGAGAGTTGTGTTTCCAGCATCAACTCTTGCCTTAGTCACCTTATATTAGGGTATAGAGTATGCCTCCCATGGCATAGAGTAAGTCATAATCTAGTCAATTCTTGTGAACCAAACCCTCACTAAGGACTTGTTTGAGTTTGTAGCAAGTAGTGCCTCCAAATCTCCGAGCAATGCATTATTGCAGTTATCTCCTTCACATGCGACGAATAGCATTGTTCTGCATCTTTGAGCTTTCGGCTTGTAAAGGCAACGAGTGTCCGTCTTGGACTAGAACTCCTCCAATGGCTTGGTCAGAAGCAGCAATGTGCATTTCGAAAAGCAAATTGAAGTCTATAACCGCTGCATGTTTCAGCTTCTCAAAAACAGTCTGACAAGCATTCATCCAATCCCACTTTTGATCTTTCTTAAGCAAGTCAGAGAGTTTGTCTTCTTGGAGTACCCTTGGATGAACTTGTGGCAAACTGCCAAACCAAGAACGAGCGCAAGTCCAACACCTTGATTGCTAGAGACCAGTCCACAATTGCCATTACCTTCCTTGATCAAGTTCGATATGACCCCGACAATCCCCAACTGGCTTCACCTTCCTCGTCTGAGTTCGATACGGCTTAGTGCTCGCATCTAATAACAATACACGTTTTCTGAACAACATGAGTGTCACTTGAATTGGTCATGACTTGGTTACGACTCAGTTGACTCAACTTAATTAGGAGTCGTCTCGTTTGAATCGGAAGAGTTGTAATCAGCTCATAATTGATACTCGAAAATTGTTCAACAAATACTCGAACAAAATTGAAAGAAAAGGGGAATGAGAAGAAAGAGAAAGGAAAATCATGGAGCCCATATTTGCAAAACCTTCATACAACTTGCAAATTTACCCAATTCCATTAGAGAAGAACAAGAATTGTTCATTAGAGAAGAGCAAGAATTGTTCAGCAAACTGAAAAATTGATGTAATTGAAGGATTCGTAAACCAAATTTGCAGAGCAAAACCCTACCTCCAATAAAAAGCTTGAGAAGCACCACAAGACCTTTTTGTTCCTCTTTTTCTTCTTCAAGCTATTGTGACTAGCACACAAGCGGCATGGTTGGTCTCTTTTGTCTTCATTCCCAGTGACCTATGCTTAGATTCGTTTGCACTGAAGACATGATTTTCTTGGTCGCAGATGCGCGCTCTCTCCATCTATCTTTATCTTTGAAGACCAAAAGTCAGTAAAGTGACTTTGTTTGAGCCTCAATCTCAGAGCCATACTCTTATTGTTTAAAGCTTAAAATGTCTGGATATTAATATCCACAGTGAAGGACCATTTGCATTGAAAGAGTGCTGACCTCTATCTTCAATTTTCTTAAATGTCTTAGTTTTTATTTTTTCTTTTCGTAATTTATGTTTTAATTTGAGTAATTTTTTGGCAATTTCTTGCACATTGAATTAATATATTTATTAGCTTTTGTCTTACGTAATTAACAAATAATAATCACACTACATATCATACATGCATAAATGGTTTTTCTTGTTCTTAAATGCTTCTGATAAACACATTGATGAGGATAAATATTTTCGATAGCACCCTTATATTTCATTTTCATAGTGTTTAATGTTTATAGGGACATTTTACACATATGATTCACGAGTCTTGTTTACAATTTTTAGAAATTTTCATGAATGTTTCAGAATTTTTTGGTATTCTATTTAGCCTTTTATGCATATTGTTCGATACCATGGTGCGACACAGTAACCTATGTGTAATGTTCCCTTCAAGCCAATGGTTAGTAGTGCGACATTGAACATGCCTTTGCCCTACACCATTTTACTTATTTATATTAGAAACTGTTAGGATCATGCTTGTAATTGACTAATTTCGTAAAGTCTTTTTGTAAATTTCAACGTATTCCATGGTTATGATACTACATCATTGAAGATTCAAGAGCGTCAATATAGGGGAGGAGATTGTGCTTCAAGCTATATCAAAAGACTCTTTGGATGCACCTTCTTGTTTAGGATAAAGGTACTGACCTAAAGACTTGCACCTTTGGTTTAATAGGTAAAATAGAATTGGTGATTGTTTCATTAATGATTCTTAGGTATTTTTCACGAAAAGTTTTTCTAAACCTTAAATGTGTTTTGAAAATATAGTCTTGAGTCATTAATCGGACTTCACTAGAGTAACACCCTTTTGTGTTCAAGGGGATAAGTTGTTTCTTAGTTTCTAGCTTAAAAACCTATAGGAATTGCCCTATGTTCGCTAGCTTTCACTCAAGCTGTCTCTGAATATTTAAGTATAATATTGGGAAATAGTGCATGAGTGGGTAGTGAAGACCATTTTCTGGGTCGCTCTCAGGCTTGTCGAGCGGTTTTGAGATGGCTCGGGCGGTCCCTACTCTTCTGTCTTGGTTTGAATCTTTTTTCCATTCCAACAGCCATCGCTCTCCCATTGTTCTAGCGATCGTTCGCGAATTTGTGTTTTCTTGGTCTCCAAGATAAATCCTATTTCGAGCCTTTATATAGAGAGTGTCTTTCCTATACTAGGGTAAGCCTCTTAAGATTTTTTCCTACATAGAAAAAACCCTTGAGAAGAAGAACCCAACATCACACATTGGCGAAGAATAACTTGCTTAGTTCTACCAAACCCACTTGAAGAGTGTGCATACCGAAATTATTAGGTGCGTCTTACGAGTGCTTGAGGCCTAAATGAACTGTGCGGCGGGGAGTGTAAGTGAAGGTATCCACGACATTGGTGGGTGTATTCGATGGGAGATCTATTGAAAGAAATGAGCATCTAACCATAGTATTGGTTAATGTATAAGATTCGAGTACTTGTAGATTGATTGTGGGATAATGGATTAGGCTTTGGTGAACTCTAAGTTATTTTCCACAGTTTTCCCCGAGGAGGTTTGTCGCGTCAACAAATCTCTTATGTTCTTTATTGATTTATTTAATACACTTGTGATTTGTAGCAGACACGGGCACTATATGTTTGACGTTATGATTTATGTGAATATTCATTTCATTCATTGTGGCTTGGTAATGTGTTTTTGCTGCCTTGGGTTGGAATCGCCGTGAGTGATTGAGTGTTAATCGATAAAATTGACATATTCTTTACACTAATCATCATGGGGTTTATGGGTTGTTCTTGTTGTAGGGATTCTCAAATTGTTAATTGCTAAATTATTTTGAGAAAGAGGTAATTTAAGTAGTATAGGTTATAATTTGGTGTTTGTTTAATCAGAATTGAAATTAACCTATTCAACCCACCCTCCTCCCTTTAGGTAGTGCTTAATCCCATTCCGCACAAGGATATCATTTTTATCCTTACAGAAACATAAACATATTGTGCTTAGGTACAAACGTACAATATTACCTGGAACCAGGTTATTATGAATAATACTTGAAAAATGAGAACTCTAACTTCAATATTTTTACTTTTTGCATATGTACTAGGTTTGTTTTATTTATATTCCTAAGGATGGTTGTGTTTACCAAATTAAGGGGGTCTGTGTGATTTAACAATAAACTCATGTTTAAATAACTCTTTTTTTTCTAGCTAGAGTTGTGTGTGCATCCTTTTCAACAAAAGCTTAAGCGCAATTTTTTGTTGCTCTCCATGTTCAGAATGCGGAATGCAAATAAAATTCTCGTTTGGTCATTTGACATTTAAGGGACAGATGGTAGGGGTGTTTTGTGCGTGTTTGGTTCAAATGGTGACATTTGTTTGTTGATATACTTTCAAGGAAAGAAAAAAGCAAAGGAAAATGACTATCGTAGTTTCCCTTGGTAAGATTTCTTGTCTTACTGAAGTTTGATAAAGAAGTCTTTTTTGGGGATTGGCAATGGAACTTAAAAAGGCTACAAAATCTATATATCTTCCTAGATTTTGATAAATGAGATGGTCTCTCTCTCTCTCTCTCTCTCTTATGTATATATAGTAGAATGCCCCGCACTGTCACACTCCAGTCTTTGTAAGCCGAATCCCAATGGGTGAGGTGTATACAAACCCATAATTTACAACCAAATCAATATTTACGTAATAAAAGATTACAAATTGTCACTGTTGAAAGTGCTTCTACTGCAAAATATATACAATCCTGACCATCCTCTTTGTACATATCTACTTAGGCTAGTCCAATCACCAAAACAGGTATTTCCAGCTGCTTTTAAATAGCTCTGACAAGATATAAACAGTGTTGGATGAACACCACAATCTAGTAGGCAAATCATGTTTCTAAATGAACATGGTTTGAAAATATAGTAATTTTGTCAGTTTCTGAAAATTCAAATTTGATACATAATAAAACTATTCTTTATCGGGTATTTCAAAGTATCGTGCCACTTCGAAGAATGAGTAACCAATTCTTTTTGGAAAGCCATGAGAAGAAGATTAAAATGGTTAAAATTTCATCCTCAAACACTTCCTCACACGCCCTCATGCACTCATGGGATGTCCAGAGTGAAAAGAACCCCATTCATCATCTTCTCCATTGAACGGGTCAGATTTTGGGTTAGCGGGTTAGTTCGGGTAAAATACAATTTCTTCTTCATTTTGACTCCTATTAAGGTGATTCCAAAGTTTGTGAACTCGTTTTTGAATACTCCATCTAGAGTTGGGTCCCCAGACAAACCAAATTTATAAGCTAATGAAATATATGTTCAAAGTTTCAGTCTCCAAACCTTGAAAGACTTAGGCGTGCAACTCCTTTTTTTGTCTCACTAACATATTTTTTTCAATTAATCCTGATTTTTGAATTCCTGGACCCCAAAAATATTGGACTAGATCATCTTTTCAAATGTAAACCTCGTTTGTACAAATTCAGAAATTTCAAGTTTCGATGTGGTTTTCGATCTTTCTGTTTGTGCGTTCTAAGACCATAACACTACAAAACTCTTGTATAAGGATGCTACTCAACATATTTAGAACTGTTTGATGTTTAAGATGAACAGAATCACATGACTTTACAAAAGGCCCGTTTTTCTTTTAAGTGGGTCTGTCGAACCCCTTTTTGGTTTTGGCTGAAGTACATTATTTTCATCCCTTTAAAAGCTTCAAATTTGATCTAGGAACCTACAGAACACTTACCGAAGCTTCTAATCTCAGATCTGAGTTAAATTGGGCAGAGTTCCTTTTCTTTTTCTTCCTTCTCCGTGTTTCTCTCTTCACAACCCTCACTTTTCTTCAACAAAATTAGCAACTATTTCAGTTGTTGAAGGTCCCTTTTTATAGTTAGAATTGACCAGATTCCATACAGGGATGGAGGAGCTTGGAAGTTGACACATCCTACTTGAATTTGAGATGATCCAATTGAACCCTTCATCGCTCCAATCATTTTTTTCTTCTTCTTCTTCTTTTGTCCTTTTTTGCATCATTATCTGCATATTTAATATCTTAATATTATATTTATTTTATTATTTTCTGATTATATTGGATCTCTTTTTCGGTTGCCAAATCGTTGGAATACTTTTTTGAATATCGGATCAACTCTTACTCCTTTCATTCCATATTTTTGGACAATCTTACATTATTTTACTTAATCTTCTCAAGTCTAAATTTAAACATTGGATTTGTCTCGGATTAGGGCATAACTCAGATTGGTGTTTTTCACTGGGTGTTACATGGGCACTGTCATCCGTGTGCGTGATTGCAAAGGAGCGGGGTAGGGTGAGGGAGAGAAAGAGACATATTGGAGCAGAAATAGGCAAAGAGAGATAGGTAGTTAAGTGCTGTTAAAGAGAAAGTTATGGGTAGTTAGAGGGGAAGAAAAGAATGATATTATAGATATTTAGTGAATGGACACCAACCCTACCCGCTATTTTTGTTAATAGGGATATGTAAATTATAAATAAATTTACATTTAGTGGTGGTCATGAAGATGAAACAAATACTTTTGTTCAGCTATCAACTACTTGGTGAGCCATGTGGAAGCAAATGTTGAAATTAGCGAAGTGTTTCACAGCCTCTATAGTTCATAATCTGTTTTAATTTTACCATGATAGACCGCCTATACTTCTGTTCAACTTGAAAGCTTATCATCATAGTCTGCACACATCCTTGTCTTATTGGTCAGTAGGTTTCTCTGTCTTTAAATAAAATTGTATGCCTAATTATATGTTCGATGCCATCAAAATGAAACATATTCTGACTGGATGAGATGTTAACGTGTCCCAAATGTCTAATTTAATGCATCATGTATGAGGACAGTCACATTTTAATGACCTTTTGTCACCACACCATGCAAATCGAAGATGAGTATCTCCAACGTGACGTATCTCTATCATAAAGACAAATTATATTGCAGAGATGAGAGACAGGTCATGCCTGTCTAGTGAAATGAGAAATAAACTGAAAGAAAGATAAAACTCTGATGTGAAATGAAATGTGCCTTGCCTATGGAATAGGATATCTTTGAATAATCCTGAAGTTAGCCCATTAGTGATTCTATTTATTACTGATGGTTTGATCCATGTTAGAAATAAACCTAGATAGGAGGGAACTCTACTTCTTGTAATGTGAGCCTGCGTAGTAGAAATCCCAAACACCCCAAATCAAGCCTTCCAAACTTGAGCCTTCAATTCTTGTTTTTGAGATTTTTGGAGAAAAGTACGATCTTTCGTATAGTTGCGTAGCTCTCGTTGCATAGGACAACTTTAATTCTTGGACCGAAGCGATCCAACAGTCAGATTTCTGTCGATCTAAGAAGATGGAAGTGGCTTGAAGAATTTTTCTCTTCTCTCTCTATCGGAAATTGCAGGCCAAGAAAGGGGGAAAAATCAAATTTCCCCCCTTTAAATACTCCTTCAAATGTTTGGCTCTCGTTGCCCATACGTCTTGATTTATCTGGTCTAATTTTGTTCCGAATTAATTAAATCTCGCTCTGCGTTAAGTTTAGTATATTTTTATTGAATTAATTTTAAATTATTTTTTAGTTTTCGCGAATAAAATCTAATCACGTTTATTTTAGTCGCGTGACACCTGATCGCATCATAAAACGCAAAAAATTCAACTATCTCAGAATTTAATGAAAATTGACTAGATAACTAGATTTCGCGATATGAATTCAGCGGTGGACAGCTGGGTTCTGAGGCAGTGGGGGACAATAGACAAATCAGAAAACGATGACACTGTGGACAACTCCCACTTCCTCGGAACTCAGAATTGAACTAATTCATTTATCTCTTACGCAAGAACTCAAGTGCTAAAAATAGTTGAAACAATTCTAGTAGTTGCTTTCTGCTCTGTGTATTAGCTGGTTGGCATCTCACATGTTTACTATTGAAAAATTTGCATAGTGTGGCTGAATTTTTTAATTAGATAAAAGTGAAATATCCATGTAGTGGTTTATGCATTTTATTTACACTCATATTAGTTATGTACTACTTTGTGCTGTTTTTTCCATTTGGATGGACACCTTGTCCACCCTTTAGTTTTATAATAATTCCAAGTCATTTGAATTATATTTTATGTGACGCGTTGGTTAAGATTATAAAATCCACAAATCTACCAATTTCTTGATAGATTGGTCAAATTTGTATTTACACTTTCCATTTCTATAGTAGCCAAGGATCAAAATTTCGTTTCGAAGTACCGTTTCGGTCAACTCAAAAATAGAAACGTTTCGGAAACATTTCGGAAACGCAATGGAAACGCAGAAAAAATATGGAAACGCATAGAAACACAAATGCAATCCATTAATTTATAAAGATATGCTAAATAATTTATTAATTCAACATATTTATTAGGTTAACATCAATTTATACAAGAATAAATTTAAATTTGAGGGAAAAAAAGGCTTGACTTGAGGCGAAAGTCACTTAAATTAGTTTCAAACACTTAATTTTTATGAAATAAACACATTTTTACATAATATTAAGGTCTTATAATACACATGAAATGCTAATGAGTACATACTTACATGGTTACATCCATTCCCCTGTGGAGTGTCGAGCAGGCTCATACATCGGTGTAGGCTCTGGGTAACTACTTAGAGAAACTCCATATGTGACATAAATATGATGACAATAGTTACTCCAAATCATATTATTACGGTAATATAATCCAATTAATAATACTATTTTATTATAATACTAATAATGAAGGGTATCAAATTAAATTAATGATACTTATGTATACTTAAAAATTAAATGTAATTGCAGTGGGTATTAAATGTAATTACAGTAGGTATTAAATATAATTACATTAGGGTATTAAATGTAATTGTTAATACTTATAACAAAAAGAAAAAGCAAAAAACTTGCACAGCAGTGAGGTATTAAATATAATTACAGTATGTATTAAATATAATTATAATGAGTATTAAATATAATTATAGTAGGGTATTCAGTGTAATTATTTATTCTTATAACAAAAAAATTATAAAAGACAGAAGAGCAGTGAGAATTAAATGTAATTATAGTGGGATATTAAATATAATTATAGTGAGTATTAAATGTAATTACAGTGGGTATTAAATGTAATTATAATGGGGTATTAAATATAATTATTCATAATGAACCGATTATATCACTGTTTTGTCGAAACGGTACTGTTTCGATCGAAACGGTTCGAAACAATGCCGTTTCGATCGAAACGGTCCGAAACAGTACCGTTTCGACCGAAACACTGGAATTTTGTGATTCAACTACTGTTTCGTTTCGGAGTGTTGAAATTCCGAAACGTTTCGGACGCGTCGACACGACATTTTGATCCTTGATAGTAGCTACAGAACATGTATTTTCAGCTATGGATATTGCCATCACTAGGCTTTGCAACTAGATGGATGATGATTTTCTCAAACTCTTTGATTGTATATATAGAAAAGGAAGTTGTTAAACAAACTAGTATGACTTCAAACATAAATGAATTTTATAAAAGAAAATAACACTGAGCACAAATTTTGTAGACAATTGAGTGGATAGGTGTTAACGAACTATTTTTTTTTGTTCATTTTCTGGTTTTTGTATTCTTGTTTATGTTGTTCGATATTTTTTGTGCATTACAAATTTTAATTTTGAAAATATAAGCACAGTACACATGACATTGTTGGTATGAGCTATTGTGAATGTGGTTTTGGTCTCTCAAAGTTAAAATTCTAGCTTTGTTCCGACACATGATATACACATGTATATATAGGGTGATAAACTTAATCATACCCCTTAATCATAGGTATTGACATAAATCAGTATATCAAATCATGCCACTAAATATAGCTAATCAATTACGTAACACCCCAATAATTATGGGATATAATTCTATATTCAATATGCCCCATCAAGTTGGGCACAAAATTGTAGACGTGAAGTGTTAAACTTGAATGGAAGATGCAATGCATGCTGTGATTGTGGCTTTATTGAAGTTGTCGGGGCAACGACAATTGAAGTTGTCCCAACTGCAACGATTGAGATTTCAGAATGATTCATTATGCGGGATTCGATGTCGAGATCTAGGATTGTCTCGATGGACTCCCTTTGAACGATAAGTTGAGGAAACATGAAAGAAATGACCATCATGCAAATATAAAGAGATCAATCGTGTTAAGGGAATTGACATCATGCACAAGGATCGAAATATTGTTTCGGAGTACCTTTTCGGTGAGTTTGAAAACGGAAACGTTTTAAAAATGCAATAAAACGTATAAAAAATATGGAAACACAAATACAATCTATTTATTTATAAAGATAAACTTAATAATTGATTAATTGAACATTTTTATTGGGTTAATATCTATTTATACAAGATAACATCTAGTTAGATTAAAAAAAAAAAAAGCTTTACACGAGGCAGAAATTACTTCAATTAGTTTCGAACACTTAATTTTTATCCAACAAACACATTTTTACACAATGTTAAGATCTCATAAATACACACATAAATACTTAATTTCAGATATTTAATATACTATAAAATTAATGGCAGTTATTTATTAATAATGATAAGTTAATTAACAATAATAAGCTATTTATTAATTGTAGGGGTTTTTAATAATTATAGAAGGAAAAAGGGGGGCATTAATGTTAATTAACAAATCTAAAGAAAACTAACAAATTTAAAAGAAAATAAAAATCAGGGGATTAAATCGTCGGTGCTTGGATCTGAGTCAACGCGTGCGTCTCGATTGATCGATCGAGAGAGAGAAAGAAAGAGAGAAAAGATAAAGAAAATTTGAGCGATGAAGACCCAACAGCCACCGGCAGAGAAGGAAGAAAGAGAGAAGAAGAAGAGAAAGGGAGAAGATGTACTTGGAGGAGCTAGATCTGGACGTGATATGGACTGTAGGAGTGAACAGTGGTCTAGATATGCTCAGATCTTAACTTAGGGACCCCAGGTAAGCTATTGACTTTTCTCCTTCTCCTTCTTTTGATTTCTACTCTCGCTTTATGTTTTGCAGAAGACGGGGATGACGAGAAGAATCCCTCCCCTTTTTGAGTTGATGCAATTTTCTGAGCTCGTCTCTGTCTCTATCTGTTCTTTTTTTTGAAAATCGGTCGAATAAGTCCCCGTTTTGATCAAAAAATTATTGTTTTGTCTGAAACGGTATGAAACTGTGATGATTCGTTCGAAACGTAAGAATTTTTTGTTTCTACCCTTGTTTCTACCCTTGTTTTGTTGAGAATCAGAAACATTCGAACGTTTTGGAATATTTCATTCCTTGATCGTGTGACACTCCAAAATCCGGGGGTCCGTTGATTACTCATCAACCCACGGAATGCCTGTGGATACCGAGTAACTCGATATCTCAACGTTATGTCTCATTTACCGGGGTCCATCCTTTATTAAAAATTTGGGCAGAGTCTCCTTTGTAAGGAGAACTCTACTCAAAACACAACTTGTGTATTATATAATTACAAGACCCATCCGAGGTCCTATATTCAACAATGACCACACCGGGTCCATTTATAAGTAAACATTGGCCACACCGGGTCTAATTATCCATATTCATACAAACATACAAGATTATATTAAAACAGTCGATATAGATTCTATCACAATTTCTTTACACATTACATGCCAAAAATTTAATTATAAGTCTAATTTTACAAAAGAAATGGATTGAAAGCCACAAGTTGATTTTTCTTCCTCCTTAAGTGCCCGAGTAAGTGCCGTCCCTCGGCGTATGACCCGTACCTGAAATGTTTCCCGTATAGGGTGAGCCAACACCCAGTAGAGAAAAACTCCTACTAGGGCTACTCCCTACCTTAAATGCATATGCAATGTGTATAAGCAACATTTAACATTTAACAACCATTCATACAAGAATATGTATTCAATGTTGAAATGCAACCATGTCATGCCATGAAATAAGATGATACTCACTCATGCACTTAAACCCAAGTTCTCACTGACTTCGACAACACAATGCAATGCCAATGTGTAATGACCCGTCTTCGACAGAAATACATCCAATGATCGCTTTGAATAAAAAATCATGCGTTTTATAAATCAGATCATTATTGGATGGTACTCATTAAATGAGTATTTTCTTATAAATCAAAATCTTGTGTCTTGTTGGGCAACGGATTTTGGATTTTATACCGCCAGTTCCGTATACCATACTACACTTTTCTGGAATTTTATCACAGGGGAGTGTATAACCAAGTCGCCGGGTCTTGCACCCGAGGGAGAGTCTAGCCCTACTTGCTATACCCGACACAAGTTTTCTTCCATACAACCATGCGACTCAAAGGGGATCTTCGATCCACTTTTTCCCGAACCCACATACCAACCACCAAACAAGGTGTTTGATCAACCATGCATCTCACACACCCACACTCATGACTTATGCCCATGAGTGTGATGCCTCTATGCACAATGATACAATGTTCAATATGTTATGAATGACACATGAACAATCTCAACATATCATGATAAGTTATATTCTAAGCATATAGATATTATATTTGTCACAAATTCAATATATCATAACATGCATATACCAACAATTGCATTTTCAGTCATAAATCATGTCATAAGTCCATAATTTCACTTTCATAATCATAGGCAAGTGATATCACAACTTTTAGGCTAATAACACACCTAATCATTAAGGCATAATATAACACATAACAGCCTATGTAATAGCCCACGTAACGGCTCTTATCTAAACCACAAAATAACCTATACAAACCACCATATAACAGCCCATATATAGCCCACAAAATAGCCTAAAAATAGTCTGTAAAAACAGTCCAAAAACAGTCACAATTTCAGTCCATAACACGGCCTAAAAACAGTCCATAATTCAGCCCTTTAACAGCCCAAATTCAGCCCCTTAATAGTCCCTAATTAGTGCACAAAACAGCCCCTAATTAGTGCACAAAACAACCCTTAATTAGTGCACAAAACAGCCTCAATTTCAGCACCAAAACAGTCCATTTGGACAACCCACATATAAACCAATTTCAACCACTAAAAGCCCACTTAAGGTAAGAATAAAACCAAGGTAGGAGAGAACCCTACCTCAATAGAGGTGTAAGAACTTCTATAACACCAAATCAACTTCAAAGCTTTGATTTTTTCCAAAGTCTCCTCTTGGATCTTCGGTGAAATCCACTCTTTTTGGTACGTACGCGTAGCTCTCGTCGAGGAGATGAACTTTGGCTCTTGGTCTGAGTTGATTCGAGCGATGGAACTCCGAGAATCGGCGAAGGAGGATTTGTTTTCTCCCTTTTTCTCTCCCTCTTGCTCTCACACGTTGGAACCAACGGAAATGCGGAGATCCTTCAGCAAAATATCTGATTTAGCCCCTATTTATACTTTCCAATACTTGGCCTGAGTCGTGCCACGTGTCCCTCACTGATTCAGGTCCGTTTTTACCTCAAAACGATTTATTTTGTACTGGTTTAAGCTTAAAATATTTTATATGAACTTTATTTAAAATATTTTTCAACTTTCAAAATTTTTATTAAAATTTCGTTTTTGGGGGTCACCGGACGTTTCTCGCCTCGAAAAATGTGAAAAATTTGACTATCTCGAAATTCGATGAAAATTGACAGGGCAACTAGGTTTCGCGATGCGAATCCAACAGTGAGGTCCATTGTCCCATTCGAACTCTATAAAAATATGTATTTTAAATATGCATTAGGATGACAAATTACCATTTTGCCATTTTTTTTCAGAAAAAATTCAAATTTTTCCCGGGTTTCACAGATCGTACAAACACAAGAAGGACAAGACGAACGTCGTGCAAATTTCAAATAAGGACGACACGAAATGAATATCATGCAAACACAAATAAGGGCATGCATGGCTTAAACATTGTGCATATGTGCAAATATGACGTAGAACCAAGTTTCTTGTCCATTTGCATTTCCTTGTATACATGCTTATTTGTTTGCTTGTTATTTTCACATGTGAGCCCGGGTCTCGCTTGAGGAAGGTGTAAAGAGTGCTCGTATTCCACATCGAATTAATAGGACCACCTAAGGTTGGTTTAGTGTTTTGAAAAGCTTGCCTAGGTGAGAAGTGAAGGTTTGTCGTCTTGAGCATCCTAGGCGAAGCGAATGTGACTGAAGCAAGGAAAAATCGAGAAAAGCGAGCACCTTGCACTTAAGTGAAAGGTGAGAAAGCGAGTGTCTTAGTTATGTGAGGCGAGGTTGTCTTGGATTGTTTTATTTTTATTATGGATCATTGAATTGGGGTAATTGAAAAAAAATTATAAGATGTCCATACACCCAATTACCCCCTTATCCCATAAATACAACACCCAAACCCTAATTTTGCTCAAAGGGTCAAATGACGAGTGTTTGCTGCTGCTCCTCCTTCCTGGTCAGAGACGACGACTACTGCTGCTGTTGCTCCTTCTTCGGTGGTCTACACATAGGTTTGTCTCCTTCTCTTTTTCTTCTTCTCGCTTCTGGTTCTGGTCCTCGTTGGTCCACACACTGGTTTTGTTTCTCTTCTTCTTTTTGCTGTTTGACGCCGAGATTTTCTGTAAATGCATATTTTGCTGACTCTGTTTTTTTTCTGCTTCTACTGATTTTCTGATGAGATTTTTTTTTGCTTCTGCTTCTGTTATTTTTTTCAGCTTCTGTTTTTTTTTCTGCATCTGATTTTGTATAGCTGATGATTCTAATTTTCTGTAATGCTATTTTGCTGATAGTAGTGTTGATATTATTAGTATTTGTTTTAATTTAAATTTTTATAATTTTACTTGCATTTAAATATTTAGTATATATAAAATTAGAACTTAGATGTTTAGAAGTAATTAAACTAAAATATTTACTTTTCTTTTTATCTGTTCGCTTCGCTTTGATAAAGCGTTTCACTTCGCTCTCGCCTAGGCTTTAGGAGCCTGGTTGCTTCGATTTGCTTTATGCCTTAAATAACATTGGGTTGGTTAATGTACTTGAGTGGCTTCTTCACTCATTGCCAATTGATTTTAAGTTGGATTCTCTAGTTAGACTTGGTATGTTGAAGACTTTTTGTAATATATCAGCAAACATGCGAGGGATCTTTTAATGGTCTTTGGATTTTTGTCATAATTACAATACTAAATATAGTTATGAGGAAATCTTCTCAATTTGTTTTAGAAAGCTCCTAGTTAGCCACTCAAGAGGAACTAAAAGACCTTCTAACTGTTGCAGCTTATGTGTTCTTTGTGTAGGCTAGATCTTACAGCTGCTGGGAAGGAGGCATTTTTCTGTGAGGTATCAGTATGTCTCCCACAAATATCTTATAATTGTCTTGTTGTAACTTTATTCTGCCAATACCTGTGCAGTAATTTCTTCTCTGCTGTCCAGATTTTAGTAAGTGCTTTCCTTTTAATTATTATATATCATTGGTGTTTTTTCCCGAGTGTTGATTCAAATGATTCGTAAATGAGAGGGATGTGGAGTGATAATCTCATGTAGGAACATTATGTCTGAATTGGTAATGGTCAGGTTGCTATGCTGAAATGCATTAAATGTGCTACCTTCTGATAATGCTTATTCAAGTGGTGCTTTTTTGGACAGGACATAAAAAATATGTTTGGTTGACTCCAAGTTTAGGTAGACATTAGAAAGAGGTTTTTTTAGGGGCAAGCAAAAGATGAATTAAAAAAAAATAGTTATAATGGTGATTACATAGATACATTGAAAATTAGGTATAAAAATATCTATGGATGGTTGTACTACAATATGGAAAACAAGATTTGTAAAACTCGAAACCCTTTTTAACAGAGTTAAAAAAACTGATATAAAAAGTTTCATCTTGGTGTAAATTCTTTTATGACTATGTTTATGTGACAGAATGTTTATTGTGATGATGAAATTGGTTTGCAAAAGCGTAAACCTCGTTCTCGCGAAACCATCACTTTCTTTTTTCTTTAAAATATTTCATCATGTTGATAAAATTTATTGGCAATGTGTAGACTGTGTCCACAAATCTTAGAAAGCTATTTTATTAGTATGTTTTGGATAGTGGTGCTTGTATAATACCATGGTGTAATTCTTTTGGTTGTGGTTTTTTTAAGTTTTCCAGTCTATGTATGTCTATTTTATGTACAATCAATGTTTTAATTTGTATACCGAGTTCCACAATTCCGGATCCCATTCGATTTTCGATTGGAGAAAGGAATATTTTTGATTCACCAAATGAATCTCGATTTGACAACTATGGTAATTAGTTGATAGTCAAAGCACCCAATTTTGACGAGTATTTGACGTAATAATTGCCAATTTGGTCAAAGTGATCTTACTCCTATGCTTGGGCCATGGGCCACTGGCCACTGGCCATGAGCCTAAGGCTCTAAATGATGGGTCATATGACTTGAAATTGGGATGAGTTCCCTATTCTTTTTCTTGTTATACTCTTCCGTCTTGTCTCCCATGATTTGCGTCACTTATTGAGTTGAAAATAAGATGGAAGTAATTTTCTGTCAGGTCTACTTTAGGACACATCCATTGAATTATAACTAATCAAGAGCCATGACATCCAGATACTTGTGCAAACTTGTGGGATTATTCTTGGATGCTGATTAAAGTTTTCGTATTTTATAATGTTGCCTCGTTTATTTGTGGGTAACTTCATAATGTTGCATCGTTTATCGTATTTTGTTCACATACCATTACTTTTAAAGCAACTGAGTAGTGACTCCACAAAAATTATCATATGTTAAGGCTATGTTATAAATTGTTATTACATCCTCGCTGTCCTCATACCTTGGTCTTTTATATCTATCTTCATTTTTGGATTAGATATTCAATATGAGAGTGTAATGTTCACAATTTTCATTTAGAATGTCCCTTTTAGTTCTACTTTCATGGATGGAAGTTATGGTTCAAGTTGCGCTATGAGTTAACAACTCGGAGGGCACTGATATACATCGGTCGCGATGTAGCGGCATGGTATCGACTAATACGCTCAAAAAGTTAAAAGAAGGCCCAACAATTTTTAAAAAAATATGAAAATTTTTAAAAAATATAAACTTCATCATTCATGTATCATATATCCACAATCTATCCATTAAATCATTACCCACAATGAAAATAAAATAGAAGAATGTTACTGAAAATATTTATCATTATTTGTATTCAAATTAGTAGTTAATTAATAGATTATTTGATATTTAAAAACATAAAATGTATAATGATTTGAATGTAGATAATTGTAATTTTAATATGTAGGTTTAAATATCATATCAAAATAAAAATATATATCTCAATTCTCATGGTATGTCAAAGAGTAAATCAAATTAAACTTAGGCAAAATTGTACTTAAAAAGTAAATTACCCACAAAAAATAAATTAATTACAAGTTAAAAACATAACAGAGATTAAATAAGTAAAAAACCAAAAGAAGCCTGACGGTTATTAATTAGGCCACTGACGCTCTGGCAGCATTGACTAAAGAGTCTCAAAAGACTCCATTTGTGTTTGGAAGACGCTTTGTCCACTTAGTCCACACAGAGAGAAAGAGAGAGAGAGAGAGAGAGAGAGAGAGAGGGAGAATTTGTGAGTGGAGTAGAGTCGACGAAGGCAACAACAATAGTTGTGAAGGAGGTTAGGGTTGGGCTTCTGCTTTCGTTGCTTACATGCCTTTGGTTTGCACTTCACAGTGAAGAAGAAGATGGGCTATTTTGTTATTTGTATTTGATTCTATGGTATGTCTTGCATATCTTTACAACCCTTCTTTTGTTTATTGGAGATTTTCCAGTTTGTCTGAGACTTTGGAAATTTTGTACAAGATTTCACCATATCGGACCGATTCCGAAATGAATTGTCCGACTCAAACTGAGTTGATTCCGAGTTAAGCCGATATGTCCGAGTCATTACCAAGTTATCGCCGATACAGATGTGACTTGTGATATTTGTGTATCGTATATTGTTATCGTATCGGCGGTGGCTGAGTCGTATCGGACTTGGTCGATACCTTGAACCCTGCTGCCGTGTCTCCTTAGTTGCAAAACCCTTGTGTGTGATGGACAATAAGCTTAGCAAAGCACCTTTTATCTATTGAACAAAATGGTTCTTGATTTAATTTTTGGAGGTTACTGGGGTTTTTAGCATCTTCTGGTGATACCCCAACGGCTCTCACTTTGGAGTCTTCTCCATGCCTGTATGTTTAGTTGTTTTTGTGCCCAAACCTTATTTGTGGGAGTTCATGTAGTATTTTCTGAGAGTCGAATGACTAATATGCATACTGCTACAGGTGAAACAGTGTGTTACTGGCAGCCATGGTCTTGATGTTCAGTTTAGTGGAATCAATTTCCTGGAATCTCTGGTATTTTTTACATGCAAACATTATCACTTCCATATTAATATTAGTTGCCGACTTTTTTTGCTTTAGTTGGAACATCTTTGCTGAAATTTCTGACTAAGAATTGTTGTACTTAGGTATCTGAATTTTCTCCGTCTACTTCAAGTGCCATGGGCCTTCCTAGGGAGTTTCATGAGCAGTGCCGGGCATCATTAGAGCTCGACTATCTGAAGGTCTTCCAATTGCCATCAGCTAATGTTTCTTTGTTGATTTTTGTTTTAATTTTTTTTAATGTTTTTTAACCTTTTCCGTCTAGTATTCCTTGCAGCATGGCCAAGTTTTTGATACTCCCTTTTCTTATAATCTCAAAATATGATATACTTTTCAGTCTTTTACTTTGAATCTTATTTATACGTATTTTATGTATCTTACTCAATTCGCAGGCATTCTATTGTTGGGCACAAGAGGCTGCTCTAAGTGTCACAAGCAGAATAATTGAGTCGGATTCTGCTGAACTGGAGGTTAGAGTATGTTCCGTAGCACTACGTCTTATGCTTCAAATCCTGAACTGGGAATTCCGTTACACCACAAATAGAGTGGTCGGGGTGAAAAGCAGCATAGATGTTTTTTCTGCCGGAGTTCGACAAGATAGTAACTCACTGAGGGCTGAATGTACCTTAGTGCAGGTAACAACTTTGTTCTCTTTTGCAATCGGTAATGCTGATGCTTTTACAACATACAAATGTTTTGTTAAATTTTCATCAACTTTTTACCTCTTCAGTTTCTGATTATTTTCCTTGGTGAGCTTCATAACTCTATTTGTTTCTCTTTTCTTGCTGCTTGTAGCCTGGTCCTTCTTGGCATGATGTTCTGATTTCAAGTGGTCATATTGGCTGGCTTTTGAACTTTTATGGTGCACTGAGACAGAAGTTTTCTCGGGAAGGTTACTGGCTGGACTGTCCTATAGCAGTTTCTGCTCGAAAGCTCATAGTACAGTTCTGCTCCTTGACAGGAACTATATTTCCATCTGGTATTGAATTCTTCTTAGTACCTTCTATTTGATGGTTAATTTATTATATGTTTGATCACGTGGCTTAGTTTGTTAGAACTTAGTTTGAGGTAGATCGATATAATGCACTGAAGAACTTCTTTTGATGCTCTTTATGGTAGCATTTGATTAATGTAGAAGGGTGATGCAACATGTCCTTGTATATATGGGCTCATGGGGTCGTCGCCAAGCTTGGTCCCCGTATCCAAGAGTACTGGGAGGAGTAGACTAGGTATAGACCTAACATTTGGTAATCTATACTACTATAAAATGTGAACAAACTTGGAAAACTTTTGTTTTCCATTTCTACCCTAAAACAATTCAATTAGGACAATTATATACTTTAAAATAAATGAGTTATCAAATTACAGCTAAATAATCTATAACCCCTCCGTCTTGTGTTTCACATTATTAACTATAAAGGAGACACTCCACATCCTAGAGTTGAATACAACCAATAATCATTAAAACTTATGACACTACAAATTCTAGGATTGATACAAACATTATTCCATAGCAAAAGAAACGTAAATGACTTTTGATCTCCTCATCTCTCTTGCATTCAAATAAGATCAAAATTCAATGTGGGTATGTTATATACAAATAACATTGTTCATTGCCTCATGGAATAATGTTAAATACCCAAAAAAAATACACAAAGCGTTAGACTAATTGTAAGAATTCAAGGAATAAAAATCTTGATTTTGGAAGACAAAGGAGAAAGAAGAACCTTACCAACTCTGACTTGTGAGAGCTCATGTAACTCCTTTTTTTCTCAGGTAACTCAGCTACACATCTTTTCTATAAAACGCACATGCTCTGATTTTCAATTTGTTTTTCCATTTTTTCCCTAAAATTTTCAATGGAAGAAGAGATTGAAGAGGAGGCACCCATAAGGCAGTGTTCTAGATAACGAGGGTGCTAACTGATTAAATAGATTGACCTGTCTAAAACTCTATTGTTTAAGTACAGGTTTATCACCTTCTACACAACAATTTTTGTTCTAATTTCAATTTCATGAACGGCGGTTGTTAGAGTGCTGACTTTTGTCTTAATTTTATTTTCTAAGCTTTATTGAATGAATTCTGTGATTTCTATTGACTTGTATTCGATGGTCGGCTTATGAGTTTCCTCCATTGTTTATGTGAAAAAGAGAAGATAACCTTCAAATGGAAAAGTGGGGTTAATTAAACTTCATTTAATTCATTTTTAAGATGTGGTGCTTATGTGTTGCTAGAGAGATTGTTAAAAGAGAATGTTTTATTATTTGACAAAGAATCTCAATCGAGATGTTGCCAAGGTACATGTAAGATTCAGTTATGTAATTAGAATTTGTCGTAGTTCAATTTTCAATATAAATATGACATTTTAGGGAGCTGATCAACTTTATCGCTTTCTTTTGGTCTAATGTTTTTTTTTTTTGAAATCTGATTCCTTTAAGTATACCGCATTCCTTAACAACATCACAAAAACAAAGAAACTAATGCATGTAATGCGTTAACGCATTCTTGGGGTAGAGACGTCAACAGAGATGTGTTGTTGCTTTTGTCGTAAAAGATGCACCAATTATTCTTAAACATGATGATGAGAAGAGAGGGAGGCGCAAAAATGAATAAACCAATCTTATGGTGGAATTGCTTATTATGCCACCTTATTCCCGGTATCATTTTTGGTGGCAGATAAGGTGGTAGATGTGTGGTGCCAACAGGTCTAGGGTGCCACAAGCCAGTACACTACTGTGATTGACTCTGGATTAGTGGATTAGGCTTTGGTGAAGCCTAGAGTGGTTTCCAATAGTTTTTAATGAGAAGGGTTTTTGAGTCAACAAATCACTTGTGTTATTTATTATTTTTTCATATATACTTGTGATTTGATGCACACACGAGTACTATGTGTTTAATGAATTGATTGTTTCAATCTACATATTGTATATAGGTTCGTGATTGGGTTTGGGTTGCTTTGGTTGGGATCACCTTGTAAGATTAAGTATTAATCAACAAATTAATAAAATCAATACACTAATCTACATGGTGTTCTGGGTAGTGGTTGTTGAAAAGGGGTTCTCATTTCATTGTGTAACGAGATAATTGTGGTAGATATAGATTAAAATTGGTAGCCATTCGAGCTTAAATTTTAATTAACCTATTCACCCTTCTCCAAGTCTAACGCGCGATTCCTCATGTATTATTGAGTGAAAAGATCCTTCCTGTGAAGTGTAGTATTTTCCCTCCTTATTTTCTAAATTCTTAGAATTCAGCATTTTTTAATTCAAAACCTATGGTTCCGTCCAATTAGACGCTACCATGTGTCTTTTGTAACTACCACTCAACTCTTCAATAACTAAAATTTACTCAAAAAATCACTATTTCGTTCAAAAATTTTATATAATTGTTTGACACACAAATTATAGTCCCATGTATCGCATGGGGTGGGCCGCTATATATAACCCCCACTCGACTCATCTTTCTCTTAGAACCATACCTTCACCAAGTTCCCACCATTGATCCCCATCATAACAACTGCCACCACTGATCCCCACCGTTACCACCGATGCAACCCACTCTGTAACATTGATGCAACCAAGCACAGTATAACCATTGGCCTAAATTACCACCACCATATTTGCAAACAACAAACAAAAAATGAGCTACTATAACTTGTGACAACCCTCAACCTACAAACAATAACTTAGTCAATTGTAGGAATGGAGGAGAGAGATATCAAACTCACCGCCACAACCACCACCAACCAACCTTAATCACAACCCATTACCACCACCACCCATGACCAACTGCTTCAAACCCACCGTGCCCGACACCCGCAAATGCCACCTCCACTTCCATTGAATCATCTCTAACACACACATGCACACATAAATCATGTGATCACATGAGGTTGGGGTTAAAGGTGATCAAATTCGTAGAACATTAGAAATTTTTTGACATCAAATTTTTTGAGCTTTAGGGCTCTGTTTAAGGGATTGCAATTCTCTTGTCCTTTAGGTTTTTCTCTCATATGGGTTCTTGTGATGGGTTAGTGGTGGCCTACGGTGGTGCTAGTGGTTAACAGAAATTGAGTGGAAGGAGGAGATTGTGCTAAGAAGTATTGCAAAGCCCCTAGCCACCCAGACACCATCGTCGAAATCACAACCCCCAATCCCAAACCAACCCATTCTTTGCACCTAGAGTAGTCACTTCCATCTCCAATTTTCATAAATCAGTTGGATATGGTTGGAGAGGCAGTGAATTAGTGGAGCCATGGAGGAAAAGAGACAAAAAAAAGGTTTGACAGATGGTGGGCAGCGGCTGTAGAGTTGCAGATGGTGAGACAGGTAGGAGGGGGTGGAGCCATGGATGGAAAAGGAGAGAAATGGGGTGGCTAGAGGGTGATGACAGTGGTGTTTAAGCCAGAGAGAGAGAGAGGGGGGAGAAAGAGGGGGAGGGCATACATGTTGGGCTAGGGTTCGTATTTGGATTGAGTTTGAATTCGGGTTGGATTCCGGTTTAATGGGTTGAGATTGTTTTTCTTCATTTTCTATTAATGGTATAAGTGTTATTTTATGGTTTTTGTTAGGTTTATTAGCTCACGGTTATTAATAGGGGAGGTTAGTATAGGATTTCAAACATGAGGGGGTCTATGTAATTAAGTGACAAAACTTGGGGGATCTGAATGTAATTTATCCTTCTTTTATTGAAAAACAAAACAGTAATCCAACACATGACATAAAAAGGGGGTACAGCCTAGTCCATGTGATTTGCTTAGTGTTGTGCTTTTTATCCGATAGAAATGGAATCTCACCTGAAAGTTTTATTTAATCATCCAATTATGGAGCCAAACGCTCTCTGATGTTTGCATATAATATCGAGGATGAAAATATACATTGAAAAGTTTCCAATATATGGGTGATAATTTCTTTTCAGTGGGCTTCTATTTGTTTGCTTCATCAGCATGTTATAGGGTTCGTGGTCCCCATCTTCCTTGCCGTTCATTAATTCTCCTTGCTCTTTAACTGTCCAGTTTAGCTCAAATTAAAGATGCATGACCGAAGAAATGCAAAGGGAAGATATCGCACACCATAGGTTCATCTGGCTTCGGAGTCCACTTTTGCCCTCTAATGACCTTCAAGCTCACTTTCATTATTCTATCGATGGCCTCACCTTGACTTTGCAGCCTTAAATGGTTTGAAATAGCCTCTCCATTATCTTTGGAAAAGGTGCAGAACAGGAGAGGTTTGCATGGGTTAAGGGCTACGTCTTGCAATTGTCATTTGAAGAAACTATAGTACAAATTTATGTAATTAACATAATTGGGACGCTAAAGTGATTTTTTATATCAAAGCCGTAAGGAAGCCCAAAGTCACTATCTTCCACACTATGGTTAAAATCTGTCTTTTAAGTACAAGAACTATTTGTTCAGTCCAAATCACCCACGTTTTGGCCAGTAGCAAATTTCCAAAGATTTTGGTGTTTTGATTCTTTCCGGTCCAGCGAAAGTAATATTTTTTCTTATCATTGTAGCTAAGCAATTATTTGGGCCTTTTTTTGGGGTTGAATTTTTTTTCCCCCGGAAACTTGAAGAAATTTCAGGGTTGCATTGAAAAGGTGATGGAACTTGCAATCGTAGTAGAATATTTGCATATAATTTTTTGGGGGCATGCAATAGTAATAGTAAATATTTATTTTGCCCTTTAGTTTTAGTAATTCTCTTGCTGGAACTTATGTGTTATTTCATGGTCACAAAGTGGTTGAAGGTAGGTCTAGTTACTGTAGCTGATGCTTTGAGAAGTCAATCATGTCGCTTCTATGAATTAGGATGTCTTGGACTAAAGTTGTGTATCTTGTAGTTGTAGGTCTAAAGTAACAAAGCACTATAAGAAAGGGTTTTTTTTTGTTTATTAAATTTATTTGGGCTTTGATTGGAATTGGTTTCTTGAATTTCAGAAGAGATTTGTTGGAATTTTATTTGCATCAGTAATTTCGAATTTTTGGATTTTGGATATAGTCATATAGGGTTGAAGGCTTATAGGGAAGGAGAGAGTAGGATTATTGGAGTAGGCTTCTACCCAATGATCAAAATATTGTTTCGAAACGGTCGAAACATTCGAAATGATTCTGTTTAGAAGGAGACTTAAACGAATTAGTGATGAAATTGAAATTTTAATACTTCGAGGTGTTCCATAATATTTCGAAATAATTTGTTATATTTCAATGCATTTACATAATTATTTTAGAATGTTGCTAAGATATTTCAAGATATTTTGATATATTTCGATCAATGTTTTGAAAAAATAATTTTTAATTTTTTAATTTTTTTTATTTTGTTTTTGAAACACGTCGAAATGTTTCCGAAACACATTGAAACGTTTCTGTTTCTTAAGTGATCTAAACAATGCACCGAAACAAATTTTGATCCTTGTTTTAACCTTTATATATCCAAAATAACAGAATGTAGGGCTCTCACAAATAATTAATAAGAAGAAGAAGAAATGACTGTGACAAATTGCTATTGCAAGGAAATCCATGGGTTATTAGCATATCTATACTGCTTATAAATGTCAGCATCTGTGAAAAACTTTTGATTTCCTATTTTATCCATAATTATTATAATAAAATCGATTATACCCACTATGAGCTTTCATCTCATTTTTGTTTTTTTCACCTATTTGATTTTTAACTTATTTTGAACTATTTTATAAGGACTTTTAAATTCTTTTGAACTCATTTATTAGTAGTGTAGTTACATACAATTATCGATATCTATATGAAGAAGTAAAGTCATATACGGTCAAATAGATGTGCAAATATGTAAAGGGGTTGACGAAATACCTAAATAAATGACAAATTAGGTACTTAAAAACTTATAGAATAAATTAATAATTAAAATATGAATTAATTACTCAGAACCTAATTTATTATTTAATTTAATTATACATATAATTCACATTTTATATAAAAATAACATTATTTAAATTTATTTATGTGCAATGCACATCGTGCATTGCTAATAGGTATAAAAGTGTCAGATTCTTGAACGTTTGTGCCCTAAACTTAAAAAACAAAATTTGACGAACTAAGAAATCTTATTAAACATGGTACCGCCTTGGAATTGTAACGGTTTTTTCTTAAGTTCTATTATCTTTGACTTTGTTTCTTCGGTTTCTTACTTTCTTATCACCTTATCACTCTTGCTTGGGGATTCTTTCATCTTTTGCATGGTAATTTTGGATTTATCAACTGATGAGATTATTAAAATCTCTGCAGTTAAAAACAGTAACTGGATTACTAGAAGGTTCATTTCTTTGGCTCGTGTAATTCGTAATTTTTCTCTTGAAGAGCCAATGTCTTTCACCTTCACATCTTATGAATCTGTTGATCAAATATCCTTCCATATAGGTAAAATGAGCACAGTTGGTTTTTTTGCCTCTAGGGAAGTCGATTCAACTGGTGAAGTGGTTCATTGATTGTCAAAGCAACATTTTGTGTGGAAGAGTTGTCAGTATTATAACGGATCCTTTTTTCCAGATTTTTAGTTTTCATTTCTTTGTTTCACTTTTTATAGTCATATATTCTCCTTTCCTTTCATTCTTAGAATAATTCCTATGCATTCGTTCTTTCTTTCTTATATTGTTAATGATAATTTTTTGGGTGAATTTTGGTCACACTTTCTGTACATAGATCTATTTCAAGGACACACCACATGTAGTATCAATATCAGACTGACATCCGCCGTCAGTTTGCATGGGTAATGGAGATAATGGTAGTGTCCCTCTACATCTTTACCTATGACTCATCGATATATTTAGGAATCGTCCTTGACATATTACTCATTTTTGTGTGTGTCCATATGAATATATTAGGTGATCAGTCCTTCCATCACATGCTCCCGCACGCTCTAACTCTACTACGTCAGGCCCCCACCGTTCCTCCCCTCCCCCCTTCCACCTTCCACCAAATACGCCCTCTGAACTTCACACCCACCCATAAGCATCTACCATGGACTGAACTGGCCAACATAAATAAAAACCCTTCACACTTCAACTAGCACAAGCATGCACATACCCCCCGAATTTTGAAGACAATTCAATGGTTGGTTACATAGCAGTCCACATTTAGTGGATCGATTTTCCATCAGTTATGTTTAGAGTGTTGGTGCTAGGTCAGGTGATGAAAGCTTTGCAGATGTGATGCGTGATAGGGTGCCTTGAATTGAAATATAGTAGAAACATACTGGGATTAGGTCAGCTGATGCTTTTGTAAATGTGATAGGTGGTAGTTTTTTATCCAGTTTCATCTGAAACAAATTGTGATTTGGTGCATTGATGTTGTTGTAGATGTAATCAATGCTATTGTTTTCTTTGAGTTGAACGTCATTTGAACCCAGTGCATTGGGTGGTGGTTTGATGAATTGGCTTCCAGATGGAGGTGGAGGTGGAGGTGGCTTTATTTTTGGTGGCAGATATTGAAGTGAGAGGAAAATAAAAGGAAGAAGAAAAAGGAAGGAGGAGGTAGGCAAAAGATGAAGGATAACAATTAGTCATAACAGGAGCCCCAGGTGATACTAAAATATTAAATAGAAGAAATGTTAGTGCCATTTCAGAAAATACAAGGGATGTCCTTGAAATCAGGTCTAACTGCAAGAAGTGTAGTTGAAATTTACCTTTTTTTTTTCCGAGAAAGAAGGAATTTTGAACCGAAATTTTGTATATTCATGAATTAACTACCGTGGATTATACTGACTACTTCTATAGTTTTGAGAATAAGGTTCTTTTTTGTTGATTTTTAGTTAGAGGTACAAGACAAACAAAAAAGCTTTAATTCTTTATATCTGGTTGTTAAGATCCAATCCTTGATTGGTTTTGTTCATTTTATTTGCCAACTGGTTTGAAATGTAGACAACGGGCACATGCAAGGGCAGCACCTTCTGCAACTGCTATTGGGAATTATCCAATGGATAGATCCTCCTGACACTGTTTCAAAAGAAATTGAATGTGGGAAAAGTGAAAGGTAATAACTTACCCTCGTCTATTGTTTTATGTGTTATTTGATGTCTTACCCCATTATTGGATTTCGCGCAGCGAGTTACTTGATGGTTGTCGTGCTTTGTTATCCATAGCAAATGTAACTACACCGCTAGTGTTTGATCAGCTCTTGAAATCCATGAGGTCAGTTTTGTAGTATTTTATTATAGCCTTCATTCTTGTTGATGAACTTTCCGGTTTAATAAGATTTTGTCCTTTGTTGCATTCATGATGACAAATATTGTTTTGAATATGGCCTTTACACAAGTCAAATTTTTGCCTTGATGTTCAGGCCTTTTGGCACTGTTAGCCTGTTGTCTGCCTTGATGTGTGAAGTTGTTAAACATCTCATGGTGAATTACACTGAAGAAGAAACATGGAGTTGGGTGGCACGCGATATCTTGTTAGATACTTGGACTGCACTTCTCATCGTATGTATTTTAATGCCTTGTAACATGCATTCCATATTCTGTTACCACATGCATGAACATTTAGTACTCACATCTATTTATTTATCTGTGTATTGCTAATGATTGTAAGGGTAGCTTCAGTTTATGTTGTTTTATCCTCAATCTTAGTTAGAAGTATGAAGTGTGT
The DNA here is from genome assembly GCA_963454935.2 of Ilex paraguariensis. Classification (NCBI taxonomy): domain Eukaryota; kingdom Viridiplantae; phylum Streptophyta; class Magnoliopsida; order Aquifoliales; family Aquifoliaceae; genus Ilex; species Ilex paraguariensis. Next base: position 120,038 of record CAUOFW020000813.1, on the reverse strand, counting down.
TCCTCTTCACTTATCATTTATCAACGAAATAAATGTCGAAGTATGTTTATTTTCTGCTTATTCAGTGCCAACTATCAATTTTTAAGGAAAATTTTAAAAATTCATGTACAGCCTATGGATAGTGCTGGTAACAATATATTGTTTCCGCCAGAAGGGGTCAATGCTGCAGCCAATCTCTTCGCCTTAATTGTAGAGTCTGAATTAAAGGGTAACTATGATGTTTTGCACAATATATTGCTTTTTGTTTGCCTGATTTGTGGATGTTTGTTCTTTAATTCACATAAATATTATTTTATAAATAGCTGCTTCAGCATCGGCCTCCACTGATGTGAATGACTATGACTACCTTCAGGCTTCTATAGCTGGTAAGTGTATTAATGGTTAGATTAATCTTGATTATAATTATTGTTTTAGGTTAATAGATATGTTGCCTTTTTAACACGTTATTTGTGTTCCATTTGTAGCTATGGACGAACGGTTAAGCTCTTATGCTCTTGTTGCACGAGCCGCTATAAACATCACAGTTCCTTTGCTCACAAGACTGTTTTCTGAACGTTTTGCAAGGCTTCATCAGGTACTATTTGCATCGTTTTTTGAGTATTTCCTTGTGGGTTGTATTTTGTTGGTTGACCCTGAAGAGCTCTGTTTGTGCTGTGGTATAATTATCTAAACTCCAAATTGTATATTTTTCTGAAAATAACCAACAAGTCATACTTTTTTAAGAAAAAACCTTCCAGTGATATCAATTTTCTATTGGACAATTAAGTACTACTTTTTCAGCGTAGTTTTGAAAGATTCCTAGTTTTATTTACCTCCTCTTTTGCTCATGAGGATTTATTACAGAAATGTCATTCTATTAAAAAAAGCCATAGAATTCAAAGCCGTGGCCGGGGGATGTCGATACATGTCAACCTGCTGTTTGAGAACTGGAGTGGGTTGGAAGAAGACTTCTTGAAAAGCATCCCCCCTTTTTTTTGGGGGCGTGGGGGAGAGGCCTATTTCTATTTCACTAGTTAAGTTGTAAATCTGAGATTAAGGTTTAGAAGAGGGTGATGATAAGAGAAGAGACATTGAGAGAAATAATGTGTGTACTCCCCCTCAAGTTGGAGCATAAAGATAAAAAGTGCCGAGCTTAGAACATAAACTATTAAAGACAGATTGGGCTAATGATTTGGCAAGAATATCACTCATTTGATCACCATACTTGATATCGGTGTTATCAAAACCAGATCGGACCGGACTGGCCAGTCCAAATGAAAAACCGGTATCTATGCTGGTGTGGTTCATGATTTAGATCGTTTTACAATTGAACTGGATTAAACCGGACAATTTTTAATAAAAATCGAACAAACCAATTGAAACCGATTTTTTAACTATTGCAAAATATTTTCACTGCATTCACAACTTCCATTAAAAAGCTGTCCTGCATGCCTTGATGACAGAAAGCATTAGGCTTTTGTTTGTTTTTATATGCGCAAAGGAAGTGAGGTTCATTATGGATTCTCGATGTGGGGTAGACTTTCCCACTTGCAATTCCCAGCATTTTATCTCTTGAAGCAGCCTATGATATTGTTTTTTTGTTCCAATTTTTGTTTTCTCTCTTCTTTTTTAGTCTCATATTATGGTATGATTTACAATAATTATATCATAAATTTTATAAATTATCTAAGAAAATCAATTAATTTTGAAGTTCTTATTTTTTCTATTTGATCTAGTATACTTAAAAACATGCTATGTCTATAATTATAATTATTTTTTTAGTTATTCAGTATTATTAGTAATTTTTTATATTTAATTATATGTAAGGTTAATTAGGAATTTAGGATACTACTTTGTGCGTATTATGCTTTGTGTGAATTTTATTTGTGGAAATCATATGTATTGTGAACATGTTTCAAATTTTTTTAGTTAAATTATTATGTTTTATAATTTTTTTTATTTTTTTATTATAAGACTGGTCCAACCAGTTGACCCATAGTTGAATCAGTGAACCATTGACCCGGTCCATCTGTTAGTTTGATGTCCGGTCCAATTCTAATAACATTGCTTGATATATGGAGTAATGATCTCTTTTTGCATTAAGAGATCTCTAATGATATAACATTCCACTTCAATATGTTTGGTACGTTCATCAAATATCGGATTACTTGCGATGAAAATTATTGTTTGGTTATCACAATGCATATGCATAGGGGAAGACACATCAAGTCTTATATCATGAAGTAAAGATCAGACCTATAATATCTCATAAACAGTGCGAGCCCAAGCATGATACTCAGCCTCTACAATAAAACGTACAACTACTTCTGCTTCTTGTTGTGCCAAGTATCAAGATTACCATTAACAAATGTACAATAACTAGAAGTAGATTGTCTATTACCAGGACTACTTGCTTGGTTAGCAAGGATTAAAAGTTTATTTCGGTGCATTGTTTTAGTCACGTAGGAAATGGAAACTTGTTGACGTAGGAAATGGAAAGGGTAATTCTTGGTAGAAAAAAAAAGATGACTCAAAAAAGGTGACATAATATCGGCGAGATGCAAGGTCATAACAATAACAAACTTTATGAGTACGAGGGTTTCCCAGAAAGATACACTAAATCGAGCGACGGGAAAATTTATCTTGTCGTAGACCATATAGGTGAACAAATGCAACTCACCAAAAAACACTAGTAAAAGGGTGATGTATCATGATAGAACAAGGAAAATGGAGATCTATTACCCAAGATGGGGGAAGACATCCGCTTGATAAGATAAATTGCAGTGAGAACAGTGTCTGCCCAATAAGATTTAGGTACATGCATGTTAAACATGAGGGTATGAGCAGTATCCAATAAATGACTATGTTTGCGTTCTGCAACACCTTTTTGTTGGGATGTATGTGGACATGTATTATGATGAATAATACCATGATCAACACAAAATGTATGCATAAAAGATTGTACATACTCAAGGGCGTTATCAGAACGAAATATTCTAGCAATATCTTTTTGCCGAGATGTATGTGGACATGTATTCTGATGCATAATACCATGATCAACACAAAATGTATGCATAAAAGATTGTACATACTCAAGGGCATTATTAGAACAACATATCTTAATACGTTTATCAAATTGTACAAGTATTTCATTATAGAAAGTAAGAAAGATTTTAGACAATTCTAAACGATCTGTCATAAGAAACAACCAAGTCATGTGAGAATAATCATCAACAAAGATAACAAAATAATAAAATCTAGAAATACTTTTTATTCTTGAAGGACTCTAAATGTCAGAGTGTACAACAGAAAAATGACTAGACTGACGACTCATACTACCAGTAGGAAAGGAACTACGGTGATGCTTGCCTAATTGATAAGTCTCACATTGTAATATAACACAAAGATTCAAATTAGGAATGACTTGACGAAACTTTTGTAGTCAATGGTGACCCAATCGAAAGTGCCACTAGAGGGGAGACACGGTAGCACTCAAGAAGACGTAGAAAAGATCACTAAACGTTATAAAGACTTGGCTAACTGACTCACATATAGCAGATTAAAGGGAAACTGAGGAATAAATAAACCAGATGCTAATTACATGGATTCAGTAGGATGAAGATCACATACTGGTCTAAAAGAACCATCAGCTAGCATACTACGAGAGCAGATTATGCTAATGATAATCGAAGATGATGAAATTACTTGGGCTGTCAGATATGTGGGCATTAGCTCACTAGCTCCTGAATCAATAATCCAAGATGATGAAGCTGATTAGGCTGCCATGTGTGCAAAATTACTTGCGGTGGCTACACCAGCAGTTACCAGAGAGAGTAAAGACAATTGTTGGATAAGCTAACTAAGATGAGAAGTGAGATCATCATTAGAGGCAAACAAGGATGTAGCATGCCCACCAGTCAATGGCTTAGATAGAAGAGGAGTTTGGGTCATCATAAACCAGATTAGCATAGGCTTGTCTTTCATGTTTGTCCTAACAATAATCCTCAGTATGGCTAGCAGCTCTACAATAAGAACACTTCCCACTTGGAACGATTGGCACGACCACAATAACCATTACCTCTACCACCATGATTACCACCTTAGGGTGGATATGGTGACCACGACTTCCACTAGGAATATATCTCCTCGAGTGAGTCCCATATTTTTTTGGTCGTGTCAAGAAGTTAAACATTAGAAGCTACTAAGGGTTCCATTCTAAATCACAACCATGCTATCATTAACGAATTCTCAATCCACCAATATTCAGAATTTTTAAGGTCTTTGGAGGGGGACTTTCGGTCAAATACTTGACTTTCCTTTTTGTACGTAGGAAAACTTTAATAGCATGAGACCATGATTGATAATTACGACTAGTGTTATTTAAGGCGTAAAGCGAATTGAAGCGAACAAATCTTCTGAGGCCTAGGCAAGAAGTGAGAGGCGAAGCGAATGCTTCATCGAAGCATAGCGAATTGTAACAAAAATAAGTAAATATTTTAGTTAATTATTTCTAAATATCAAAGTTCTAATTTTACAAATACTAAATATTTAAATATAACCAAAATCATAAACATTTAAATTCAAACAAACGCTAATCATATCTCAAATCTTCATGGCAACTTTAACTCAAAACATTTAAATTAAAAAAATACTAACAACATCCAAAATCCTAATATTTAAAAACTTAAGTCACACAATTCAAGCAACTAAACATTTAGTTAATGCTTCACAAATTACAAGGACTTAGAAATCAATCATTAGCACTGAAGAAACCATGTTCTTCATTATCTTTTGATTCATATCCCTCAGTATCATCCTCCTCTGTCTCATTTGAAATTGTTACTTCCTCGTCTATGAGTCCAGTCGACGATCTTGTAAACCTCGGTGTTACCCTCGAAGATGATGTTGATCTAGTGCATTGGCTACTTTTGCCAAATTGAGAAGCTTGAGCAACATCCCCATTTGACTCTTTTACACAAAAATTGTAGAGTTCCTCGTCAAGGTATTGCTTGACCCGATAGACACCTCCATTTGACTCTTTTCGACAAAAATTGTAATTGAAGTTGTTCGGGTTTTGGGGATTTATTAATTTCGCATAATTCCAAATCGAATCTTTTTTGTTCCCTTCGGTCGATGTTGCCATTTATTTGTTTATGATTGACACTATCACACTACAATCAAAGGGAACAAAAACAACTAAGTAATAAAACATATTAATCAAACAACTTAAAACAACTAAGTAATGAAATCAAAAATAGAATCAACATAAGCAAGTAATGAGATCAGAAACAAAATCAGCTTAAGCAAGTAATGAAATCAGAAACAGAATCAGCTTAAGCAAGTAATGAAATCAGAAACAGAATCAGCATAAGCAGAAATAGAAACCGCAGAATAAAAAATAGAAACAGAAACAACAAAAGAAGATTGGAAACACAAACAAAAGCAAAATCACAATCCCACAATTAGAGTACTAGAATTTCAAAAATTAGTAACATAATCAGAAGAAGCAGAATCAGAAGCAAAAACAGAAGTGAAAAATAGAAACAAAAACAGAAGCAGAACAAAAAGAAACGGAATTAGAGAAGAAGTCAAAACAGAGAATGAGAACTAAAGAAATCAGAGAATCCTAGGAAAATAAAAACAGAAACATGGAATTCCAGCCAAAATAAAATAGAAGCAAAAGCAGAACCAGAGAATCAGAAGCAGAAGCAGAGAAGAAGAATCAGAAACAGAAGCAGAGAACGAGAAGGATTAGAATCAGAAGTAGAACTGGAAGCAAAAGACAGAAACATAAGCAGAAGCAGAGAAGAAGAAATCAAAATAGAGAATCAGAACTAGAGAAATAAAAGAACCCCAGAAAAATAAAAACAGAAACACAGAAGAAGCAGAATCATAAGAATAAGTAGAGCCAGCAGAATAAGAAGAAGAAGATAAGAAGAGAAAAGAAGAAATATCTTAGTTTTATTGAAGAAGGAGACAGAAGGTGCAACATTAGTAGTAGTAGATCTGGTTCTGGGTTGTGTTTTCTGTCGAAAAAGAAGAAGAATTAAAAGTAGAAGAAGAAGAGAAGAGGTGAAGGAGAGAAAAGAATATCATACCTGTGTTCTGTCAAAGAAGAAGACAGAAGCAGCAGATCTGGGTTTTATATCGAAGAAGAAGAATTAAAAGAAGAAGAGAAGAAGGAGTTTGCCGGGCAAACCTGTTCAGATGTGGGTTGTCTATGTTCTGTTGGGACTTCTTGAGGATGGAGAGAAGTAGCATCATTGCATCATTGCATCAACTTCCAGAGGTTGATTAGGCAAATTTAAGGTTTAGGTGTTAGATATATTGGGATAAGGGGCAATCGGGTGTCTGGGCATATCACAATTTTATTCCAATTGCCCCAATCCAATGGTCTATAATAAAAATAAAGCAACATAAAAAACATAACAAAGTCACTCGCTTTTCTCACTTTAACCTCGCTTCACTTATCTTCCCTTCGCCTGTGATGTTCAAGGTGAAAGAGTCTCGCTTTGCCTCGCTTTTGCAACTTAAAAAACTTAACAAAGTCACTGCTAGTCTTGCTTGTAAATTGTCACAAATGGTTTGTGACTGGTGATGAGTTATTCATGCCAGTATGTAAGTTCCCTGAACTTTAGAGGTAGAATTTCAGTGAACTCTTTCTCTCTCCCCCTCTCTTTCTCATGTGATACTCTCCTTTTTTCTTATTCTATTTTTCACCTCAAAAGAAGTCATGGGCGACTGTTCTCCATGGATTCATTACTTGTTTAACATTGCATTCATTACCTGATAGCTTTATGTTCTCAGAAATTACCCATCTCATTATTATCATTTTATGTTGGCTGCCTTTTTGGTGACCATTCTGTTGAATTTTGGTTCAATAGTTTGCAGTCATTTGTATAGTTTAACGATTCCCTTATCTTGATTTTACTTGCTTGTTTTTTAAGTTCTTCACATCATATGTAGGGCAGAGGCATACGTGATCCAACTGGAACTATGGAAGAGCTTTACTCACTATTATTGATAACTGGCCATGTCCTGGCTGATGAAGGACAGGGTGAGACACCATTGGTAATTTCTACTACTTCCTATTTATAGTTTTTGCAGTTTTCAGTTGAACTATTAGATGATTAATTTGTCCTTTTGACAAGTTTATCAGCATTTAGTTAATGGTACTGTATTGATAAAAAAAAAAAAGTTGATGGTACTGTACAAGAGGACCTTCTGTGCACTTGACTTTCATCTTAAATATTGCTCATTTTCATCATTTGACATTCGGGCATATCTGTATGTGTTTCATGTCTCACAGAAAACTGTTGGCATTTTCACAATTATTTATAATCAAGTATGCATTACAATGCTGAGTACTATTGGCTATTTTCTCCATAGCTCGATAGGTCATGTGCAAATTGCTTAGTAGCTATTTTCTGCATAGCTTGATATGTCCTGTGCAAATGCTTGAAGATCACAACAGAAAGCCACTTATTTTGTTTATAAGTTTCAACTTTTGATTTTTAATTGGTTGTCAGACTTGCTTTTTTTTTGGTCAAGTGCAGACCTTATATGCACATGCCGATAGTTGTCAACTCATTGATCGCAGTTATCTGGGAATTTTTGTGCTTTCTCTTGTTCTATTAATATTAGTTTAGAAGGGCTAATGTCATTGGCACTTCAATTGGTGCTTCTGGCATTGCATTTCCGTTTTCCCTGTTTGGTGTAAAATTTACGGCTTTAGAGTTCCTGAAGCTGTTTCTGGAGTGCCAAACATCTGCCTTACTGAATTGTATGTAAATTTTAGATGCATTCTGGTGATCAATTGGAATTCTGGGCTTTATTACCAAAAAAACAAAGATACGAAACTCAAAGCACATCCAAAAGGATACACAGAGCAAATCTGATAAGAGATCAGCTTATCAAATCCTATTCTACCAAATACTTGAGATATTTCTCTCACAATCGTAGAGACCAGGTGCAGAAAACAAGAGAAAGATCCCTAAACCAAGAATACAACAATAAAATCATAAGGGATACCATAGACATCTGACCCAATACATGGGTCAGATTAAACTATCTGATCTCTGGGTGAAGACATGTCGAAAAGCCACACGCTGCAATGCCAAGGGACCAACATAGCTAAAGCCCAAAAGAGCAACTCAGGAAAGCCCAATCTATCCGGATTGGTCCACTTGGGAAAGAATGGTCGTGAAATGAAAGCCTTTAGGAGAGCTCTCTCTCTAGAATCTAGAGCGAGATGCTCTGTTCCCCCCTGGGGGTAGTATCTTGCATATATTATTAACACAAAATTCTACTCATGGGTGAACTTGTGTGATTTTCAGGTTCCAAAGGCTATACAAAGACAATTTATGGATGCAGTGGAGACGGACAAACATCCAGTTGTTATACTTTCTGGGTAAATTCCTGTAGACATGTTTAAATGGAGTTAGATGTCAAAGCAGTTCTGTGTTTAATATTTTCGACTGCTCAGATGGACCACTTGTTTAATATATGTTGCACTTAAGTACTCATTATTCGACTTGGTAAACTGAAAATAAAATAAGTATAATTCTCATCAAGTATGTTAATGTTAGTCAGCTGCTTTAATGATTTTTTCTAAATTACTTTTATAGCATTATGCAAAGAGATTGCCACTTGAAGGCAACTTCAGAAATAATTGTGCATTATTAGCAACTAATTGTTAGCACTATTGTGTTCGCTAAACCCGAAGACCATGCACTTGCCAGATGCAAGCCACATAATCCTCGGGTCATTGTGCCTTGACACTATTCATGAACAGTAACTATAGGTATGACAATGCAAGAAACTTATAGTTGACCGTTCAAATTCTTTTCCTAACGTCAACAATTCATAAAGTTCTCAAAAGATTATGCAACAGTATTTCAGGCCTGTCTTGAATTGATCAGCTTCTTCTGGTCAGCTCCTTTCATTTCTTCCCTCTTTTTAAACAAGATCCATATAAGTGGCTCATGCTTTTAGTTCCAGATCCATTTTACAGACATTGTTCTTGGTCTTGTCTTTTATATACTTATATACATACATGCAGATGACCTTTGTAGGCTTTGCTTGTGAATGTTTAGCCTTTGATTTCAGTTGAATGGTAAAATTGGTATAGTGTTTATGAGGGAAAGAAGAAGGGAGAAAGAGATTGAGAGGAATGATCAGTTGTGTAGGTTGTGTTGCCCTACACTCTTATTTATAATTGTTAACTTTGAGAGAGAGAGAGAGAGAGACGTAAGAAAGAATTGGAACAAGTTGACCTACCATCCCTGTCATCATATATATATATATATGTGTGTATCTCAATATAGCTAAAGACCATTATATCCCTATGGGGATATACTTATTACATAAATGCCATTCTATATATTCTAACCCTCCTCTCAAGTTGGTGAATATATATCATATAATTTCAGTTTCGAACAGTTATTTCTCAACCGAGAACTACTTAACGGCTTAGTAAAAATATCAGCAAGTTGATTCTCAGAGTTGACAAAGTGTGTGACAATATCTCTACGCAACACTTTCTCTTGAATAAAATGACAATCAACTTCAATGTGTTTTGGTTGCTCATGAAACACAGGATTTGAAGTAATATGAACAGTAACTTGATTATCACAAAACAACTCAATAAAGAGTCTTGACTGGGAAATCAATTTCCTTAAGGAAGTGTTCCATCCATGTAACTCACTACACGTGTGAGCCATTGCTTAGTACTCAGCTTCTCCACTAGACTATGCCACCACTGTATGTTTCTTACTCCTCCCATGTTGTTAAGTTTAGAGAGTTAACACAATATTAGAGAAAGATGGAGAGTGGTAAAAAAACCTTAGCCTACCTCTCACAAATAACTTGTATTTATCGTTGACTCTTACCATATAAAAGACGTGTATATCCTCTAGTGGTATATTTATTACAACTAGTATTTACATAATACTCTTAACACTCCCCCTCAAGTTGGACTATATATCATATAAGCTAAACTTAGAACAAGTAGCTGTAAGACTCGTACGACTCAATGCTTTGATAAATTTATCTGCAAGTTGATCCTCAGATCTCACAAATGGAGTTGTAATATCTCTAGGTATTATCTTGTCTCAAATAAAGTGACAATCAACCTCAATATGTTAGGTTCTATCGTGAAATACTGGATTGACAGCGATATGAATAGCTGCTTGATTATCACAAAAAAACTGTACTGGAGGTTGAACTGGAAAGTCCCTTGAGAAAGTGTAGCTCGTCAACTCACTAGTTGTATGTGTCATTGCTCTATACTCAGTCTCTGCATTGGATCTTGCTACCACCGTTTGTTTCTTACTCTTCCATTAGATAGCATTTCCTCCAAGGAAAGTACAATAACTAGTAGTTGATTTCTAATCAGAAAGAGAGCCGACCCAATCAACATCTGAAAAACCTTTTACTTTAAGATGTCCATTAGCTCGATATAATAACCCAAGACTAGCAATACATTTGAAATATTACAAAATACGAGTGACTGCCTCCCAATGTGGCATTCTAGGGTATTTCATAAATTGACTTACTACATTAATTGCATAAAAAATATTCGGTCAGGTAATAGTGAGATAATTGAGTTTCCGAACCAACTTGCGATATCGATCAGGATTCTCAAACAATGCACCATCATCTACTAACAATTTCTGATTTAGATCCATAAGAACATTAATTGGTCTGTCACACACCAAATCTGCTTCTGCTAGTATGTCGAGTACATATTTTCTCTAGGATAAACAAATACGCTGTTTAGACCTAGCAACTTCAATATCCCAAAAATACTTGAGTTTCCCTTGGCCCTTAGTGTGAAATCGGTCTTGTAAAAAAAGTTTTTAAGTGGACAATCCTTTCAGAATCATTTACAGTAATTATAATATCATCTACATAAACCATCAACATAATATATCCGATATTTGTCTTTCTAGGAAATACGGAGTAGTCTGTTTGACATCAAAGAATACCAAATTCTAAAATTACATCTGAAAACTCACCAGACCATGCCTTTGGTGATTGCTTTAAACCATACAGAGATTTTTTTAACCAACACACTCTTACAGTACTCTCCTTTAGCAGTAATCCCAAGTGACTGCTCCATGTAGACCTCTTCAACTAAATCACCATGTAAGAAGGTATTCTTTGACATATAACTGAAATAAGGGCCAATCAAAATTAGCAGCCAAGAAATTAATATATGAATAGTAGAGATCTTGGGAATAAGGGAGAAAATCTCCTTATAATCAACACCATAGGTTTGAGTAAAGTCCTTAGTAACAAGACGGGCTTTGAGACGCTCCACAGAATCATCCGGATTAAATTTAACAATGTACATCCAACGACAATCAACAGTCCGTTTACTAGGAGGTAAATGAATAAGGTCACAAATGACATTATGATGTAAGACATCCATCTCCACTTACATAGCTTTTCTCCAACTCGGATCAGACAATGCCTCATGTAAGTGCTTAGGAACAGAGATAGTAGACAGTTGAGACGTAAAACAAGAGTTGTAAAAATGTAGTCGGAAAAATGTTGACATCACTTTTTTGGTGATGATGTCGGTGCACAGAATTCCTACTGATTTTTTTATTATGTTGTTCTTGCAATTATTTGCCCAAAAAATAAAAATAAAAGACTGCTCTAATACCAAGTTGAATAATAAAATTGATATTAGGGCTTATGTGGGAAAGAAAAAGGGAGGAAGAGATTGAGAGGAATAATTGGTTGTGTAGGAAACGTTGCCCAGCACTCTCTTGTTTATAATAAACTGACATTATGAGCAATTACATTATTCCATACAATACTAATAATCTAAAATAAGAACTCTAACAACTTCTTTGAAGCTTTTCATGATGATCATGAATACATCAAATGGTGTTGTAGCTTCTGGTGGGATGTAGAGAGGTTTATTTGTAAAGGATTTGTGGGGAAATCTACTCCTTCCATATGCATTCCAGAATATGTATTCATTCTTGTCGTTCAATTGATTTTGGAGCGACATAATACAATATTTAAAGTGCTCTTTCCTTTAAAAATTCAAAGTCTAATAATGGAGAGAGCTCTTGTTAAATGCCTGACATGAAGGCTACTGGTCTGTTTGAACATATTGTCCGGCATGCAGGGAGTTTGTTTTGATTTGTGGAAATGCTTTGTAGACTTGTATTGTTTGGTTTTTTTTTAGGTTGAATGGTCCTCGGGGGAGGAGCCAAAAAAAAAGGTGGTCAGCTTAGTTCAATACACCAATTACTTTTCAGAACATACAATTTGTGCTCTTGAGCATAGGTGTAATTTCGTGTGAAATCATCTGATTGGTCTTTCAAATTTTTTGAAAGTTTTTTGGAAATTTTTGGACTTGCTCCCCGATCCACTGTTTCAGGGCCACTGGGTTTTTTTTTTTTTTTTTTGGACTAGATTTGTTACATTGGGTACGACTAGAACCTATAAGTAATGCCCAGCCATCGTTATTGCATTCAAGTTGGATTTATGCATGTTTTTGGTCCCCCTTCTTGCAGCTGGCAGTGGGTTTTCTACCTATCCAGTGAGGCATTTGGCTCCTGATCGTGGCGAAGCCAAAACCAAGCCGTGGTAGCTACGTCTAGCGTGGAGGCTGAATATTGAGCAATGGTCCATGAAGTCTATGAGCTTATGTGGTTTCAAACATTACCGGGAGAGATGAGAATTCATGATGATGGACCTAAGAGACTATACTGTGACAATAAGACTGATATCAAATATTGCTCATAATCCAATTCAACATGACATAACTAAACATGGTGAAATTGATTGGCATTTCATTAAAGAGAAGTTGAATAAGGGTTTGATTTGCATGTCTTCCGTGAAATCAAAAGATCAATTACTTGATGTTTTTGCAAAAAGGGCTTAGTAGCAAGGTTTTTTATCCCATTGTTTGTAAGTTGGGTATGAGAGATATTTATGCACCAACTTAAGGGGGAGAGTTGTGTTGTGCGTAATTTTTAGCTTAAGGGTATTTTAGTACTTTATGATTTTGATTATATATAAACAAGCTGTGAGTGCAGATGTGTAACACACTTCTCTCTTTCTATATTCTTTTCTCCTTCTCACTTCTTCTCTTCTCCAAAACCCTAACGACTCTACAATATAACTTATGTGGACGTGTAGTCGAATGAAAGATATCATGATTAACACAAAATATATGAATTAAAAATTGTACATATTCAAAGGTAGCATTATCCAACTGAAGCTTTTGTAGTGAAGGATGATCCAATCGAAAATGTCACGAGAAAGGAGATACGGTAGCACTCGAGGCAAAAACTACTGCTCGGGAATTCAAATAGTAAAATCTATTTTGCCTACGTACCAAATCAATCACCTTTTTTATCTGGAGGTCATGAATAAATAAGATGGAGAAATGGTCATTGATCATTGTAAATACTTGGTTAATTGACTTATAGATAACATATTAAAGGGAAACTAAAGGACAAATAAACTAGATGTTAATAACACGGATTCAATAGGATGAAGATCACCAGTTCCATGTACTGATTAAAAAGGACCATCAGGTAAAACAATACAAGAGTTAGAAGAATAAAAAATTAGAAAACAATGAGGAAATACCAGACATGTGGGTACTAGCTCTCGAATCAATAATCCAAGATTGTCAGGGGATTGTGCTGCAACATGTGTAAAATTACATGTAGTGACTAAATCGACTGTTGAAGTAGGCGAATGAGATGAGAGTGAAGACAGCTGTTGGATGATCTGATTGAGTTGAGAAGTAAGATCATCATGATGTTGGGTTTGTCACGAAACTCTTGTTGTGTTCTAATCGGACTCGTCAGGTAAGGATACAAGCAACAAACCTCCACAAATTGTCCAAAAACACTAGATCTGAGAAATTGACCTTATTTTGTTGAAAATCATTCAAAAATAAGAAATCTTCTTTAGATGACATCAAAAAATTAAGCAAAAATCACCGTAATTATGAACAAAAAAAAAAAAAAAAGAGTTGGATGGTAGTGTTCTCGATGCCGGCTAATGCCATGATGATGATGATGTCAGCAACATAAAGTCTCCACGAACTGTGATCTATTATTTTCTTGATAATTTTTTGGCTCAAACCTGTGCTCCGATATCAACTTGAAATAGTTAAAAATAGAATTAGGGTTAGAAGGAGAGAGGAAGAGAGAAAAAAGAGAGGTGAAGAAAAGAATAATCTATTGTGTAGGTTTGGTTTTCCTATACTCCTTTATTTATAATTGAGTAATATTAGAGTTATTACAATATGACCTACACTAATTAACACTAATTAACTTATGTCTAACTTAGAAAATAAGACCTATAACAAATGTTTTATTCATCGGTGGTTGTTGATATAGGACTCAACTTTATATATAGGGTTAGAAATAAAAAGAGAAAGAGTGGCTATCACACATGCCTTTCACTAATACTTAACTAGACTATGAGATAATGGTAGATCTCTGTAGATTTTATCATATCTCTAATAGGCTGCCTCAATTTTTTTCTTTGGAAAGTATTACTCTCCGTTGTGTCCAAGTTGAACTGAAAAATAAAGTGGTGTTGGAACTATTCTGTTGGAAGCAGCTCCGTCATATTTTAGGAAGCCTTGTCTTGAAATACAACGTTGTAGTTGCAAGGATTGTGACAGAAAATACAGCTTGATGAAGTTATTGATGATGTATCTATCGTGATAAAATGCCCCTAGATTAATAGGTTGGGAGTCCATGTGCACGAAATTACCTTTGTACAAAAAAAATCAAATTTGCTTTTTTTTTTTTTAATTATTTATAATTACTTTTTTTGTCTCTCTCTTTCTCTCTTTCTCTCTCTCGACTCTTTTTGCTCCCTTCTTTTCTTTCTTTATTCAGGCCTTTGTTACAACTCTAATCATTAGAGGCTTTACAAATCAATAATAAAAGTTAAGCTTTCTTTGCATCTTCAATCTTGATATCATTAATTGTAGCAAGATGTTTTACTTCATCTTCCAAAGGCATGGCAACAACATGGCTTTCATGTGCTTGGGGTGATTGCTCTCTTTAGTTGCTTGACTTCTTAAATTCACAGACTCTCATGCGATTTGGCGGATGTCAAGAGTAGTTAATTGCCTATGATGCCAATGTCGGTGGAAAACTATCTGTTGCTTTAATACAATGTAAAAATTTAGAACATGAGAGAGATTGGTGATAATAATGTAAATAAAAACATGAGCGCGAGGATATACTTGGTTCAATGCATGGTGTCTAATGCTTGTATCCACGGATCAAATTCCCTAGAGAGGTACTTCTGATGTGTTATTTGTTGGTTATTGTTCACATATGACTAAGCCCTATTTATAGGGCGAGAAATAAACAAGAGTTAAACTATAACACATTCATGTTATCATCTAGACTCATCCAGACTATGTAGATAATAATATATCTTTTTAGATCCTATGATATCTGTAATAGTGTTAGATCATAGGTTTAACTTTTACCTATGGACTTTGCCCAAATTTGACCGGTTGGAGTAGAAAGAGTTGTTATAAGGTTCCACAGATCGCCCTCCCCTTAGCAATTGCCTTGATGGTGTGGCTTTGTAGGTCCCACCTTTGCAACCCACTTTCGGTCTCCATCTACACTAATTTGCTTCAAGTATGAAGAAATGATTGTATCATTATGTATTCAGCATAGTCATGGGAATTTATTGTGGTTGAATGATCATTTGTCCCCAAAGAAATTGTGTTGTACCACATTATCCTATTTATTTGTTATTTCAAATTTAAGTTCCTATGTTGTTGTTTTCTGGCAGGGAGTCAATAATTTTGTTGCTTATTGTTTCCATGAATACTTGTTCTCGATTTGCGTAGATCAATCTTAAGGTTTGCTGAGCAGAGTTTAGATCCAGAGATGAGAGCATCATTTTTTAGTCCTCGACTTATGGAGGTAGTTTAACATATATCTTTCTTTTCTCTGCTTGACTCTTTTGACATTTAAGTTTTTTTTTTTGTTTCGCATGTCATTTTCTCATGGCTGGTATTAAGATCTATGGGATCTTTTATTTTATGATTCATTTTTTTTTCTCTTCTAGCTATGCCATATCTCTGGGTTAAACTGTGTTCATCTCCTCTTAGACAGCAGTCAATGGTTTTATATCAAGTACTTATGAATATTTTAAAGAGAGCTTGTATTCAACATCAGATGATTAGGACCACCCAAGTTTGGTTTTGAAGCTTAAGGGGCCTCTCCACTCATTGTCGATTGATTTTGGGTTAGATGCTCTAACATAGTATCAGAGTTGTGCCTTGGTAGTTAGTGGGTCAAGTCTCTTATCCATTTGAATTTTTTGGCATGCATATTTGTTTATTTGTTTGTTAGCCCCATGTGCGAGTCTGGGTGCCACATGAGGGAAGGTGTAATGAGAGCTTATATTCCCCGTTTGATGGTTAGGACTGCCCAAGTTTAATTTTTATGCTTGAGGGGATTCGCTACTTACCAATTGGTTTTGGGTTGGATACTAACAAATATAACTACTATCATATCACCTCATATTTGATGTCAATGGAGTCACAATGAAGTCTTACCTGAGATTATGTTTGCACCCTGTTTCTGACTAGCATTAGTTTTGTTTTGTATGCATTGTTCATGCAATATTTTTATGTGATGATACTTTGGAGATTGATGATCAGATATTTGTTTGATACCATATGGTCTTTTTGCTACACATTGTGTTCCCGATTACTAGATCTTCATACATAAAGATATTTTTGAAACAACGCAACAAACATAAACAATAATATTTTGAGCAAGATGATTATTTTCTCTTTATGTCCATTATTGATTTGGCTAGAAAAATCCATACCTTTGAACTTTTTGCTATAGTTTTGTGGTTGTATTTTCATGGTTTTCTTATTTGGGATAATGCTCGATCAGGCAGTTGTATGGTTTCTCGCAAGATGGTCTTGTACTTATCTAATGACTTCTGAAGGAATTAGTGACAATAACGTCAATTCAGATAATGATCATGAGCCTCAACTTCAGTTGCACCAGTCCAGAAAGGCATTGCTTAGTTTTGCTGGAGACCACAATCAGGGTAAAGCTGCACTTGACATTATTGTTCGCATCTCCATGGCAACAGTTGTATCATATCCTGGTGAGAAGGATTTACAGGTATGAATATAGGATATCTTGTATATTGACTTGTCTATGAAGTTTGCAAATATATCTTCCTTAGACTGTGTGGTTCTGGTTCGACACACCTACTGAGAGAAGTAGTAGGAAATATCCAATTTCTGTCTTGATATTTGTATGACCTTATGTTACTTCAATGTGTTTTATAAAATAATGAGTACCTGTTGTGCTCTTGATTGTTAATGCTTATTAAACGTGCCTATCTAACCTTTGATAGTGTTTGCAAATGGATGGCCATTTGGTAACCTTGTGTTGTTCCAAAATATGAGACCTCAAATCCTATGGAATGAAGTTGACAGCCTGTATGCTTTAACATCTGAAAATCTATATGGGTCAGGGTGCTCTGTGTAGGTCCAATCTGTCGTTCGCCTTTCTTTAGGGAGTCACCACCTTTTTTCAAATGTCACTAAGCATCACATCGATAGGGTGATGTCCATGGACACTCTAGTGCCGAACATGGCTGGAAACGGCTTTCCATTGGAGAGGTAGATGCACTGAGCTGTACTAATAGAAGAAAAATGTTTTAAAGAATATATGGTTCAGCATATTTTTTCTCTGCTAGAGGAGTTCAAATTGCATTGATGGCCACCCGTTGCTCCATGACTGCAAATGTTTGTCTATAGATTTTACATTTGATGATTTCTTTGGGCTGGAACGAAACAGCCTTCTCCAGCAGACAAATTTGATGTAGACTTTTGTGGGGCCTTGGGTTTGGACTTAATTTCTACATTATAGGTGGACATGAAAGGGTCCTCATAAGTAAAATAGTTGTGCAAAAGAAAGTTCGCAGGCTGAACATTTCTTTTTAGTAAAGCACTTTTACTTTCTTGCTTGTATGCTAATATGAATTATTTAATTATTTATATTTGTGTCTCCAAATGCTTATCCTCATTTATATGAATAGATGATTCTAGGTCTTAATGTCATTTAAAGGTATATCAATGGAAAAGATGGATTACACTGTGGAATATTTCAACCCTTGTTCTAGTTAGAAATGTTTAGAACTAATTAGAGAATAAGAAAATGCACAAACCTTTTTCTTTTAAGTACAAGTGACAATATACCAAGCGTATACTCAAAGAATTGGTTTGCTCAATATCAACGTTCAAAATATCGTCTCAGTTATAGCTCGGAAATGGAAATGTTTTAGAAACATTTCAAAAACGGAGAAAAAATTTGAAAACAGTGAAAACAGATGTAAACATATATTAAGATCATTATCTTTGTATTCATAAACTTAATAATTATCAATTGAGAATATTTATTGTCTTAACATCCATTTACACTAAATAACATCAAGGTGAGGAAAATAAAGAAGGTTACTATGAGGTAGAAGTTGTTTCATCTTCATCAAACAGACACTGAAAGGATATTAAGGTCTCATCATACAAATGACAGGCTCATTAGCATGATATGAAAGTATTCATAATAAAAACTACATCCGGTCTACTGTAGAGTGTCGAGTTGAGACATAGATCACTGCTGCGCTGAGTAATCCTGAAGGGGACCTCCATACTTGCTATAAATATGTTGACAATAGCTAGCCTAATTCATATAAGTACAAAATGTGTTATATTCCGACCTAAACCTCTTATAGTCTCCAATACTTCAACCAATCTGCTAAGAAACGGATGCGTCTGCCCCTGCCTAACTTTCGCTCTATCTATATTATGATGATGTCTGAAAGTCATTTCTATCCATAATTATAGATTGAGAATCCATACCTGTATTCCCATGTCATGCCCCTATCCATAATCATACGATGGAATATCATATCCACTTATCCTGACCCCAAACCCAATGAAGATGATGAACCATAAGCATGGTGTTCACCTCCACTTACACTCATACTAGACAAACCAACTTTAATTATATCAACTCCTAAAATGCATAATAGCATTCATACTGAGTGGAGTGCTAGGATTCGAGTATGGTCATGTTTACGATCTTTTCAGCCTTGCCATCCATATTGAAGCATACGTTGAGTCACTATTCTCATCTTTTGTTGAATGTGTAAAATCCTAGCTCATTTTTGAATACAACTCCATGTGGACTCTGATTTTTCCTCCCTCCTTTTGATGAACCAGTGATGTGCTCACCACTACCTTTGTCGTCACCATCTCCAGGATTATCACCACCACTAGTAAGAGGATTATCACCATCACTAGTAAGAGTGGCAAGTTGCTTAGGTCTTTGTGGACCTCTTTAGTCGCTAAAATTCTTCATCCTCCATTTTTTTTTCCTCACTTTACGTGATCTTTCTCCATTTAATTTGGATCTTAATTTTCGCAGTGCCGCGACACTATGACTTTGGCTTACTCTTCCTTCATCATTAGCACAATGGTTAGTCCATGTTGTCAAGAAAGTGTTCAGTCTAATTGGTTGCCCATCGTCATCAAGCTCATCCAAAAGTGCATCGCGTGGATTATCTAACCACTCTAAAATGACTTCATCTTCCTGAAATACAGTGGTTAAGTTTATATGTTTAATCATATCATTTTCTTTCTTTCATAAGGTGCTTCAACTTCAACCTCTTGTTATGTTGTTCAAACACCAGCTTTTCTACCATTTGGTAATTGAGTCGATTTCACACTTTAGTATGCATGAGAGCAAAGGTGCTCTAACTTCTTTCACAACTACTAGATGAGGCTATTTGTGATAAAATTCTCTTAGCAATCTTCCTCAAATTAGGTGTACATAAACCAACATTCAACTGTACAATAATAAAAAACATCTTAATACTACTAACAAAAAAAAATGAAAAATGAAAAAAATGTGATGTATGAAAAATCTATTTGAATGGTTGGATCAATTTTAGTTATTCCTTTAATTGCAGCTTGGTTGACAAAACTATACCTCTTGAAATATTTTTACCTAAATAACATGGATATTTGTTAAAATAACTTATTAGAGATTATATTTGTATTTTGTAATAACATACTCTTAAAATACAAATTGAAAGACTAAATTGTTTCATCTTAGAAGCCTTGTTTAGATTTGCTTCTTATCGATCGACCCAGTGTTATTTAAAGCGTAAAGCGAATCGAAGCGACCAAGGCTCCTAAAGCCTAGGCGAAAAGCGAGAAATAAAATGAAACCTTTTACCAAAGCGAAGTGAACAGTTAAAAAAAAAAGTAAATATTTTAGTTTAATTACTTCTAAACATTTAAGTTCTAATTTTATATATACTAAATATTTAAATGCAAGTAAAACCATAGACATTTAAATTAAAACATACTAATAATATCTCAAATCTTAATAACAGTCATAGCTTAAACATTTAAATTCAAACAAACACTAATAATATTCTAAATCCTAATATTTAAAAACATAAGACACACAATTCAAGCAACTAAAGAAACCATCTCAAAGACTTAGAAATCAATTCTCATCACTAAAGAAACCATCTTCTTCATTATCCTTAGAATCATATCCCTCAGTATCATCCTCCTCTGCCTCATCTGAAATTATTTCTTCCTCATCTATCAGTCCCGTCGTCGATCTTGTAAACCTTGGTGTTACCCTAGTAGATGGTGTTGATCTAGTCCGTTGGCTACTTTCCGCAACTCCAGAAGCTCGAGCAACTTCACCCCAAGTCAAAGTATCATCACAAAACACAAACTCATTATTTTCATCCATGTCTGCATCCATTCTCCCTATCAACCACTTATTACTATCATCAATATTCTTCAAAGATATTAGATCAATTGTGTCACGGGAATCATGTCGGCGTCTCAAAGCTCTATTATACTTAACAAACACCAAATCATTGAGACGGGATTGAGCTAGTCTATTTCTTTTTGTGGTGTGTATCTGCAATAATTTATTAATAATACATTAAAATTTATAATAAGATAAAAAAGAATATAATTGAAGAGGTTTGAGGATGATACTCACATACTCAAACACACTCCAATTTTGCTCACAACTGGATGCACTACAAGATTTAAAACTTTTTTTGCAAAGCTTTACAAATTTGGAGTTGCAGACCCATATGCATTTCACCAATCAACCGTGAATAATAAATAACAATTAATTAACTAACATCTTTAAGCAATGATAATGAAATAAGCTTGTAGGATAACATAGATTACCTGGTGCCCTCGTTGTTCTTTGTGTAACCGCTATGGGCAACTTAAAGAGGTTTTCACGTTTTATGTAAATACTCAACTCTTGATCAATTTTATCTTGTATCGCAGTATTTGAGACCAACCTTTCTAAATATTTATATGGGCCATTCATGACTTCTAGATCTTTCTCAACCTCTGGATTGAAATACCCAACTGCATGCAAAGGTTGATGCAACTGAACTTCTCACCTTTGGTCAATGATTTCAAAGATGTGTTTGTATTTCTTTTCATTGCCATTAAAAGAATTAGTAATTGCTTCTTTAGCCCGGTCCATAGCTTCATAAATGTACCCAATGGGAGGCTTCTTCTCACCATCAACCAATTGAAGCACACGAACAAGAGTGCTTGTAAGCTTAAAATGATTTGAGTTGTCCTTTTGCCTTGTTGTTCTTTTGCCCATTTGCTTGTAGTTCATTCCTATGAAGTGAACATTTTTCTCAAGTTATCTTTTTGTTGGTTGATCCTTGTTAGAGTAAGAAAAGTCGTAGCAACTCTAGTTTTTGTGGGCTTAATCAACTCCTTTGACTGGGTAAATCGTATCATCATATTTAACAGAGTTGGACGGTTATAAATATAACCGTGTAATGCTATTCCTCTCTCAAATGTTCTCTTGAAGTTTGACAACTTGAAGATATCTTCCAACATCAAGTCCAAGCAGTGGGCAACACATGACGTCCAATATAGGTTGGGTCGTTTTGCCTTCAAAAACTTTCCTATTAAACAAAGATTTTTTATCAACTAGTGTGCATAAAAAAATTCAATATAACAAGTAGTTATCTTTCTTTTTCAAGAAGCGCATACTTGCTAATACATTTGTTGCCGCACTATCAGTGACAATTTGGCCACATTAGCTTCACCATTACGCTCCACAAAAATATCAAACAATTCATGCATTTTTTTTGCCTATTTTTTGAGTATGTAGAAGCATCAACGGATTCAAAGAACATGGTCCCTTTTAGACAATTCACTAAGAAATTAATCAAGGTTCTCCCTCTCTTGTTAGTCCATCCATCGACCATTATGGAACATCCATATTTTGCCCAATCCTCTTGGTGATCTTTCATCAATGGCTTGATATGCCCTATTTCTTTGTTGAGCAATGGGACCCGAATCTCATGGTAAGAAGGTGGTTTCAAACTAGGACCATACTATCCAATAGCTTCAAACATTACTGCAAAACTTTCATAGTTCACAACATTAAAAGAGAATTCCCATGTCATTCATCCATTGAGCAAATGTTATGATGGCTTTTTCTCTCATTTCCTTTTTAAAAGGATCGTTGGCATCAATCTTCGTTTGTCTCCCCTTGGTCTTTCAATTTTGCACCACAAATTTCGGATCAGGGGTGAAGTATACATACATAGGCCCTTTTTGTCTTGGTTTTTTTTTTGGTCTGGATGTGGCTTGTGTAGAACCTTGACTAGAACTAGCCATGGATCTTTTATGATGCACAACAATCTCTACAATATTATCTTCATCCTCCTCCAAGTCATTTGGCCTCTCATCAAAGTCGGGAACCATGTTCATTAGATTATTCTCTTCCTTTTTTTTAGCCATGTATTCTCTAATCTCCTCCCTAACATGAACAGGGCATTTTGGACAAGTAATAACACTCGTAGAGTTCCCCGCAAGGAGTTGCTTGACCTGATAGACACTGCCATTTGACTCTTTTCACAAAAATTGCATTTGAACTTGTTTGGGTTTTGAGGATTTACTAAGTGTGCATATTTTCATGCCAGATCTTTTTTGTTTCCTTCGGACTACGATGCTATTTATTTGTTTATGAATGACACTATCACACTACAATCAAAGGAACAAAATAGTATAGGAAATTAGCCAAAAAAAAAACAGAAGTAGAATCAACCACAGTTGTTTTTGTAAGAAGGTGTTGTGTTATTGTTAAAGTATATCAACCACAGCTGTTTTTGTAAATCTATTTTTATGTACAGTCGTGGACTTATACATATGTACTGAATCACATTTCATAACAGTTGTAAACAATTTCATATTGATTGGACAACAAAATAGAAGCAGAATCAGAGAGCAAAACAATAAAACAGAAGGAGAATTAGGACAACAAAATAGAAGCAGATCAGCAGAACAACAAAACAGAAGTAGAATCTGGACAGCAAAACAGTAGGAAAAAATAGCAGAACTAGAAAAAAAAGGAGCAGAATTAGAAAAAAAAAAACAGAAGCAGAATCGGAAAAAAAATAGTAGAATCAGAAAAGAAAACTAGAAGAGAGAAGAGAAAAAGAGAAATAGAAGAGAGAAGAAAAAGCGAAGACTAACCTGTGATCAGCGAGGAAGGAATAACGAAGAAAGAGCAGCGATCAGCGAGGAAGGAGCAGCGATCAATGAGGAAGGAGCAACGATCGTCGTTGTCATCTGATTAACAAGGAAGGAGCAGTCTGTCTAGCGATCGTGTCAGAGCAGCAAAGCCAATCTAAGCAAAATTAGGGTTTAGGGGCTGTATTTATGGGATAATGGGATAATTCGGTATATTAGCATCTTATAATTTTTTTTCCAATTGCCCATTCCACCGGTCCATAATAAAAATAAAAAAATTTCGCCTCACATGACTAAGATGTTCGCTTTTTCGCCTTTCACTTAAGTGCAAGGTGCTCGCTTTTCTCGTTTTTTTTTCTCACTTCAGTCACATTTGCTTCACCTGGGGTGCTCAAGGCGAGATACCTTCGCTTCGCTTCTCACCTAGGTGAGCTTTTCAAAATATTGGACTGAGCATTATTCGAAAAGAATCCAACAAACTTTTGAATGACGGGTAGTACCATCTTCTTCATAATGTTATTCAAATAAAAATCTGCAAAATAAAAGGAAAATGAAATTCATGTGAAATGTAGGAAATGATAATGTATGTAGGTTGTTAGAGTTCTTATTTTAGAATACTAATAGTGTAGAGTATTAAAATAATTGTTCATAACTTCAGTTTATTATAAATAAGAGAGTGTAGGGCAACATTGCTTACAAAACTGATTATTCTCATTCTCTTTCTTTTCGTCTCTCTTTTCTGCCTTTCTCTTACATCAAAACAATTATTTTAAGTTTTAACTTTGGTAATAAATACTAAATTTTTTAAATAATTTTCTAACTGATCTGTGAATATGGTGAATGATTAATTTATTCCATTGCGAATGAATGATGTCAAGATGATTCTTACAAGACTTATGAGCCATATCTTTAATAGCTTGTCTAGCTCGTTTCATTGCTTTATATATATTATGGTGTTGTAGCTTTTTTTTCCTCATCATTCACCCGTAGAAGTTAGAACCTTTTTTATAGGTGTATGAATATTTACCACTTTTTTGGTGCTCTCCTAAAACTCAAGATTTAAAATGGTCCCTTCTACTTACTCCCTTTTTATACACTATCCCAAAACTTAGGATTTAGAATGGTCCTTATTCGCTTCCCAGCTTGATCCCTTGCTGCTGCTGCCGCCCTAGACTAATCTTGTGATGTAAAAATCGTTTGTGAGCCATTTTTCTATTCCAAAATACTTTATAGGGCAATGTGGTTCGTGGCACCTGTTTGCCAAGACCGAATCAATTCCCTTGGATAATATTTTCTCGTCACATCTAAGATCCTATTTGGATTGTAGATGAAATTTATCACTCATTAGCTATAGGAGATTTTGAACTGTTTCACTCATGACGGCTTCTCCTAGGGTTGCCACTTCTCCTAGGTTTTCTTCTAAGTAATCTATCACTCATGGTTTTCACAGCAAACCAGGTCGGACGTCAATTGTCTTCTCGTGATGGAAGGCCTTCCTCGAACGTTGTACACTATCCATGGCATTTTCTTGCAGGGGGAAGTGCTGCAATGTGAAATCAGTGCCAAAAATTTTTGCTTCCATCCTCAAAGACGACAAAGAATTCTACATTCCTCTTAGTCAATTGCCTGCCCTTACCATCCGAGGTGAAACTATTGTGGTAAAAACCAATTCAGATTTATACAAGCAACAGTTAGATGCTTTCTGTAATAATCTTATTGGTCGTCTATTATTGCCATAAGTTCTCAACCATTAAAGGTTGAAGGGTTGAGATCTTAGTTGCAATGATTGTGGTGCCTGCGAGTTCGTGGAGATTGGTTCCTTTGGGAAGGGATCTTATTGAAGACATGAGGAGAGCTTGGGCTGGAGGCACTTGTACCCAAGCTAAAGGTATTTTTCGCTTGACACAATGGCGTATGGATTTCAATCCATATGAACCCCAAATTTAGACTCATGCGCAAGTGTGGATCTGAATTTATAACCTAAGCCAAGAGTATTGGCATCCTAAGCATTTAATGGAGTTTGCTAGGGGGTGGGTACGCCCCTCAAATTGACGCTACAACAAAAGAGCACTGGTGTGAATTGTTTGCCCGAATTCTTGTCAATGTTGATCTTATAGTGACCTACCAGAATCACTTTTAATTGAGCGGGAGGAACATGGTTTTTAAGTTAATATAGTGTATGAAAGACTTGCACCAGTTTGCAATCATTGTGGTCTTGTGGGACACAAAATATCAAACTGTAGTAAACTTTTGAGTGGATAAAAATCTGATCCCAAAAAAGAGTTCCAACCGAAAAAAGTTGTTGCGAGTAAGATTTCGGAAGTTAGTGTGGAGACAGCTTTGGCCCAAAGTAATATTTTGAATGAATCGAAATGTAACAATGAAAATGGGAAGGTTGCCTCTTCAGCTGCAGACGAAGAGGTTCCGAATACTTCAATTGGCTTGTTTGCTAATCTGAAAAACATTCATTCTTTTGAGACACCTACATTAGCAGTTTCCTCTACTTCTTCGCCAAAAAATGGTGTGACTTGGTTGAGAAGGATGAAGTTGTTGTGGTAAGTGACAATAATGAACTTATAGGGAATAGTCTTCCCTACCCAAGGGGTGGAAATAATGTACCAGTTGATGTAATTCCGATTTGTGAGGATAATTAATTAGTTCAGATAGTAATGTAGTATTTGGGTTAGGGCTAGAAGAGATGGAGAGGAGAGAGAATATTCATTGTATGACTAGGTTTCCCTACACTCTTTATTTATAACTGTGCAATATTGAGGTAATTTCAATATTACCTAGACTAATTAGCTTATATCCAACACCCACTCAAGCTGGAGCATAAAAATCAAAACATACCCAGCTTGGAACACATACTATTGATGGCAGACCGAACCAATGCTTTGGTAAGAATATCACCCAGTTGATTACCAAACTTGATATATGGAGTGATGATCTCCTTTCGCATTAAGAGATCTCAAAAAAAATGACTATCTAGCTCAATGTGTTTGGTATGCTCATGAAATACCAGATTACTTGCGATGAAGATAATTGATTGATTGTCGCAATGCATCAGCATAGGGGAAGTCACATCAAATCCTGTATCACGAAGTATAGAGTGGACCCATAACATTTCACAAGCTGTGTATGCCATATCTCGACACTCAACCATTGCACTAGAATGTGCAACCACATTCTGCCATCATCAAATGTACAATAACCAGAAGTAGATCTTCTATCATCATGACTACCTGTCCGGTCAGTATCTGAAAAATCAACAACAATTACAGATGATATAACAATCCTTTCCTCAAAAATTATGTTCATATAACAAAATATATGGCATACAACCTCATAATGAGACTTAGGAGGAGCATGCATAAACTGATTAACTATGCCAGCAACATATGCAATATCATGACGTGTAACTATAAGGTTAATTAGCTTATCAACTAACCTTCGTTAATGTTCTATATCATCAAATACTTTATCACTCTCAGGATCTAACTTAACTGTAGTGTCCATAGGCGTATCAATTGGACGTGCACCATGAGTACCAGTTTCAGATAATAAGTCTAGTACATATTTGTGGTGACAGAGTTTGATACCTTCCTTTGATTGAGCAACCTCAATCCCTAGGAGGTACTGAAGAAGGCCCAAGTCTTTGGTATGAAATTGCTTTCCCAAATAGGCCTAGAAGTGGGCAATAGCTGAGTCATTACCACTATTAATGATATCATCGACATTAATAATAACAACAGTAATACTTACGAAAACTCGATGGATGAGAACTGAATGATCTGAGGTGGAGCATTGAAACCCAAACTGAAGTACCACGATACTAAACTTATCAAACTAAGCACGTGGTGATTGTTTCAAATCATACAATGCTTTCTTCAAACGACACACTAATTGCTCCTGTTCTGAAACAATATAACTTGGAGGTGGAATCTTATAAGGAATTTTTATGTCCAGTTGATACAAGGACTAGTTAGAACTGACTGCAACAGAAGTAAGATCTCTAACTAAGTTAAGATGAGCAACTAGGGAGAAGGTCTTACAGTAGTCCACTAAATAGGTCTGAGTGTAGCTCTTAGCAACCCGTCGTGCCTTCAAACACTTAACAAAGCTATGAGGATGATATTTTACAGTATAAACCCAACGACAAGTAACAGGTTGCTTCCCAGATGGAAGAGGAGTAATGTCCTAATTATGATTTTCATTAAGAGGTTTAATTTCCTCATCTATAGTTAATTTTCATCAAGGGGTTGCTAATGCCTGTTTCAAAGAATTAGGAACAAAGAGAAGGTTGATGTAAAACAATGAAAGGGTGAGGAGAGCAGATGCAAAGAGACAAGATTAAAGATGAGATGTTGAGTACAAGTACGATTACCTTTTTGCAATGCAATAAGAAAATCAGAAGAGGGTGATCCAGTAGGCATCTCAAGAGGAAAGATCTTGGTCGAATTAGGTGGTGGCTGGGGCGTTGGAGTATATGAAATAACCTTTTTGTTTGTGGAGCAGTGGTAAATCTATAATGGAGGGTCATAAGGTGAAAGTGAAGAAGAGACACTATCAGGAACACGAGGTAACATGAGTTCTTCCTGATTAGTAGAGATCAAGTCTAGGGAAAGAATAGTTCCTGAGGTAGAAAAAAAAAGAAGACGACTCCATGAAGGTGACATCGCCACTCACATAATATCGACGTGAGGTAGAGTCATCATGACGATAACCTTTCTGAGTACGAGAGTAGCTTAGAAAGACACTTAACCAAGTGAGAGAAAAATCTATCCTAGTGTGGATCAAAAAGGTGTACAAATGCAACACAACCAAAGATACGAAAAGTGAGACTAAATCTGGAGCTATCAAGATAGAGCAAGGATAATGGGGGAAGACATCTGATTTATAAGATAGACTGTTGTGAGAACATTTGCCCAATAAGGTTTAGGTACATGCATGTTAAATATGATGGTACGAACAACTTCAAATAAATGACGATGTTTGCGTTCTGTAACACTATTTTGCTGGGATGTATGCGAACATGTAATCTGATGAATAACATTATGATAATCACAAAATGTATGCATAAAGGATTGTATATACGCAAGGGCATTATTCAAAAGAAATATCTTAATACGTGTATCAAATTGTATAAAGAAGTCATTGTAGAAGGTAAAAAAAGTTTTAGGCAATTCCGAACGATCCTTAATAAGAAATAATCAAGTCATTTGAGAATAATCATCAACAAATATCACAAAATATGAAAAAAATACTTTTTTTTCTTAAAGAACCCCTAATGTCAGGGTGAACAACAAAAAATGAACTAGAATGATGACTCATAGTACTAGTAGGAAAGGAAGTACGGTGATGCTTGCCTAATTGACAAGCCTCACATTCTAACATAATAGAAGGATTCAAATTAGGAATGATTCACAAAACTTTTGCGGTGACCCAATCGAAAATGTCACTAGATGGGAGACACAATAGTACATAATGTAGGAACTGCTACTCCGAAATCCTAGTAGCAAAGTCTATGTTGCTCATGCTCCAAACCAATCACCCTCTTCGCCTAGAGGTCTTAAAAAACACAAGAAGATGAAAAAAAAGGTCAATGAACATTGTAAAGATTTGTTAACTTACTTACAAATAACTAATTAAAAGGAAACTGAGAAACAAGTAAACCAAATGCTATTGACATGAATTCGATAAAATGGAGACCACCAATCTGTTGTACTAGTCTAAAAGAACCATCAGCTAACACAATAAGAGAATTATGAGAAAAAAAACTAGAGAATAAGGAAGAATACCAGACGTGTGGGCACTAGCTTGTAAATCAATAATCCAAAATAGTAAAGCTGACTGGGCTACCACTTGAGCAAAATTACCTACAGCGGTTGAACCAGCAATTGTTAGCGACAGTGAAGAGAACTACTGAATAGGCTAATTGAGTTGAGAAGTGAGATCATCATAAGAGTTAGACGTAGATGTCACATGCCCATTAGACGATGGTTGAGATACAAGAGTAATCGAATTATCATAAACCTGATTAGCATAGGTTGGCCTTTCATGTTTATCCCAAAAGTAATACCTAGTATGGCCAGTAGCTCCATAATAAAAACACTTACACTCGGAATGATTACCACGACTGGTACGACCCCCACGACCTCCATAACCATTACCTCTACCACCACCACGATTGCCACTTGGGATGGATGACGACCACCATTACGACTACCTCCATGACCACGACCATGACTTCCATCATTAGAAAATAAAGTAGGTGACTCCTGGCAGGATAGAGGAGTTTTACAAGTTAGAGGCTCTTTGAAGACATGAATAAACATTAGCAGTAGTTGGAAGTTTTTCACTAGCAAAACTCTGATCTTTAAGCACCCTATATTAAGAATTAAGTCTGGACAAGACTAAAGTAACCTAAAACTCTTCACGTTGTTTTCGCTACATCTCTAGGTCCGCACTCAGTGGTTGATAAAATAGAAGTTCATCCCCTAACCCTTTCAAAATACCATAATGTTTAGCACGTGACTTGTTACCTTGCTTGGATTAAACGTTCGCTCAAAACTATTCATAAATCTGAGACACATTACGCTCTTGGAGTACATTTCCTCGAGTGAGTCCCATATTTTCTTGGTCGTGCCAAGCAATTGAACATTAGAAGCTAAGGAAGGTTTTATGCTAAGCCATAACTAGGTCATCACTAAAGAATTCTCACTTCACCAATCTTCAGAATCCTTTAGGGTGTAAGGAGGGGGACTTTAGGTCAAATACTTAGCCTTCCTTTTTACACATTGGAAAACCTTGATAGCATGAGATCATGAGTGATAATTGCTTCCATTTAGTTTAACAGAGGTAATCTATCGAACTTGATCATCGACTCATATAATTTGTCTAACTAGGTGACCGAAAGAGACAGTTTTACTCTCATTCGAAGTCACCATGTGAAGAAATACTTATCAACCAAATGGCCAAACCATATTCCAAAAATAGTAACCAACAAACCAAGTCCAAATAGTCGGACAGTGCACAGTTGGAGCATAGATTTGACTCGAGAGGCACCCAGTAGAATCAAACACAAAGAAATCCATGAACTAGCAACATAGCCTGGTATCACCCAACAGAGAAAACCATCCAACAATCATGAACACAGCACAATACAACCCACAAACAAGTCACGGTGAAGCTGAGATTGCACAAAACCTCCTTGTCGAAGCACCGAATGGAGGCAAAACAAAATGGAGATTTTTGCAGCCAGTTGTTGACAAAATTAAATTGATGCTCTCCTCATGGACGGGACGGTTACTCTCACTTGCTGGCAGAGTTGAGCTTGTTCGTAATGTTATCTCAAGTATGTCCCTTTATTCGATGATGGTGTATTCTCGGCCAACTTCGATGACTAAGGAGCTTTCGCAACTTTATTTGGTATGGTGAGATGGGGGATAAGGGTGGGGCTCTGGTAGATAGTCGCGAGAAAGTGAGGGGAGTGAACAAGAGAGAAAAGACAGAGGCAGTTTTGGAGGAGAGAGATAAGGCTCAGAGGCAGTGATTTAGAAAGGAGATTCGAGGGAGGGAGAGAGAAGATTTGGGGGCGAGAGATTTGAGGTAGAATAAGAGTGGAAGGCTCGACCTTGTATGGAAAGAAAGATCTTAGGGAAAAAAAATTAGGGTTGGATAGAGAGAGCGTGCATGATTGAGGGGTGCGATTGAGACGAGTCCAAATTGAAAATTTAGTGGGCGTGAACAAAATTTTAGAAGTCAATTTAGTGCGTCGGATCAAAAATTTGAGATGATCTGAAATGTTAATAGTTCGAGAAAGTTTGGGATAACGTTGTCTATTGGATGATGCTTTTTTTGTCACAAAACAATCTCAACCGCTATTTGTCAGTAAAATTCAAAACTTCTTGTACTTTATTATGTAGAGCATTAATATGATTTTTCCATTTTATATTGTTGTTATAATTGTACATCTCTAAGTGTCACAGGGTAACTTTCGTTTTTCTTTTAAGGCTACCTGTGAAGGCGTTGCTATTGCAACCAGCCACACTCAAACTCAAGAATAAGGGACAGAAACTCACACAGAAGGCACACACGAATTTACTGGGGCAACACTCCCAAACCTTATATATTGAACTCAACAATTTACAAGAACTCTCAAAGCCAGAACACTTTCCCCTTTCCAGAATGCTCAAGCACCCCTATTTGTACAAGAGGAAGACAGATGACACCCTCATCTGTCAAGGGGTAGTTACCCATGTTTTTGCTATTCCATAGCATACTGGGTTAGCAGGCTTGGTCTCTGTGCAATACCTGGCAAGCAGTTCCACCACTTCTAGTAACTGCTGTGGAACTGCCCTTCATCAACAAGAAGCTAGACTGGATTCAGACTGGGGACGTCCAGAACTGTCTCAGCAACTGCCTTGACTGAGTCTCAGCATCATAAGCGCCCACATCCTCCTGGTCACATGCATTGAGCAGCCATGTGCCAGTCAGGTGCCCACATTCAGCAGCCATGTGCCCACACTCAGCAGTCAACCTTGCTACACGAACCAATGTGCATGCTGGGTTCAACCCATGCCATGCAATCCGAAGCTCTGCACCCACATTGCTTCAATTGAGCCCACCCACGCTGCCATGCTCAACTGGGTGGTCTCATGCTGCCTTGGTTCGCCCCAATCTGTCGAACCACTTAGCCGCATCACCTTGATTCCGATTTCTGGCATGCCTTGGTGCAAGGTGCCACCAAGACCGGCCATTTGCACCCAAGTCAATTAGGGTGTGACAAGTCACCCCCACCTGAAGTATCCAACGACCTCGTTGTAATGGAGGCATAGTATTGCTTGATGAGATCCTCGAACTGCCACAATGTCGTCTCTTTCTCCCAAGTGGCTTCCTCCGGTGCTTTCCCTTTCCACTTTACTAGGTAATGAGTTCTTCTATTTTTCTTACTCATTCCCTCAATCTTGTGGTCAAGGATAGCTTTAGCTATTTCTGTGAATTGCTTCCTGATTGTTGGAGGGGCCCGACACCGAATGTATCTGTTAGGGTCCTCCGGGTCCTCAACATACGGCTTTAAGAAGGCAACATGGAAATTGGATGAAGCTTGAGACGACTGGGAAGATCCAGCCTATAGGCCAACCTGCCAATCCACATTGTTATTAGGAAGGGTCGTCATAATGCTGGATTAATCCTTTGTGTGCAGACTTCTGAGAGATCTTGTTCCAGATTGGTGGAGTCAATTTCAGCATCACTTTGTCACCCACTTCGAACTCTACTGCCCTCCTCTTCTCGTTTGCCCATTTTTTCATCCTCTTCACCGCCTTAGTTAAACAGTCTTTTGCTTCGTCGGTCCGCTCCTGATTGGCCCGAGCGAAGCGATATGCTGCAGGACATCTCCCTTGAGACTTTTGCTTGACAACTTCATGGGGGGTAAGAGGCTGTTGCCCAGTTGCCAACTCAAAGGGGTTCATTCCAGTGGAAGAACTCTGTTGGAGGTTATAATTGAATTGGGCTACATCAAGTAAATCCACCCAATTGTCCTGGTTCGCTGTGACATAATGTCTGAGATATTCCTCCAGCATTGTATTGACCCGCTCGGTCTGCCCATCTGTCTGTGGATAATTGTTGGTGGAAAGGTTGAGCTGTGTGCCCAACAGTTCAAATAAAGTTGTCTAGAACCGACCAGTAAACCAAGTATCCCTGTCACTCACTATGTCCAGCGGAAGACCCCAAAGCTTCACAATATGCTTGAGGAATAACTGAGTAGTAACTTCCGCCGTACATACTTTTGGGGCAGCAATAAAAGTGGCATACTTCGAAAATCTGTCTACCACCACAAATATCGAAATAAAATCATTTATCTGAGGCAAGCCATTAATGAAGTCCATGGAAACACTCTCCCAAGGTCGGCTTGGAATAGGGAGAGGTTCTAATGTACCCACCACCTTCTTCCTTTCAATCTTGTCCTACTGGCACACCAAACAAGTGCGCACATACAACTCCACATCTGTTTCCATGCGGGGCCAATAATAACTTTCTGCTAGCAAGGCAAGAGTCCGTTGCTACCCTGGATGTCCTGCCCATAGAGCATCATGAGCTTCTTTCAGCAACATCTGTCGATGTCCGCATGACCTTTGGCGTAGAGAACACCATCCTCTACCCAAAATCGCTGAGTCACCCCTTCGTGAACCTGCTTCAGCAATAAGCTAGTCACTGGATCATCTTTAGTCTGATCCTAAATTCTCTGCAGTATGTCTCCAGCAATCTGGCTAAGTGCAGCAACTGTCCCATCAGCAATTGGGATTCGACTAAGAGCATCAGCAACCTGATTTGCACTGTCAGGCTTGTGCTGCAACGTGAAATGAAACTGGGCAAGAAAGTCCTGCCATCTTGCTTGTTTTGGTGTCAGTTTCTTCATGGAATTGAAGCAGCTGGTAGCCACATTATCTGTCAGTACAAGGAAATACTTCCCCAACAAATAGTGCCTCCATGCATTGACACAGTGAATGACTGCTGTCATCTCCTTCTCATGTACTGAATACCGCCTCTCGGTATCATTCAGCTTCCTACTTTCAAATGCCACTGGATGTCCATTCTGCACCAGCACCCCTCCAAGAGTAAAGTCTGATGCGTCTGTATGGACTTCAAAGGGCAAATCAAAATCAGGTAAGCGTAAAATTGGGCTAGACATCACCACCGCCTTCAATTGATCGAATGCTTCCTGGCATTCGTAGGACCAATTCCATGTCCTATCCTTCCTTAGAAGATCAGTCAGCACCGCGACCTTCTTTGAATAATTCTTCACGAATTTCGATAATAGTTTGCCAAACCAAGGAAAGAACGCAGTTCAGTAACCTTAGTAGGGACAGGCCAATCTGCAATGGCCTTAACTTTTTTCGGGTCCATCTTCACCACGCCCGCAGAAATAATATGTCCCAGGAATGAAATTTCTTTCTGGGCAAACTCACATTTTTCTGGTTTCAGATACAATTGGGCTTTCCTTAACTTTGTCAAGGTCAGCCTAAGATGCTCAACATGCTCTTCAAGAGTCTGGCTATAAACAACTATGTCATCCAAATAAATCACCATAAAGCGGTCCAAGTATTCCCGAAATATATTGGTCATCAAGTTACAGAATGTAACAGGGGCATTGGTTAAGCCGAAAGGCATAACTAAAAACTCATATGATCCGTACCTTGTCACACAAGCAGTCTTCGCCTCATCTCCCTCTGCAATTCTGACTTGATGATATCCCAGCCGCAAATCCATCTTGGTAAAGAAAATCGCCTTTCCCAATCTATCAAATAGTTCGTCGACAAGCGGCACTGGATAGTTGTTCTTGACAGTGACTTTGTTGAGCCCTCTATAGTCTACACAAAGCCGTAAGGATCCATCCTTCTTTTTCTGAAACAGAACAGGAGCTCCATAGGGTGCCTTGGAAGGTTGAATGAACCCAATGTCCAATAAACTCCCAAGTTGTCTCCTTAGCTCCGGCAATTCTGATGGAGACATTCGATAAGGAGCCTGTGCAGGGATTTTTGCCCTTGGAATTAACTCAATGGCATGGTCAATCTCCTGTCTTGGCGGTAACCTTGCTGGCAATTCTTTAGGTGCCACATCCTTGAACTCAACTAGCAACTGTTGCACTGGTTTAGGGACTTGCAATGCTTTGGACTCCTCTTCCTCAAATAGAACGGCCAAGTATGTTGCCTCCCCCTTTCGTAAGCCATCTTTTACTTGTAAGGTAGACAACATTTCCCCTTAAGACTTGGCCTTAGTGAGGGGAACAAAACAAGGATTGGGCATGTCCATCACGAACATCCCATGTAAATGCGGCATAACAGACACCATTGCCTTTGTAAGGAATTGCAGTCCAAGGATTACTTGGAAATCATCGAGAGGGACTGCCATAAAATCACATGTTCCTTGCCAATCACCCACTTTTAGAGGGACTTCTCTTGCGACGCCGCCTACTGGTTTTGCCTCTGAATTAACAGCCTTAATCTGGCTAGAGTCTTTCACCAAAGCCAGACCAAGCCGCTGTACCTCCCGATCAGAAACAAAATTATGGGTTGCACCTGTATCAACCATTGCCTGGACAGCCACATTGTGCAGGCAAATCTGCACAAACGTCAACCCCCTCTTTGCCACTGTCTCCTCTTTGCAAATTGCATTAAGAAGTTCTAATGGGTTGACTCGTGTTGGTTCGTCAGAACAGTCAGTTTCTTCAGCCATGAGGGCACTGAGCTTTTCCTTCTTGGGGCAATTTCTGGCACGATGAGGGCCATTATAGATAAAACAACCTGAGTCAACACCTCCCTTTGATGAAGAGGCTTTGTCAGTCTGTTTTTTTGAATTGCCAAACTTCTCAGCCTTTTTCTTCTGTTTATCCTTCTTAGCAAACTTGGCTTTTCCTTTTGACTCCTTCTCTGGAGGATTAGCCTGCGTTTTGTAATCAACCAGCGCGTCTGCTGCGGACGTAATAGCGGGTAAGTCCTTCACCCCTTGCCGACGAAGTTTTGCCTGTGCCCAAGTTTAGAGGCCAGACATAAAGTTGAACAACTTGTCTTCCTCTGACATATTTTTAATGTTAAGCATCAGAGACGAGAATTGCTTCACGTACTCCCTCACGGTGCTTGTATGTCGAAGTTTCCTCAATGCATCACGGGCTTGCCAAGCCGTGTTGCTGGGAAAGAATTGCTCCTTCATTTCAGTGGACAGAGATTCCCAAATAGTAATTGGAGGACGAGATTTGTCCTCAGAACGTGTTCGCCACCATAATTTAGCATCATCGGACAGGTACATGCTAGTGAGATCTACCTTCTCAGCATCCGGAGTGCGGACTGCTTTGAAGTAGTGCCCCATATCCCACAGAAAGTTCTCGAGTTCTTTAGCATTTCGACTGGCTGTGAAAGGCTTAGGGTCAGGTACTTTAGCTTTCTGAATGCTTTCACTGCCAGAAGCCACAGAGGCATTTTGTAATGCCCTCTTAAGCATTGAAACGTCAGTCTCGAGGGAACTCAATTTTTCCCCTATATCATCGGTCCATGTGGAGATCATAGCCAACACGTCAACGATTTCGTTTTTCACTCGACTGAAGTGATCAGATTCAATCTTTTGAAGCTGTTCATGTGCAACACGCATCTCTTTGAACCGCTGATATAGCAACTCAAGCTGCACAGAGAGAGCTACAGCATCACCAGACTGCGGAGGACCAACCAGCTCCTCCAAACGTGCCACCCTTTCCCTCAGATCAGCATTCGTTCTGCGAGCCATAGTTGATCTATTGCCAAAACTACGCTCTGATACCAAACTGTCACAGGGTAACTTTCGTTTTTCTTTTGAGGCTACCTGTGAAGGCGTTGCTATTGCAACCAGCCACACACTAAAATTGAAGAATAAGGGACAGAAACTCACATAGAAGGCACACACGAATTTACTAGGACAACACTCCCAAACCTTATATATTAAATTCAACAATTTACAAGGACTCTCAAAGCCAAAACACTCTCCTTTTTCCAGAATGCTCAAGCACCCTATTTATACAAGAGGAAGGCAGATGACACCCCCATCTGCCAAGGGGTAGTTACTCACGTTTTTGCTATTCCATAGCATACTGGGTTAGCAGGCTTGGTCTCTGTGCAACACCTGGCAGTCAGTTCCACCATTTCCAGTAACTGTTGTGGAACTGCCCTTCATCAGCAAGCATCTAGACTGGATTCAGACTGGGGACGTCCAGAACTGTCTCAGCAACTGCCTTGACTGAGTCTCAGCATCATAACTGCCCACATCCTCCTGGTCACATGCATTGAGCAGCCATGTGCCAGTCAGGTGCCCACATTCAGCAGCCATGTGCCCACATTCAGCAGTCAACCTTGCTACACAAACCAATGTGCATGCTGGGTTCAACCCATGCCATGCAATCCGAAGCTCTGCACCCACATTGCTTCAATTGAGCCCACCCATGCTGCCATGCTCAACCGGGTGGTCTCATGCTGCCTTGGTTCGCCCCAATCTATCGAATCACTTAGCCGCATCACCTTGATTTCGATTTCTGGCATGCCTTGGTGCAAGGTGCCACCAAGACCGGCCATTTGCACCCAAGTCAATTAGGGTGTGACACTAAGGGTATACTTGTGTTATCTGTCTAATTGTATAACCAAATTTAAGAGTTGAGACTAGTAGATAGGGCAATAGATGCTTTTCATCCTCTCATGTAATTCTCTTTAATCTACTCTATACCATGAAACCTTCAACTTCAAATTCCAGACAATGGTTGCAAAGTTAGGAAATTGAGGGAAACATCATGAGACCTTTGTTCAGTTTAGTTATTTTTTTGGTCCGTATGTGCCTGCGTAAGTATGAAAGATAAAGGAGGGGGAATTTAACCAATTGTGTTTTTTTTTTTTTTTCCAGAGGATAAACAAAACAAGTCTATGTTACATGATTTATATTTCTTTGCACAGCTCTCTCAGCTTTGAATATCATGAAGAAAGTGGATGGACTAAAATAGATGAAGTAAAGTTAGACTAGCATGGAGTACTTTGTCTCTCCCTTCCAAATGGAGTTGTATTTCAAAATAAAATAATTTGAATTTTGACTAACACCTCAAAAGTGTCATTATTACTTTATTAAGTAGATTTTCTAATTCTTTGTCCCCAAGATGATCTAAAGATTGTTCAAGTGCTGAAGTGGTTGTCTTTTCTATGTCACGAATACTTTTTCGAAGTGTCTTGCTTTATTCTTCAAAATGTTTGTACACATCTTGTTGCTTTATTAAGTAGATTTTCTCCACATGTTTGTTTACTGTTGCTGTCACAATAAAGGAAAATGTTGGCAGGTGTTATACTCTTGTTTGTTTTTGACAGGCACTTACTTGTTACCAGTTGCTTCCTGGACTTGTTCGACGAAGGAATGTTTGTACACATCTTGTTGCCTTGGTCAGTAGTATAACTTTTATGTTTAAATTTAAATGAGACCAACAGTATGCATTTGTTATTTAGAGTAACAGTGATTGCTTAACTATTAAGGGTTTGCTCCTATTTGATATTTGTCCTTTTATATTATCTTAATTTTGCTTTTTGTAGAACCAAATAAATTGTTTTGCTTCATAAGTACAAGCCCAAAGAAAAGAGGTTTGCATTTTATAAGCACCTGTGTTGGTGATTTTACGCATAGAACCTGAAATGGCAAGAAAGTATTGATGCAGCTAAACCAGGATATGTTTAGAATAAGGTATTCTTGGGTTGAGTTTTTGAGAATATAGATTCTTGTAATCAGACAAAATTTGGTACAATTGTCAATTCCCTAAATTCAGACCACAAGCT
Organism: Ilex paraguariensis; assembly: GCA_963454935.2. Classification (NCBI taxonomy): domain Eukaryota; kingdom Viridiplantae; phylum Streptophyta; class Magnoliopsida; order Aquifoliales; family Aquifoliaceae; genus Ilex; species Ilex paraguariensis. Next base: position 81,122 of record CAUOFW020000813.1, on the reverse strand, counting down.
GAATGCATGGTCTTCATCTTGGTGATGAGTAAAAAATGTAGGCCTGATGAATATAGACTCAAATATTGCAATGCCCACAGGAATGAACAGAAAAACTGGTGAAACAGAGCTACTATATGTTACTCTATACGACTATACCTTCAGCCCCAATCAGGTTTCATCTCTGGCTTAGTCTCTACTGAAAAGAATGTTTAATATTTGTCCATCCTTATCAGCGACAAACCTTTAACACAGATAAAAAAATATAGGACAAATACACTGTTACGGAAGCATCTTACCATTCGAATAAATAACTATTGTTATGCTTACCCCCTGCGGGGGCAGGTGCAGCATGATCTAGTGGATATTATGTTATTTGGTGTCCTCTATACTGTTTTCCTGATCATTCTTTGGCTGGGGCTTTACATTTGTGTTTTGTTCAACGTTGTTTTACTGAGTTGGGCTATAATTAGCCAATATCAGCTGGTGGCATATTAGCTTCAAGATATGTGAATAGGCCTGCAAATTTCCTATCTGTTCATGCTGTTATCACAGTTTGGACCTTTCCTATTTGATGACAAAAATAACATACTTTTAGTCCCCATTTAAGAAGCATGGATACAAACACTGGATATAGATACCATATAATACGGATACAACATGACTAAATTTTAAAAAGTAGGATACGGATTAGACAATAGACGTGAATAAATTACTATATTTGTATATATCTTATTTTACCGTACATTGTTATAATGACCAGTAAATAATTTGAATTTCATTGTTTAGTTCAATGGACAACACATCTAAAATATCCAATGCATTACATATTATTAGATATTCAAATCTGCCTCTTGCTTTCACCTCTAGATGAGTAAAACCCTAAATGCGAGAATAACGATATGCTATATGAGAGCCTTGTTCAATAAACAACATATTGAATAGTCAATCATTTTGAGGTTAGTTAAAATTCAAATAATCAAATATTAGGGTTTAGATATAGGAGGGGGAGAAGGAAATGAAGAGAGAGAGAGGGGGATTGAGAAAAATAATGTGTGAGCTAATGTTTGCTCTACATCCTCTGATTATAGCATATGAGTAAATTATAGTATTACCCAACATGACTAACAATAAATAAGAACTCTAATACTCTCCCGAAAGTTTGGACATAAAGATTAAAAATGCTAATTTTGGAGTATAGATTATTAAAGACAGATCGAGTCAATGGTATGGTTTGGTAAGGATGTCACCTAGCTGATCACATGATTTGATATATAATGTGAAAATCTCCTTACGCATCAACATATCTTGAATAAAATGACAATTCACTTTGATGTGTTTTGCACTCATGAAATGCTAGATTGTTGGCAACGAAAATAGCTTTTTGGTTATCACAATGCATCTCTATAGGACAGGGCACATCGATACGCATATCTTGAAAGAGGGAGAACCATAACATCTCACACGTAGTATATGCCATAGTTCGGTATTCAGCCTCTGCTCTCGAAAATTACCACCAATAAATGTACAATAACTTGAGGTAGATTGTCTATCGACGTGACTATTTCCCAGTCAACATCAAAGAAACCAATAACTATCATGGATGATGAAGGACAATATAATAATTCTTTTCCTAGTGCTTCTTTTAGATGTCAAAGAATACGATAGAAAGCTTCCCAATGAGGCTTTCGAGGAGCGTACATGAGCTGACTAACCACACCAAGAACATAGGTAATATGAGGGCGTGTATCTGTTAAATAAATCAACTTACCAACTAACATCCGATAGCGCTTTATATCATCAAAAAATTTAGCTCTCTCAGTATCTATTTTAACTGTAGAGTCCATAAGAGTGTCAATTGGACGTGCACCAAGAGTATGGCTTAAAGTATCAACTGGTACCGATACGAGTTAGCCGAGTCGTATTTGACTAGGTACCTTTCAAGACGGTATCATTACACGACACGTATAAACCCCGAGTTTTGCATGACTCAACCGAATCGTTCGAGTTATATCCTAATCAATCTTGAATCACTGAGTTATCGTCACGGAATTGATCGACTCGGTTTCGCGATGCCGCGATATGACCTAAATCTCAGGTTATGTTTAATATTTTCTTGTAGGTCGTATTGTCTGATAGCGCACCACGATACCGTGACCGATATGTATCAGAGCTTTCTAAGTCAATAACCGATACCACGACCTTGAACTATGACTAAGAGTTCCAGTCCCACATAATAAATCCAATACATATTTTCGTTGGCACAAATTGATACCTTCTTTCGACCGAGCAACCTCGATCCTAAGAAAATATCAAAGAGTACCTAAATCTTTGTTATGAAACTGCTTTTCCAAATGCATCTTGATGTGGGCAATACCATTAGAGTAATCATCGCTAATGATAATGTCATCATCATATACAATAAGAACTAAATGGTTTGAAGTAGAACGTTGAAAACTATACTGAAGTAAAAGAGTACTAAAATTATAAAATCAAGTACGTGGTGATTGTTTCAGGCCATATAGTGTTTTCTTCGGTCGACACACTAACTATTCCTTACCAGATACAACATAACCTAGAGGTTGTACCATATATACCTTTTCTAGTAGATCTCAATGAAAAAGATTATTGATATCCAGTTAATACAAAGACCAATTACAACTAACTATAACAAAAATTAGAATTCTAACCGAGTTAAGACGATCAATCACAGAGAAAGTCTCACAGGGATCTACACCATATGTTTAGGTGTAATCTTTGACAACCAAATGAGCCTTCAAATGCTCAATTAAACCATCAGGATAATGATATACTTAATTGTGTAAATCCAATCATGGTTTAAGGTTGCAGTATCGGTCATTGACTTGGAGATCTCTAATACACATTGGTCATGGCGTCGCGGTGTGTTATCGGATAATACAACCTACAAGAAAATGTTAAACATAACGAGATGATTTAGGTCATATCGTGGTGTCGTGAAATCGTATCGGCTGATTGAGTATACTTAAGAGCATTGTCACCAACGAGCCTTTGGTCTAATAGTACTCTTAACCTTGCGAAGTCTTTGTCAATGATACAAGTATCCCCTCCTCTTTACCCTCTTTTAAAAAAAAAAAAAGCGCATTGTCAGACTAAAGAACTTTAATTTGTATATCAAACTAAACCAAGATTTCATTGTAAAAAATGGTAAAGACCTTAGGCAATTATGATCGATCTTTCATAAAAAATAACCAAGTTATACGATAGAAATCATTAACAAAGATTACAAAATATTGAAAACTAGAAACAAGTTTGACTCTTGTTGGATCCCAAATATCTGTATGAATAACATGAAAAGGATTAGATTGATGACTTGAAGAATTAGGAGAGAAGAATTGCAGTGATGCTTGCTTAACTGACAAGCCTCACATTGTATTACAAATGTAGAACTAAAATCGGGATAACTTGACATAATTTTTGTAAGGAGGGATGACCTAGTCAAAAATGCCACTGAAGAGGAGACTCGGTAGCACTCAAGTCAGGAACAAAACTACGAGTATATAAGTAGTAAAGGCCATTGTGCTCATATGCTAAACCAATCACCTTTTTTATCTTGAGGTCCAAAAAAACAAGGAGATGGAGAGAATGTCACTGAACACTAAAAGGACTTAATTAACTGACTCACAAATAACAAGTTAAAGAAAAAATTAGGAATAAACAAACAAAAAGTTAATGGTACAGACCGAGTAGGATGGAGATCGTCAATCTAATGTACTGGTTGAAAAGAATCATTGGCTAATATAATGCGTGAGTCAGATGAACAAAAAAATAAAAAAAAGTGAAGAAATACCAAACATATTAGCATTAGCTCCTAAATCAATGATCCAAGATGATGGAGAGGGTGGAACAACCACTCACACAAAGTTACCTTCATCAGCAAGATCGGTAGTAGGAACAAATAAATGTGTAGAAATTAAAGATAATTGTTGGATGAGTTGTTGAAGCTGGGAAGAAATATTATCATATGACTCACTGTTAAATGCAACTGTACCATTGGTAGAAGACTGATGTACTAGAGAACCCGCAATTTGAACACCTCTACCTAGAACGAATATGAAGACCAAAACGATCACCACAACTACTCTGGCCTGTGTATAGACCACAATGACTGACGTTATTGGGTAGATCTTGACTGCCACCATGAATACTACCATTCAAAGTGGTCAGGAGAAATAAAATAAATAAATAAAAAACAAGGGACCGTAAACTTACAAACAATCCTCAACCCACAAATGGCCCACTAATCCACCAAGAGTCAACAATTATTCTAGCAAAAATCACAAACCACACACCCAGCTGAGAATACCCTCCAAGAATGTAAAATCACAACCCAGAATGCAAATTTGGGTGAACAACACTCACTAAAATTGTAGAACGATGGTTAGTGCATCAATCAACTCCACAAGACCTCACAACATAAACAAGAAATCATAAACCAAAATGCAACCTCTATACCAATACACAACCATGAGGAATCAGAGTACCGAAACCAAAAATCGGTGTTATAGGACCCTGAACCGGATTGAGTGGACGCTATAGTACCCAGAATCAGACTAAACCATAGTTGAAATACATGGAACTGTCGTTGTATTACCCATAACCGGACTGAACCAAATTGAACAAGACCGGAATTACCTTGAAATAGATTGGAAATACCTTGAACTGAACTAAACTAAACTAGTATTTAAATACTCTGAATTGGATTGGTTTTATGTGAACCAATAGTGAGAATAATGTCTGGGAATAATCCTGCCCAGAAAAGAGGAAGGAAGAGATGAACTGGAGGAGGCACTCACCTGAACCGAACTAATTAGGTTTTGAACTGGACTGAACTAGTCTAATCTCAAATAAAGAAGGGGCTGAACCGGCTGGCTGGACCCGTTATTAATCTTGGGCCAAATTGGGCTTGGCGTATCACTAAGTGGGTCTCCACTTCGTAAATAGGTTTCACCAAGCTTGGGTCGGATTAAAAAAAATGATTTGATTGGTTTTTTTAAATGAACCAAAAATTGACTTAGGCATTCGGTTTTGGGTTTTATCTGAGAGGAGGTCGTCTTCTTCTGCCTACCGAAACCGTAGAAACACTGTGTTGGCGAGACCACAGTTCAAAGTATTGGCCATGACTGATACAATACTGAGATACGATTTGAAACAAACTAATTCTAACTGGTTTCGACTCCGAATCACTAACCTATGCACCAAGCAATAGAGCAAGCACCAAAAAAAGGCAAAAGACAAGAAATAGAGGACACAGTCTGTAAATTAAGAACAAGGAAGTGAAAATTAGTATCGCAGACCAGTAAATTAATGAAAAATCATCTTCTTCCTCTTTTTCTTCTTATTTGCAACAGAGAAACATCACAAAGCCCGAAACCCTAGATGGCATATCAGTTTGATCATCGATTGTAGCAACCCTACATCGTCGATTACAGCAACCCTACATTGTCGACTATAGCAACCTGTAACCCTACATCGTCGATTGTAGAGTCACAATCTTCATATGCCATTTATAGATTACAGACCACTCTCTCTGTCTCGCGCTAGATCAGTCCTTCTCAATCTCACTCGTCTCACTTTGTCTTCCCTTTCTAGATCCTTTTTTTGTCCCACATCAGTCTTTCTTTTTTTGGTAAACCACATAAATGGCCCCTTAACTTTTCTATTTTTTTAAAATTTCACCCTAAATTTTAAATTTTTTGATTTTACCCCCTGAACTATTTAAATCATTTTAATCAACACTTTTCGTTAGATTTCACCTTTAACTATGGATAAAACTCAAACGACAAATGTAGATGGCATATATTGAAGGTCATTTTCGGCATTTCACCTATTGTGTAAGGGTTTTAGGCGCCACAATTCCCTCCCTTGATGCTCTGTTCTGTCCAGTTGAGAGAGAGAGACAATCAAGCGATGGATGTTTATTGCCACTGTGGGAGAAGAACAGTGATGAAGACGTCCTAGACTGATAGTAATCCACGCAGGTGGTTCTTCTCTTGCTATATGTCCTTGGTAAGTTTCTAACATATACAGCTTGGATTGAAAAACTAGCCATGGATGTTTACTGCCACTAACGTTCTTCTCTTGTAGGTAACAACAATTTCTAACTTATATAACATGTTCGTGTACTTGTAGAATAGGGGTTGCAGGTTCTTCGACTGGTAAGACCCACCTATTTGTCCTTGTGCCCGACAGATAATCCCTGGCCTTATAAACCGAGTTTCAGTTGCAGAGAAGCAAGCTAGCAAGCAAAAAAGAAGAGTGTTTCCAGTGGGTTGCATTGGTAATTTCATGGTTGGTAATGTGGGCATTATCCAGCAAAGGAACTGGTGGAGAAGCATCAACAAGCTTTGACAGTCAATTTGAATCGACTGTAAACTTTGATTAAGAGAAATTGCAGGAGAAAGTGCTGAATGTGAAAAAATTGTTCTTGTAATAGGAATGAGAATTGCTTGTATCTTATAGATGGTTTGTTAAGTTAGTAAGGATGTAATGTTAATTAGTAATGGAAAGATGTAGTTGATGTATTTGTTTGAGTTTCTTATTAGTGAGCATCTACCATATGTTTGTTATTAGTAATGGATAAGTGTTGCCTGATATGCTTCAGATGAATCAGTGCATTCAAATAGAAGACAAAATGATTGTGCTGGCAAAAATATGATAATTGAGACAAAAAGCTTTGCTTCATAATAAGATGTTCATATATACAAACCACAACACTTCAAAAATTGTTACAAGGTGGCTTGCACTTAGCTAATAGAAAACAAAGTTCAAAACAGAAAACAAAAAACTCCAGGAACCCAAAAACAAAGAACATCCATCTGGAGATTTTTGCACATCCTTTTAAGTTATGTCCACCTTCTTCTTTGTCCATCTTACAAAATACTCGGCCACCAATCAAGCTATTGAGTTGATTGCCCACCATCCTTTTTCTTTTTTTCTCATTGCTTCAGCTTTTTTTTTGTAGTGATGAGCGTGTTACAACCCTTTGACCCGCTGATGAGGATGGCTTGCCATTATTGGGATGATGAGATTGCGGAGGTTGTGACATCCTTGGCCTCACAAAAAAACGACCACGAGCTGCTAAATGTGATCAAGCTACATTTGGGCTTGCTGTCTGTGATTGAATTGAGACTGGGACTAAGCTTGATGTTTGTGATTGATGTCTTTTTACCTGCATTGAAATATAACATTTGAGTATGAAGGCAAATATGATCATAACAAATAACTAAGTATCATAAGTAGTAGACACTCACAGGTAATTTTGGTCTTCTGCCACCTGTAGCATTAGTTGAAACAGTTTTTTCCACACTTGGGACTGACCTTGGTAGACTATTTGACCCTTTGCAACTTCTTTGGTTGTGGCTAGAGTTACCACATTTGCTACATGTCATCTTAACTCTTTTCCTACCCAATTTTCCAACTTTTGGATGCTTATCAAATTCTCTTATTCTTGCTTTTTTTGGTCTGCCTAGTTGCACATGAGCTATAGGTGGATCTAGTGGTATTTTTCCAGTTGGAGGCTACAAATCACTTCAATTGATAGGGTGCAATACATGGTCATATGTCTTTAAGTATGTCTCTTTCTTGAAACAATCATCAACAAACAGGTGAGGGTCTTTGCCATGATAGTGAATTGCTGACACAGCATGAGTACATGGAATTCCACTAAGGTCCCATTTCCTACAACTACAACTACAACTACAACTTCTATCTCTTATGTTTACCACAAACTGAGCCCCATCAAAACAAAAAACTTGAAAACTGTGCAAACCATTAAACCTGAGCGTGCAAGTCATGGACTCTTTGATTATTTTCTCTAACTTCTTTCTAACCATTGGACAGTTAGGACTAGGCAACCTAAGCATTATATCTCTCATTCTCTGTATCCTTTCCATCAACAAGTTTCTAATAGTCTCAAGTAGTGTGATTATTGGCTTATCTCTGGCATCTAAAACAAACTTATTGAAAGATTCGCAATGGTTGTTCAAAAGTTGAGTAGACTTGGGAATGGTAGAGAAGTGCGATAGACTCCAATGAAAGGGTTGTATAGATGTGACTAACCAGTCGAAAGCACTAGGATCCTCCTTCTTCACTTCATCCATTGCCTTCATAAAGTACTTCACATTGGTAGCCTTAGCACAATCCCACATCAACTCTTTCAACTTCTTTCCTCTGTGCTCTTTTTTGAAATTATTATAAAGATGTCTATGACAATACCTGTGTTCACAATTTGGTAGCTGTGACTCCATGGCATTACGAATTCCCTAATACATGACACAACATTCAGTGAGACATAATACTACACGATAATATGGTAAAATGTTTAAAAAGAATATTGTTAGAAAGTCCAATGAAAGTGAAAAGGAATACCTTTTGTTGGTCAGACATAAAAGTCCAATGAAACTGATTCACCATGTTTATATCTTCACATAACAACTCCAAAAACCCCTTCCATGCACTAGTGTTTTCGGTTTCAACTATGGCATATGCAACAGGCCATATTCCATTGTTCGCATCTACTCCAACTGCTGATAATAGTTGTCCAGGGTAGGGGCCTGTCAAGTGGCAGCCATCTATGCCTATATATGTCCAGTAACCTTGTATAAATCCTTCTTTCAATGGTCCTAAGCAACAGTAAAATCTTTTGAACCTTTGATTCACTTCCTCAGGGTTGTTTTGTTCGTAATCTACAACTAAAGGAGATCCCAGATGTGTTCTTTTTATTTCTTCACAATAATCCCATATCTTGTACTGTTCTTTGTGATTGCCTTGAATAACATTTTTAGCAGCTTCTTTTGCTCTCCACACTACATTCATGGACACACCCACCTGATGGTCTTCCTCCATAGCTTCCCTAAAGGCTTGTAATGGCCATTAAGGATTTGATCTAATCTTGTGCATGTATTTTTTAGATAGCCAGTTTGCCGTTACATGCCAGTTATGCCATAACCAGTTGCAGTTAGTGTGTTCATCATTAAATGTCTTCACTTGCAATGTATCTTCATCTTGGAGCTTGGATGCAAAAATCATCCACTCACGAGGTGGCTTGCACTTTGCCCTGGCTTTGTGTTTCTCATTTCTAACAAACCTTATGTCCTTCCCTTTCCAAATGACATAGTGTTTAACAGGTTGCTTAAACTGCTGCGATGACGCAAACAACATACCCAACTTGAATTCAGGATGTTCCATGTCTTTGTTTGCACTAAATTCTGCGTTTTTTGGTCTTGGTTTAGATGAACCGTCCATTGCATGATCATCAGATGAACGGAAAATCATTCTAAGTTCATCAGAAGTAGCATCATCATCAGAGAGGACATCTGTGTATACTACATGTTCACTATTATTTGTGCATTGCTGCCTCATGTTTGTATCTTCATCCAAACCACCAAACTCAGCCACATTGTCTACATATGTGTCAAATAAGTAATCATTAGTTTCTTCCTCACCACTGTTAGACACTTCTTCATAATTTGATGCATCGGAATTATCACCATCAACTGCATCATACTCTTCCTGTGCATCATATTCTTCCTGTGCATCTTCATCAACCAAGTCATGTTCCTGGTATACTTCTATTACCTTGTTCTTGGGAATCAACTCTAACATTCCTAATACATCATTGTCATCATTTTACACCCTCAAACCATCAGTGAGATTCATTCCAGGAACTCTATAGTTATAACGAGTAACCACCTCACACTGTAATTCTTTTGTCATTTCACTTATCTCAGGGACAGAGATCTTATCAACATCACACAAATTAAAATGGTTAACTCTCCCTCCTTAATATGTTTTGCGGGGCATATGCTTGAATTTACCACCATAATGCATCTGTATAGTGAAAAAATTTGGGTCCAGACCTGCTCATGCATTGTGAAGCCAACACAAGAATAAATTGCAGTCAAATACTGACAATCAATATAGAAAAATCCAACAAAATATGAATTAAATAATGCATTCCTTATAGAATTAGCGTTGTGTATCCAACAACCAAATTCTGTAAGGAACACAATACCCAACACCCAATAACACTACCTAACACCCGATTTCTTTAAGGAACACAATACATAAAACCCAATACCCAACACTGAAAAGCCAACATGATGAAAATTAGTCTAATACCCGATACCAAAAAGTTAATAACACGAAAATTAGTTTAATACCCAATACCCAACACCAAACAACCAAAGCTACGGGTATGAGATGCAATACTTACTGTAGACTTGTTGTGGATGGAAGATAACACTTGTTGTCCACAATAACCAAGTCATTGTGGTTTAGTTAGTCGTTGAATGTAGGAGATGATTAAGAGATGGGAATGAGATGAAAGGTCCACCTATTTACAGTATTCAGTCAATATGAGAATTAGGAACACAAAACCCTAACCCTAACCAAGATATTGTGCTTCTGTCGTTGAATGTAGGAGATGAAAGGACTATGCCTAGGAACAAAGCATCAAGGCAGGGAATTTTGGCGCCTAAGACCCTTACACAATAGGTGAAATGCTGAAAATGACCTTCAATATATGCCATCTGCATTTGCCGTTTGAGTTTTATCCTTAGTTAATGGTGAAATCCAACGAAAGGTGTTGATTAAAATGATTTAAATAGTTCAGGAGGTAAAATCAAAAAATTTAAAGTTCAGGGTGCAATTTAAAAAAAATAGTAAAGTTCAGGGGCCATTTATGTGATTTACCCTTCTTTTTTTAGTTTTTATTTTCTAGTCTAATTCCTTATTAAATTGATACTTTCGTTAGTTTTGTACATGTAATTAAAAATATAATAATTACACATAAAATACTGATATGTAATTAGATATAAAAATAAATTACATGGACACCATATTTTTCTATTTTTCACATAAATTTTAAAACTAAAAATAAATCTACATTAATTTGACATTTATATTAAGTAGTAATGGGGTCTAATTTATTTATCCCATTTACAATTTAAGATACATATTTGTTGTTATTGTTATTTTTAAAATTTTTAACATTAAATAGTAGAATGTTAAAAATAATCATAGTAACATTTATTTAAACCTTAACAATTTAGTGATATTTAATTCTTAATCTGATATTTACAATGCCTCCTTATAACTCATTTTCACTATGTTTAATGAGTTAAATATTTTTTTTTGTGAATATAATGCATAAATGATGATGATTATATTTTTTTTGATTTTTACATATTTTTTTGCGCCTTCTATCTAACGTTTTGAGCGTATTGGCTAATATTGCCCCGATGCCGCGACCAATGTGTCTCAGTACCTTTTGAGTCGAAGACTGATACCACGACCTTGAATTGTGGGTGACGACACGCATGTGACATCGGCGACCAAATCCGATAACGATGGCCACGAGCTAACACAACAACCACCACCCCTAATGCTCGCTAATTATATTCGAACAACAAATCCAACTTATTTGCAACAAACTACAAAGAATCAAGAAACGATGTTTCAACATGTTTCCAATCAACACCTAGTCATCGCATGTTTCCAATCAACAAATTTTAGCTCATTGTGAAACTCAACACCCACAACCACTATTCACCATTGGAGGGCACCAACACATTCACCGGTCATATCTTTGTCTAGAAACAAAGAATTGGAATAAGAAAAAAATAAAGGAAAAGGCAAAAAAAGGAAATGGAAATGTTTTAACATATTTCTGAAACGTTTCAACCTATTTCAAAAATAGAATGAAAAAAATAAAAAATTTAAGAATTATTTTTTCAAAACATTGGTCGAAATATACAAAAATATTTTGAAATACCTTTAAATATTCAGATATAATTGTGCAAATGCATTGAAATAGAAAAAAATATTTTGAAACATTATAGAACACCGCTAAGTATTAGAATTTCAATTCCATTTTTGATTCGTTTCGGTTTCCTTGAAACCAGAAATGTTTCGGGTGTTTTTTCCGTTTTGAAACGATATTTTTGATTGTTGTCTACACCTAATTTATTTATTGGGCTTTTCACACTTTGCATCATGAATGATGTTTCGATTTTCACTTTGCACTCTGAAATATTATTTTTTTTACATTGCACTCAAAATATCATAAGTTGGTTTTAATGTGGCCCTCGAAGTAACATCCCTTTCAAATTCTATTAAAATTTGATGCACATGCCACCCACGTGTGTTGTTCTTAGACAAAAATATAAACTCACCATTCATATTCTTGGATGGTGGGCCACATTGGAACTAATTTATTATATTCAGGGTGTAAAGTGGAAAAAATAATCTTTCGGGGTATAAAGTGGGAATCGACATATCTTTCGGGATTTAAAGTGCAAAAATTCCTTATTTATTTATAGCTATGGAGCATAAATACTTCAAAAGGGTTAAAGTATCGGTATTGGATACTTTTTGGATACGGATACGCGTCCAATATGGCTGGATACGTGTCTGACACAGTTGGGAAGTATCCTAGAATTAAAAAAAATAAATTTAAATTTGGATATATATTACTAGTCGCAGTATCATGAGTTCTTTTAAGAGAATTTTCATCATATGCATTTTTTACTAGAAAATATATTTTCAAAGAATGATACATTTCTGGATTCAATAATTGTATTGACATGTATATCAGGAATATCATATTTATGCACGAGAAAATGATACGCACTACTATTTATTGCATAGCTAATAAATATACAATCAATAGTGTGACCCCCTTAAAATTGTGAGTCTTCTGTCAATCCGTTGATCACCCATGAACTCACAGAAGTACCCGTGAATGCCGCATAATCTGACACCACAACATAACATCCCCTTCATTGAGATCATAAACAACACAGAGTTTGGGCAGAGTCTCCCTTGTACCAGGCACTCCCAAATGCATAATCTGTATACATTTCAATGACTTCACCATTTCAAGATCCAACAGACATCAATTTATCCTTAATATTACTCCATTTACATCCTTTGAACAAAAGGACTCAAGGCCCGATGGCTTGACAAAATTATTTTAAATTTTTGGAAATTTCGAAGGACCTACCGGTAGATCGTGTATGGTTTATTGGTAGAAGAGTTCTCTGAATTTTTCTACCGGTAGATAATCAACGTTCTACCGGTAGAAGAGCTCAGTTTGCCCCCAATTCAATCCTTTTTTAATTCCTACTTATTCAATCTCATACAACATCCACCCATACTCATATAACTTCAAGATACGTAGGGATACGTCGGAGATACGGCTGGGTAGTACTACAATTTTTAAAAAAGAATAGGGGCACCAAAGCAAATATGTTTGGGCTTTTATTTGCAAAAAAAACAAATAAGATTTTATGAATGTATGATTTCTGAATGATAGACTAGTCAGTTATTATTATATATCTTTGATAGATGTGTGATTCACTTTATAAATTATAATTTTTATATTAAATATAACAATAAAATTTAAAAAAAAAATATTTTATGGACGTATCCTAGTCGTACCCATATCTTTTTTTTTTAGATTTTGTCGTATCGCCGTATCCATATCGTATCGTATTCGTATCTCATATCCATATTTGTGCTTCATAAATTTATAGCATATGAGTAAATTACAATATTACCTAACATGATTAACATTAAATAAGAACTCTAGCAAGGTCAAGATTATATTGTTTCATAGACGAACTCATGGATTTTTGTTTTGAATGATATTTATTTTAATTGCTTCAATTATTTATTTTAATGGCGTTTTATGAATTAGCAATTGGTTTTTTTTAGCCTCGAAGTATCCCCACGTATGCCAAGGGTATTGATCTCGTATCCTCGGTATATCCCAAATGTATTTAAAATTAAAAGTGATTTTTAAATTATCGAAGACGTATTCAACCATAGTTGGTATCAATTTGGTCAAATACAAGGTGTATCCATATCGATGTGTATTAGATATTGGTATTTCAACCTTGATGAAGTGTTTGTGCTTCGTAGGACCTTATTCACGGGGCCTTGTAGTGGTAGAACATAACCTTTCATATTATATATACAAAGTGGCTGCCAGGTTTGAATGTACAAGTCTAAGGCAAGGGTCAAAATTTCATTTCGATATATAGTTTTAGGCAGCTCGAAAGCGGAAATGTGTCGAAAATGTTTCACAAATATTTTGGAAATAAAGTCGATAGAGAGATTTTTTTTGGAAATTTGTTTCCGAAACATCCCTAAACATGGGTCGAAACATCCTGAAACATCTCGAAATATAACACCTTGAAACATTAGAATTTCATATTCAACCACTATTTCATTTTGGTTTCCAAGAAATAGAAACATTTGGGTCATGTTGGTGGAAAGCATTGCAATTTTGATCCTTGCATTAAGGTTATTGGGATGAATTTTAACCTTCTGTAATTGATGTTTTTAGAACATTTGGATTTAGACGAGTGCTGCTTTTTTTTACAGTGGGATGTCTTTTTTGTAGTTATTGTATGAACCCCAATATTTGGAGATATCTTGTTAGTTGTAATGATTTCTATGAAATCCTCCTATTTTTATATCTGCAGGAGTCATGGCATGAGTTAGCAAATGCTTTTTCGAATGAAAGAATCTTGTTCTCATTAAATTCTGCTCACCAAGTAAGTACTTAGAATTCTTGTACTTCCTTTGGTCAAGAAGACAGAAAATGGACAGGCAGGGAAGATAGGAGGAATGAAAAGGTTTCATCCTATATCATGTCTCCCTCTTTGTTTTAATTGAGTAGGAAAGAAACGAGGGGCAAGGGAAAGGGGTTACTTTATCTTCGCATTATGCCCTTGCAATTTAGCACGAGGGTGTTGTTTAAAGAGAAAAACTAAGAAACATAGGACCCTTCTGCTCCTATTTTCTTTCCAAATAAAAAGAATTCCCTCCCTCTTTCCTTTCTTTACCTATCATTTCCTTTTCCTCATTTCCTTCCTCTCCCTTTTCCCTCTGACCAAGAGATGGCCATATCGTTATTCTCAGTTTAGAAACTGCATAATGTTGATAATAATTTTTTGTCTTTCAGCGTTCACTAGCTCAAACACTTGTTCTTTCAGCTTCTGGCATGAGAACTTCAGAGGCTTCCAATCAGTGGGTATATATTTGATTTTTTTCTTTGTAATGGCATATGGCCTGATCTCGGCTTACCATTCTTGGCAGGTATGTAAGGGGTCTCATGGGTCATATGGTGTCTTATCTAGTGGAAATGTCTGGCAAGAATGATCTCAAACAGGTTGTCCAACAGCCAGATGTTATCCTGTTGGTAAGGACATAACTTGTGCTACAAATTCATTTTCATTTCCTATGTTAGTAGTCATGAACAATGGCTATCACTATTAGAGGACCCAACTCAAAACCAATTGGCAAGGAGTTGAAAGGGCCCTTTTGGCTGATCTTAATCATTCGATGTGGGTTAGAAGCTCTCTTTACACCCTCTTTCATGTGAGACCCGGCCTTGATCGCGGGGCTCACAAACAAATAGGTTAACATGTATACCAAGAAATGAAAAAGAGACCACTGACCACCCAAGGCTTGAGCTGGATACCATGTTAGAGCATCAACCTCAAAACAGATTAACAATGTGGGGAGAGACCACTAAATCACATAAACCAACCTTGGATGATCATAATCGTTTGATGTGCGATACAAACTCTTTTTACAATCAATCACAACATTATGACATGCTACAGGTCTGTTGTTTGTTGGAGCGGCTTCGAGGTGCTGCTAGTGCATCGGAACCTCGCACGCAGAAGGCGATTTATGAGATGGGATTTTCTGTAATGAACGCTGTTCTGATCTTTCTTGAGCTCTACAAACACGAGGTATTAATTGCATGAAAGCATGTCTGGCTATTCTACTTTATAATGCGCCTGCTGTGGGAGCATGGTTTTAGAATCAGTTGAAATTGTGATATGTAGTCATTTCACTTTTATGAGAAAACAAAACAAAGCTGGATAAACGCTTGGTGTTTAACATAGTGTAAATCTGTAATATCTTAAATTGTTTTTGTCCTTGTTGCTGTCATCAACATTTACCTTGTTTGTTGAGCCATCCAAAGTTTGCTTGGTGAAACCTTGAGTAGGACTAGCAGTGAACTTCTTTGTGAACAATGTTCTGGTTACTTTGCATTTGGAATCTTATTGTCCTTGGTTACTTGAAAAGGACGTGTCTAGAACACTATGTGACACATGCCTCCATCCATCTATACTATATACTAAAAGGATTAATTTAGAAGAGAGAGTGCTTAAGAAGTTTTCTCCTAATTTTGAATCATTTAATTGGTCTCCTACAATTGAATTCCAACATGGGGCATAGGTAATTACTTCTAATTTTTTGATAACTACTTCACATTTTAATTTCTCATTTTCTTTATTAATTACTTTGCATTTAAATTTAGATAAAATATCAGTTTAGTACATTAGTAAGTAGTTTTTTCATACTATTAGAATGAGCTGGAGGTAGGGTGACGGTGGTGATGAAGAGATATTATCAATTTTGTGCCTTGCACGGGGCGACCACTAGAGATATTATCATTTATTTAAATATTAAAAGTTTTAAAGTTTCTAGAATTATTGTTAGTAGGGGTACTATTGTAACTTCTCATTCATTAGTGCATAGTTTGGTCTCCCCATTATAGGATAAGCAGTCATTGTACAATAAGCCAATTATCATCTCTCTCTCTCTCATCATTGCACATAATGATAGCACCCAAACAAACCCTGGCCCTAAAACTTTATTCTAGATTAAACAATATTTTTTCATCCTTTTTTTTATTATTATTATATATTTTCCTCATTATTCACTCAGCATAGCCTACCATATAGACATTAAAGGACAGAGCCCATTTGTCTATTTTATGGTTCTAAGGGTTTTCAATTTTGATGTTGTTTGATATACGATAATCCTTTCTTAATTTCATGGCTTTTTTCTTACTTTCAAAATTCTATTTTTGTCCATTTGGATCTTGTTGTAGGTGCATCTGGCGAAGAATTTAGTATTTTCTAGTGTGGGTTGTTGTAATGTAGTTCTTTATTCTGACTTTGTTAAACCTTGAGTTATATCTCCTCATTAAGTCATAAATTACGTAGACAATTCATTTGCATCGCAACATGAAGTTAGTGTTCCTACTACATTCACTAGGTAATCATGTAGTTCTTTTTGTGTTTTTTGGTGTATGGGTTGTGTGAACGTAGTGTATTATGTTTGTCGGTGGATTTAACCCAAAACCAAATAGCAGTGCAAGGGGAGGCTCCTTAAGCCCTTTTAGCATATAAATCAACCTTGGGTGACCCTAATCATTCAACATGGGTTACAAGATCTCTTTACGCCCACCCTTACATGGGACTTGGACTAGCACAAGGGGCTATCAAACAAATAGACAAATATACATATTGGAAAATTCAAATAGCTAAAAGACAAGCCATTGACCACCCAAGGTCCAATTTTGATAATGTGTAGAATATCCAACTCAAAACTAATTGAGAATGAGTGGAGTGGTCCTTAATTATATAAGCTAACTTGGGTCTACTTAATTTATCGATGTGGGATAGCTCTCTTCAAACCCTCCCTCGTGCGCTATTCGAATTTGCACTTGGGCTAATGAACACAATTGAAATATACAGATAAATAGATTGGAAATTTAAATGGACAAGAGTGTAGCCTCCAATTACCCAAGGTCTAGCTCTAATATGATACCATATTTAAACATCTAACCCAAAATCAATTAGCAATGACTGGGGAGGCCTCTTAAGCATGTACACTAACCTTGGGTAGCCCTAATCATTCAATGTAGGACACAAGCTCCCTTTAAACCCACACTCATGTGGGACTCGGACTACCTTAGGGCTACCAAAAAACGAATAAATATGCATATCAGGAAATTCAAATGGTGAAAAGACTTGACCCATTGGCCACTCTGTTACTAGCTCTGAAATCATGTTAGAGCCTCCATCCCAAAACCAGTTGGCAATAGGTAGAGAGGTTTCTTAAGCATATAAACCAATCTTGGGTGGCCAAATCATTCAACGTGAGAGTGTAGGGCAACACAATTCATACACATTATTCTTTTCTCTCTCTTCTCATTCTCTTTCTCAAACCCTAATACCAGTTTCACTATTTGACGTGGTATCAAAGCAACAATTTGAGACAATCTATAATAAAAAATTCAGTAGAAAACCTCCAGAGACCATTTCTGTTGTTAATGCCAGTAACTTCGGGCACTAGAAACCTTCCTCCTGGCTTATATTTTGAAGTAATAATTGTGATGATTTTTGAAATAAATTTGGGGTCACTTGGGTATATTTTCCCATTTTTCAATAATTTTTGGTATGGGAACTAATTTTTTGATCTGTTTTTTGAGGGTAATTTGTTGTAGTTTGATGCTTTGTTCCACACCGAGACATCGGACAAAGGTCCTAGAAGTTGTTTTTGGTTGACCCATACTCATTTGAGTTGTTCTTTGGTGGATTCTTGTTGTGGCACTATCAAGGCGTCCGGCCTAGCATTTTTGGGGCTTGGATTGGTTCAGGTTTTCTGTCCAGGAGTGATCTGGTTATCCATTGTAGGCCTTTCAGATCCTTATGATTGGTTGGTTAATTTTGGGGTATAGGATCGACTTTGGTGTGTTTTTCTCAGTTATTTGATTGAATATTGTTTTTGTTGATCATTGGTGATTGAGAACCTCTCCATGGCTATTTCTGAGGATACCAAAAATCATTTGGTGGATGATCAAGTTAGACAAGTCATAGTTATGAAATTGAATAGACATAATTGTAGTATCTGGTTGAAAGTCCTACCCCAGTGGACTCCAAGAATTATGAAGATCGGTGGATTGAGAATTCTCAGGTAATGACTTGGTTGTGGTTTAACATGGAACCTTATTTAACTTCTACTGTTGAACTTTTTGACATCTATGAAGCACGGATACGGATACGGGATATGGATATGATACAATATGATATGGATACGGCGATAGGGCAAAACTTAAAAATAAAGGTACGGGTACGGCTAGGATACATCTAGGGATGGCAGTGGATCGGGGAAAAAGGGGTATTCGTCCAAATTTGTCTCGTTTGGATCGGGGATATATTATACGTATTGGACGGTGGACGTATACGGGAATACCTATATAAACCCGTGCGGGGATAAAGACGGGGATGGACTTACCCTTACCCCCGTCCCCGTCCCCGTTACCCGTTATATATATATATAAATACTCTCAGCTAAAAACACTAAGCCCTAACTTATTCTATTAGCCGTCTGCCTCCACCATCGACTCATCGTTCTCTCTCTCTCAGCAGCTCGCTGATCGCTGATTGGTGATTGCGTCCTTCTTCCAAGCGAAGAATAAGTGGAGAGAGTCAGAGAGTGTTGTGTAAATAGAGATAGAACGCTTACAGATCTGCTGCAAATAGCGTTCTATCTCTCAATTTGAGAGACAGAGAGTGCTGTAATAAGGTCAGCAATTTTTCATAGCTTTCTTTTCTTTTCTTTGTTTTCCGCTATTGTGAAGTATTTCTAGAATTAGGGTTTAATCTGATTATAATGCATTGGATTCTGGATTAGTATGATAATTAGTGCTTTTCTTGATTTCAGTTGTAATGTCTTTGTGGATTGGATTTATTATGTGGTTTCTGAATTTTCGTTGCGATTAGGGTTTCCAAATGGTGGTTTTCAATTGATAATCGGGAGAGGATTTATTGAAAGTCGATGATTATTAGACTGTCAATTGAATCTAGGGTTGTGCTTGATCGCTGTGTGTGTATTGAAAATTGATTGACTAATGGAGATGTTGAATTGTAAATAATGGGTTCTAATGTTTTTGTGTATGTTGTGTTGATTGGATTTGGTTAATCATACCATGAAAAGAGCCAATTTTGATCCATATGTGTGGAGGGTTAGTTTTGTCTGGAGTTTTGGGTTGTTTCAAAATTCCCCATGATGTCTCTGAAGACATGGTATTGCTATTAATTAGTGTTCTGATGGAATGTGCATTTGAGTTCCCATAGACCACAGGTTTTCACACATAAAGCCAAAATGGATTATGTGGCTCTATAAAAAGGACCAGGAAAAGAATACATGAAAAAGGACCAGACTTGGGTTTAGGCTTAGGCGGGTACGGGGGAAGCGGGGATGGGGACGGGGATTAGAAATTTACCTGCGGACGGGGATAGAGATGAAAATTATACCCGTTAATGGGGTTGGACCGGGGATGAACGAAGATTTTTTAAGCGGGTACGAGGATGAAGATCATACCCCCCGCCCCCACTTCGACCTATTGACATCCCTAGATACGTCTATAAAATATATATTTTTTAAAATTTTATTATTATATTTAATATAATAATTATAATTTATAAAGTAAATCACACATCTATCAAATATATATAATAATAACTAACTATTCTATCATTCATTAATTATACATTCTATATCACATATTGTCAAGGATCGAAACATTGTTTCGAAACAGTCGAAACATCTAAAACGTTTCTATTTTCAAGGAGATCGAAACAAATTAATGATAGAATTGAAATTCTAATATTTTGAGGTATTTCATAATTTTTTGAGATGTATTATAATATATCAATGCATTTGCATAATTGTTTTAGAATGTTTCAAGGTATTTCAGGATACTTTTATATATTTAAATCAATGGTTTAGAAAAATAATTCTTAAATTTTTTATTTTTTTCATTATGTTTTTGAAATGGGTCGAAACTTTTTTGAAACACATCGAAATGTTTCTATTTGTTAGGTGACCGAAATAATACACCGCAATGAAATTTTGATCCTTGCATATTATCAAGTCCATGCTTAAACAAAAGAAACCATCTGATTACAAGTCAAGCAACAAAAAACTTGCAATTTGGAATATTATCCTATTACAAGTCAAGCAAGAAAACAGTCCCGTCTTGTTACTAAGACGTTTCCCTAACATTATCTTCATTTCTATCCCGTCCTTCTTAGAACAACATAGCTTTCATCTTAGCTCATCAAGTGAAAGACTTGCAACTTCAAGCAACCCAACACCCTCCAATGAATCAAATGCATCTCCACCAATGTCTCATAGCTTTGTATCTCCTTTCATGTATTGTTTACTCCTCCTTGATAAGAGACAAAAATTGTTGTGTACAAAAATCAAATCTTGGGCACGAAGTTGTGTCATTTTGTTCCTTTTCATGGAAGTATTGAAAGAGTAATTACTCTAATTTCTTTCACCGTAGGAGACCCATGAGAAAACCACCACATGAGAGGGTCCATTAATCCTCGATATACTCTTGAGACGTGTTCTCCGAATTGATCCAAACAACCAGAGAACTTAGTATACTCAGTATTAGCCTTCATTCTTTCTCGTGGATTTGGAAAGTATCTGTGAAAGCATTTGTTTCTTTACCCCCTTTGACTCTTCATTCTCAAATAGGGAAATCTATGAGAATTCTCCGCCCCTGTCAAATAAAGTGAAATGGAGGAGAGTTCATCTCTAATGCTTTTTGGAAGTCTTTCATAGACCATGGAATTCTTTGATTCATCAATTAGACCTCATGTGCAAATACTCCTCCACAAGCCCCCCTAACATAAAGGTAAGGGGTTGTAGAATGGAAAAATTGCCATCTCCTAGAAGTTGGTGATAGATGAAATATCTTCCTCCTTGTGAGGAGGAACACTATTGGGGTTTTCATTTAGCCACTATACACTATAATACCTATATTGTAAAAGAATAATGCTAGATAGACTTAAAAACTAGACTTGATAATCCTAACCATTGAACAAGTAGTGGATCCCAATAAATGTTGGGACCCACAGTGAAATCAATTGTTGTAATTATCAAGTCTACTTTTTAAGTCCATGTAACATTGCTCATTGTAAAATTAGAAGATATCAAAACCACCTCAATAAAAGAAAAATGTGCTTTAAGAGTAAAAACTAAAAAGAAAGTTTCACCTTGGATTTAAGGAGTGTGCAAGACAATGAAAATGTGTGTTATTTTTAACTCATCTCTTAACTGGAACTTGATATACCACATCATAAAAGATTGACCTTGCATTATCCGGCTTTCCTTCATGCCTATATATAGCTGTCTTCACATTTTCAATCATTGAGTCCCACATTTCATAAACCAAATGAAGACATGGTATGTCTATATCGCAAACCCTCAACATCTCATAAATGGACAATGTGAAATAAATTATATAATCTATCTTATTCCACCAAATGTCACTCAAGATGTTTTCCTTCACAAATGCCGCTTTCACAACATCATCTTCTTTTTAAGAGGACCATTTCTCACTAATCACCATTGCTTGAGGACCACGCTTGATGATTTTAAATCTTTTCATCATTACAATAGCAGATGCAAAACGAGTGTCTGCTACAGCAAGTAACTTCAAAGGCACAAACTCATTGAAGATAAACAACCTCAAAAAATGATTCATGATGAAATTTTTTATAGTTACTAAATCTCGAACAACTTCTCTAAGCTAGTGGCATTCCTCATAAGTAACTACATTCTTCTCAATATTTTTTAATGTACAAATATGCTTAAGGGCAAGATTCAATGTGTGCACTACATATGGGGTCCAGAAGAAATGTTGGAACTCATTTTGAATGATTTATCCAACTGAAGAACAAACAGGAGCATTATTAGTAATTACTTGAACCATATTTTGAGGTCCAACTTCTGTAATTACTTGATTGATTAAGTTCGTAATAAAAAAACTTATCTTTGATCTCACTCTTGCAGTTGACAGCTTTCAAGAACATTGCCCCATATTCTGATGTAACCATGAAATTGATAAGAAGTCGTCTTTCTGAATCCGTCCACTCATCTGTAACAATGCTCAGTCCCTTTTTCTTCCAAGACAATTTAGTTGGCTCCAACAACCTTTCTACATGTGCCCTTTCCTTTTGAAGTAGCATGGTCCTTAATGCATTGTAACCAGGTGGTACATAACCAACAATCAAATTAGTGACAACAAATGTATAAGAACTCACTTAATATGAGTTCCTAGCTAAATGAAAAGGCAAACCACTTGAATAAAACATTTGTGCAATGTGAGAGTGCAATTCTTCCTAAGCACCCAAGTTAAAAGCTTTCTCCAAAGCACTAGTTCTAGTCTCCTTCTTTTTTCTTAGCTCAAAACCTTTCATTGTAAGTGTTCCAGTTTCTAATATCCCCATATTCCTAGTTATAGGGGCTTGGAAAGAGGAAGGTGGTAAAGGAACTTTCTTTGGCATAGTTATTTTAACCCTATTCACTGCTTATTCAATTACCCTTTGCATCTCAACAAGATTTTGGGGAGTCACTTTAGAGCACACTCTAATCCCATGACCATAAATTTTCAATAAATGTGCCTTAACATAAAAATATGATCCACTGTACTTATTCTGACAAAAATTGCATTGGAACCTAGTATTTCCACCTCCTTACCTATTTTTTCTATTTTAGTAACATAACCCCAAAGAGGAGCATTATCATCTTGAGTGGCACTGCCACTTCCACTTCCATTGGTTGAGCCCATACTTTTCATACCCGTACTCATTCTCCTATAATTATTAATTTAATAAAACAAATCAACAGTACAGTAAAATTTAGTAGCAATAAAATTCAAGGACATCCATCTTATTGTACATCTAATTTTTTGAACCAGGCATTATGAATACAAAAACTTGAAATCAGTTCCTGGAGGAACTAATTTTGTTGAACCACGCAGGATCGACTCAAATGGTCAGTTTGGCGGGGCATCTATAATCGCAGTGCAAAAAACCCTAATTCAAGGCCCCCAAAAAAATTGCTCCAAAAAAAAAACACCCTAATTACAAACCCTAATTCAAGGGCCCCCTAAAAAATTCCTTAATTGCAAATCCTAATTCAAGGCTCAAAAGGACTGTTAATCACCGGTAAAATGCAAAAGAGACGATAGAGAGAGAAAAATAGAGAGAGGAGAGAGCTTATCGGATATACTTAGACACAGGGAGATAGGATGTTTTCCGTCCTCAAGAGATGCTGTCGGGGTCGAATACAGGTTGTTGGAGGTGAAAGAGGAGATACTCGTCGTCAATCGATGTCAAATATAAGTCGTTGGTGAGTGTGAGAGAGAGAGAGTCAAATAGTCGATCAACGACTAATGGGGGGCTATTGAATAAGACTATAAAAGAAGTTAGGTTTTTATAACCTTTTTTTTTTTTTTTTTTTGTGAATAAGGGCCCAAACATATTTGTTCTTGTGTCCCTATACTTTTTAAAAAATTCAAGTAATACCCTGCTGTATCCCTATGCGTATCATAAGCGTATCCCATTTGTATCCAAAGCGTATCCGGACGTATTCAAATTTAAATTTGTTTTTTAAATTTTAGGATACTTTTCAACCGTATCATATACGTATTTGTATTTGAGAAGTATTTGATACTGATACTTTGAAGCATCCATGCTTCATAGCTTGACATGGATAAGAAGATATTAGACTTGTTTGAGGGGATGTATGTTAGTAATATGCTCTAAAACCAATTATATAAATGATGTTTTGGGGTTGTACTAGCAACATTCATTGCTTAATTAAATAAACAAAGTAACTTTATTTACCATGTTTCTATTTTATTTTATTTTAATATACATGATATAGTCCACAGAGTATAGTTAAGAAGATAGTTCTCAAGGTGTTGAGAAGATGAGACATACTTTTTAGTACTTAACTCTTAAATGTTCTTAATCATAGAATTACTATGTGGACATTATGTAATCCGGATACACTAGCATACACTATGTTTTCTTATGTTTGATATGACGTGACTCGTCTAAGTCCCTAGTGTTGAGATACTAAAGTAGGTGTGTGGGTGCTTGTTAGAGAACAAGTACATTGAACGTGATCATTGAATAACGTAAGATTTTTTATTTGGAGTTTTAAATAACTGTCAATGTTAAATCCCAAAGTTATAGTTGTGCAACTGATCCTTAGACTTGAGACACTATAGTTGTCTTATGCATAGACTTTCATGCTTTAACTATACAACATATTCGTATACTAATCATGTAACTTGAATATGTATTGTTGGACATAGTTAGATATGTAGAGACTTATGAGTGTACAACATGGAATCTATCACCGTTAATAAATAAAAGGAGAATGTCCTATGTGATCTTCTAGAATATGACTCAAAGAGTCGTTGGCCAAGGTAGAATGACAGTTAGAAAAAGATTTTCGAATTGATAATTCTAAGACCAAACACATAAGATTGAGTTAGGGGTTTGACAGTAATTTCATACCTTAGTAATTCAATTGGGGCATTGTGTGATAGAAGGATTGAATTACATAGTAACTGTAGACTGAATGAGTTCTTTACCTACTTCGTGCTATCTGGAGATTGATCATGATATGCTGTTCGATGGCGCTCATGATTAGTAGAAGCCCGAAGAATGAAATTATTATAAATATGTTAATTGTTTTTCATAAAGGGAGAATTAAAAAAGTTCTAATTCAAGCTAAATTAGAAAGAGTTCTAATTTGTAATGTTACTTTTAGTTAGTATTGAATGCCTACAATTAGGTAAGCTTGAATCTATAAGATCATATACAATAGCATTGATTGGAAACTAAAAGATAAAAGAGAGAAAACCAATTAAGGTGAAAATCTAATCAAGAGTTAATTATGAACTTTATTATAATTAATGGTTAATAAAGAAGTTATATGTAATTATGAGATAATTGCAACTAGACCCAAACTAAGATTAGAGTCTTTTAAGGCTCTATAAATACTTTCATGCAAGAGGTGGATATATGAGATAACAACTCTCTTACTATCACAAGAAGAACCACCCTCATTCTTTATCAATGATTGAGGTAGAACTTTCAAGTCTATCAATTCGTGTGGATACCAATAGAGGCTAAACGTTTGCGAGGCTTGGGGTAAAGATCAAATTCAGATTTGAACATTCAAAGTTTTTGAGAATGCTTGAAAATTGTTAAAGGCATGCTTCAAGAGGTAACCCTTAATCTTCTCTATAGATCTAAGGTTTCTCAGTTTGTATTGGACATGAGTAGATTTTGGAATGGGGAATCAATTTTATTTTTTTAAATTACGTTGCGTTTATTATATGATTCCTTTCAATGTATTCACAAGGGTCAGGATCAAAATTCCGTTGGTTTGCTTTTTTATGCATATATATGTTTTGTTTTTGCATTTTACTGCCCAAGTAGTTGTGTTGTTGAACAAGATGCTTGAAATTCTGCTTGGTGATTATTACCCCATAAAATATGTAGGGTCCACCATCACTCTGATTTAAAAGCAGTTTATGTATAATGACTTCAATAGCCTTTTCCAACATCCTAACTTTGATCTACTCCTTAACAATCTGCATAATGTTGAAACCTGGACTCTTCATTTACATATGCTGATCCTTACCTGTTGTTTAGTCTGCAGTTGTCTATCTTTTGCTTAGATTTGTTGGTGATTGGGTGGATGGACAAATTATCTACCTAGAGGCTCATGAAACTTCAGTGGTAGTCGACTTCTGCATGCGTCTGCTTCAGATTTATTCCTCCCACAATATCGGCAAGGTAAATTTTTGCATATATAATTCTAAATTTCTGGTCAAAAGAGAAATAAAATAATTAATTTCCTGTTAAATAGCTCCCTTCTCATTTTCATACTCAAAGAATCGCTAATCATCTTGATATTGCACATCCTAAGTGGAAATGTATGCACCTTTGCACTCAGGTGGAAACAAACTTTTTTAAGGGCCTATCTATTTCACAAGAGCACCAATGAAAGTAGGAGAAATTTCTTGAAGAATGGAATTTCCGTATGAGTTAGTTATTATTAGCACTTCATAAAATCCTGAAAAAGGCATCCATTGTAAAGCAGCTTAGAATTTGGCCCAGCGGAAATTGTAAAGGGAATTTGCATGACTTATTTTCAAGGTTCATGCTCAAGGTAAATATGTTGGCAGTTAAAAGCAACGAATTACAGAGTGCTTGTTTCCCCTACTAAGTTGCTAATAGTATTTGGAGCCTCACTTCAAGAAGTTGCTGGTTTTCTGCCCATTCATTTGTTAGATATTTCAGCTCTGAAGATGACAATAGTGATTCCTTGTGATTTTAAGCAATCAAAATTTAGGTATAGAATTTTAAAAGAAAATTTAAAAGAGGATCTAATAAATATTGTTGGAGTATAGTCTAGTTTATTAGGGTTTCTTTTTCCCTTTTTTACCCTTTACTATAACTTTTATATTTTGACTAGACCACAAGGATTATTAGATCACTTTGTACTATTATTTGGCTATATATACAGGACTTTACTTTTAGTTTGAATATCACTTTTTACTCACAAATACGTCAAGTTGGTATCAGAGCCAAAACCCTAGCTGTTTGCCGCCAACCCTAACCCTAACCCTAGTCTCTCCTCCATGTTGCAGTCACCAGCCACCCTTACAGCAGCAAAATAAAACACAACTACAGCTACATCAACATACTGCCAATCGACAGCAACCCACCGGCACACGTCATACTGCCACAAACCATACAGCACATCAAGCACCAAGGACCAACTCCCCTTCCAGCAAGCACCGACTGAACAGCAGCCCACCGAAACAACCAAACCCAGCAACACCACCCAACCCAGCAGTCACAGCCATCTCTCAACCCATCCCAGCAAAACAGCCCAAATCAGCAACGTAAAACAGCCCAAAACAGCAACCCAAACCAGCCCAACACAGCAACCCAGCAACCCAAACCAGCCCAAAACAGCAACCCACCCAGCTTGCGCCCAGGCAGTCCCAGCATCAACGTCAGTCTGTCACGCCTTCGATCTTCATGCTTTTCGTCGTAGTGTTGCCATCTCTTCGGGCCACTGCCTTCTTTTTCCTAGGGTTGTAGCATCTAGGACCTTTTAAGAGGGGTTGAATCCTCTTTTCTGCTGATCTTCTCTTGATGCAGTAGATAACTTATTTATCTTTATTGGATTTTTGGGCACCGTAATTTGATTATTTGGGAGCTTTCTGGACCTTCTTTATCTGGCGCTATTATTCGACTGGAGGTATATTATTCTCCCTCATTTTGTTCCTCTATTTATCTTAGAGTTTTTCCTATCATGGGTGCCTACGAATTGTTATTGCTATGGCTACTACTGAGGGACTTGACACTCCTACCGTTGAGACCTCTACTGTTGAGACCTTTGCTGTTAGTACTTCCACCTAGAATGTACCTCCTGGTTCTTCCACTTTTGTATTTGACCAGTATACTGTACCTACTAACACAGTTGCATTACTGGCAATGTCGGGTACCTACTAGCACAGTTGCATTCCAACTTTTCTTAGGCCGTGTAGAGAAGCTTGGTTGGCTGATGAGATCTCACCCAAAGCCAGCTGATGACGATCTTAAATATTCTGCGTGGTTCTCTGAGGATTGTGCTATTCTTGGATGGTTATTTAGCTCGATGGAGCCCTTTGTTTGCAGGATTCACCAGTTTCATATCTTTGTTTCGAAACTATGGAGCGCATTATCGGAGATGTATTCCCAGCGTTGACTTGAGTATGAGACTCTACGTCCTTTTGCTGCTATTTCGATGATAGAGCCCGGAGGGAGTGGCATTCTTACATATTCAAAAGCAGGAGGATGGAATTTACAAGTTTCTTATGGAGCTTTGTGATGAGTTTGAGGGATCTCGTTCACAGATCTTGTTGATGATGAGGCTTTCGTCCCTTTCTGAGGTGTATGCGATGATTGAGCAGTATGAGCACCGCGTTAGTATTGCATCACTTCCAGTTGCGGCCTTGACTACTCCGGTTGACCAGATGGCCCTTGCATTCGATGTCATTGTTTGTGCTCTTTGTTCGAATAATGCCAAAGAATATATGTTTGATGCCTTAGTGTCTCACCTTTCTTTTTAGGATATCCTTCAGTAGCTCACTTGTCCATATACTCCTAAGCAAAACAGAATTACTGAAAGAAAAAATAGGAGTCTAATAGGGATGGTACGTTGTATGTTTAGAGGTATGGGGGTACCAAAATTTTATTAGCATTTTACTGTTTTGACTTTTACTTTTTTGTGCAATCGTACACTTGAGCGGACACTTTTTTTGGTCCCCTCTCGTGTTTTTGGTTATATATGTTTTGTTCAGGATCGGTCTTCTACTTGTCATAAGTTTGATGATAAAGCGATTCGTTGTGTTTTTGTGAACTATTGTCATCAGTCTAAGGGGTATCGGTGTTATGATCCTATCAAGCGCCGTATATAGCACAGTCTAGATGTTACCTTTCTTTAGCATATTTCTTATTTCTCTTTCAGTCTTATGTCTGTCCCTCCAGTTGATGATACTCCCTTTGATTTTCCGTTACCACAAGGGCCAAAGCTATTGGTCGTTTATCACTATAGAGTCGTTAGTCTCTCTTCCTCCAAAGCCACTCATCCCTGTTAGTACCAAGTCACCAGTCTCTCTTCTTTTGTAGGTTTATGTTGGTCGCCCTCACTCTCATCCTCCTATTGATATCCCTTCTACCTCAGGCAATGCAGATAATACTTCTTAGTTGTTAATCATATTTATGCACCTGTTATTAGTATTGATAAGATTGCAGGTACAGAGTTAGTTACTTTCCCTGATGAGACATTGTTAGTGGAGGATGATAATTTAGGGCGTCGTTATCCGCGGCGTGATTGCCGTCCAGTTGTTCGTTATGGTTGGACCATCAGGACTTTATATCCGATCTGTGCTTATGTTTCTTATGGTGATCTGTCTCCAACATTTCGAGCTTATAGTATACCCTTATCAGAGACGTTGGTTCCTCACTCTATTTTAGAGGTTATGAGGGAGCCCCAGTGGGTTCTTGCCATGCAATTGGAGATGGACGTTTTTCAGCGTAATAATACATGGGATTTTGTTTCTTTACCTTCAGGGGTGAAGCCTGTGTTGGTTGTCGCTTAGTTTACACTCTGAAGTTTCTTGCGAATGGTACTATTGATCGTCACAAGGCTAGACTTGTGGCGAAAAGCTTTATTCAGGTACCAAGTCGTGATTTTGGTGCTACCTTTGCCCCCGTGGCAAAATTGACTACTGTTAGGTTGATTATTTCTCTGACTACAAAAATACTCTTGGTCTTTTCATCAGTTAGATGAGAAGAATGAATTTTTTCACGGTAATCTAAACGAGATTATTTATATGGATGCACTACCAAGCTTTTGTGGTGAGGGGGGGAATTCTAGGAAGGTGTGTCAACGATGTAAGTCTCTTTATGGACTGAAACAATCACTACAAGTCTGGTTCTCTCGATTTAATGGTGTAGTTATACGTTTAGGGGTCACCAGATATTATTCTAATCATATATGCTTTATTCAATGGAATGCTTCTACGCACTGTGTCATCCTTTAGTTTATGGGGGAGCGTGTAACAATCGATCTACTACGGGCTTATGTGCTTTTCGAGGGGCTCATCTTATCTCTTAGAAGAGGAAGAAGCAGTCGGTTGTCACTCGCTTGTCAGCAGAGACAGAGTATCGGGCACTAGCACTTGACACATGTGAGATTATCTGGCTACGATCGATTCTTGGTGAGTTTGAATTTCCAGTGACTTCTTCATCTACATTATATTGTGATAATCGATCTGCTATTCAGTTCACTTCTGACTCTGTACTACACGAGAGGACGAAGTATATAGAGATCGATGTTCACTTTTTTTAAAAGAAGGTTAGCTGTGGTATTATCGCTCCATTGTTTGTGGGGACCAGGTTGCGGATGTTTTCACCAAATCTATTACTCTATCCATTCTCTGTGACTCTGTTGTCAAGTTTGGTTTAGTTGATATTTTTACACCTAACTTGAGGGGGAGTATTGGAGTATAGTCTAGTTTATTAGGGTTTCTTTTTCTCTTTTTTACCCTTACTATAACTTTTATATTTGGTTAGACCACAAAAATGTGTAGGTCACTTTGTACTATTATTTGGCTATATATACAGGGTTCTACTCTTAGTTTGAGTATCCCTTTTTACTCACGAATACGTCAAATAATATTATTCTATACTCGGTCATATGACTCTAATTTAGACTTGAAATTTCATACTCTATTTCTGATATAAAATATTTTAAGTTATCTCTCGTTTAATATTCCACAAGATCCCTCGTGGTTTTTGCAATCATATATTTTCATATAGCTCTAAATCATGTTCATTTCTCAAACTAAAAAAAGCCTTTTCCGCAATTCTTTGAGGTTGGGTACATTAATTGTGTTTCTCTATTTTGCTTTATCAATAAACGCATTTTCCATTAAGCTGTGAACTATCGTATCAGTTTTTACTATCTTGCCCCAAATTAATTTGACTCACATATACTTCTCACATTACCATCAATGTGTTTTTTCCTCACTGGTGCAATACTAGGTTTTCTATAAACATGCCCAAACTACTTAAGTCGATGTTCTCGTAATTTATCTCCTATCGAGTGTACTTTCTACGGTTTCATAAATATATTCATTTTTAGTACTATTTTTTCTTTTCTAACGATATATCTATCTTTACATTGGCATTTAACCACCTTTAGTTTCTGGGTATGATCTTCCTTAGTTACCCAAGACTGTAAAATTTAACTTTTCTGGTCTAATGGCTATTTATGCATCAGTTTAAGCGATACACATTGATCACATAATGCACAAGATACATGTATCTAGTTTAGAATCAAGATCATCATACTCTTTGTACTTAACTTCTATTATTGTTACTTTCCTTTTAAAAAAAAACTTCCATTACTATTTTTTGTAAAAATTTCTTTATCAGAAAGTTTATATAGTTTAAAAATTTCTTTGTTTCGAGTTGTTTTCCCATGTGTTATTATACATTTTTGTCATTATTGCAATTTGGGCATCATCATTCAGTGCATAATTTCAGTTAGTTTGAAAAGGGACAAGTTTTGGAAATTTTGTAACAAAGTGGAAACAGGAAAAAAAGAAATTGGACTTTTTGTTTGCACAACATTGGCTGAGACATTCCAAAACATTTCAAAAAATCCCAAATGTTTTGGTGAAAACAAAATGATATTTTGATCCTTGATTGCTAAGGTTAATAAAATGTGTGGGCTGACAACCACCAGGTTGTGGATTCAAATCGAAGGATATTTACAAAATTATGCCAAAGTGCAGGTTTGTATCTTGTCCACTTCTTTCAATACATATAGCTAGGTCTATCAACGGATTGGATGTGGATGTAATTGTTCTATAACCTAATCCGAACTTGATTAAATTTTATTCAACCCGATCCAATTCAATTGCTCTCCAGATTTGAAAAATTCAATCCTCTTCCGAGTACAAGTTAATCAACAAATTCCAAGAATAGTCATTTTTAGATCATGTCAGTTCAATTCCATCAGTCAAACAATAATTTCAGCCAAATTAAATCAAAATGACGTCAAATAATCCACCAATTTTAACTGAAAATTGAAAACCAACAAATCAGATCTGACCTAAGGGATAGTCCTTCATGGCCATCAATGAACTTGAACTTCACCCGCAATTTATGACCTTGCTTGTTATGAACAAACCAGATCCATGGATAGGAGAGACATAGGAGAGGGGCTGGGGAATGAGAGGGTTTCCTGAACAGGAGTGGGATAGGGATGACACGCCGAAAGAGAGATCCTGGGATACAGTTGGGAATGAGTTTTGGGTGGAGAGAGAGAGAGAGAGGAGCACTGGCAGGCATTTGTTAAGACCTAGGGAGCCAGTTCATGAAGCTGGATAGGGAACTAGTGAAAGGAGGAAAAGAAACGCGGAAAATGGGAGAAATGAAGGAAAGAAAATGGAAATAGAAAAAGTGAATCAAAAGATGCTATGATGTTGTGAGTTTTTAACTCTCTTTCTTCATGCTTCCATAGAAATATAACATATGCAATACTGATGCATACTGTTTTTTCATTCTATTTGAATCAGATTAATAATGGATCGGATTACTATATATCCGTATTCAAATCCAATTGGAGTGGCCTAAATAGATTTGGCTTGGATCTGGATTACTGGCTTAAAATTCTCAATATCCGATAAATACATGAATCTAATGCGGATGAAAACCGATCCATAGACAGGCCTACCTATGGCTAACACAGGCCAAACTAGGTAACAGCATTTTTCTTGTTTGTTCCTAACCAATTCTGGTGTTCTTGCACTTTATATGACGAAAGCATTTGAAACTAATTTTAAGCCATGGGTGCACAACTATTCAACATTTTTTCCTGAATTGCTTGAAACTTCACAGAGCAAGAACTGGAGTGAAATAGTATGGGGTTTGTCTAATATTCGATGACGACTTTAAACCTTTTCTACTCAACTCAACTAGATTAATCCTTGTCCCAACTATTTGGAGTGCACTGCATAAATCATGTTCCTCCATTATGCTCTATTTTTTGTTTAACGGCAGGCTGTTTATCAGGAAAATAGGTCCATCAGCATTGATTACTGATGTGGTATTTGTTGTGTTGTTGAACATATAATAGCAAGTGCATCATAATCTCGCAAAGCTTCTTGAAATTACAGTGTCAACATTTAATGTTCTAAAGTTATGGGTCCTCCCTTTTGGTTCCAATATTGAGATGGGAACGAGAATTTGTCTGAGATTGTGAATCATGTCCTAATCGTGGGATACAAACACTCTATACAGATATGGGAGTTACAACAAAGGAATTGCCCTCTGCCTTGTGTTTAGAGGAGTCTCTCTGTGGATGGTCAGAAAGGACCGTGTTTAATTACTTGTAGTTCTCCCCCAGCTGTTGTTGCTGGTGAATAGAACTTTTGCACAAGCGGATGAGTTTTTACTCATCCGGGAGATACTCTACCAAGGTTGTTTTCTAATATCTGTAATTGGCTGTTGACTTCTGTTATTTCATTGCCTTCTCAGATATCAGTTAGCCTTTCAAGCAGCTTACAGACTGAGGCAGATACTGAAAAATATAGGGATTTGCGAGCTCTTCTACAACTCCTTGCAAATCTCTGTTCAAAGGATCTGGTACATTTTTAGCTTCTCTTTTCATAATGAATTTTTTCTATTTATTTATTTTGCTAATATTAGCCTTTGCAATAGCCCAGTCGATGAAAAATGAAATTTGCAGGTTGACTTCTCATCAGATTCCCTTGAGACCCATGGCACAAATATTTCTCAGGTATATCTTGATGTTGTACTTTTGCACCAGCATCGGTGGATGGTCTCTTATCATATTGTCTTGCAGGTGGTGCACATGGGTCTTCACATGGTTAACCCTCTTATAACTTTGGAGATGCTGAAATACCCTAAGCTTTGTCATGATGTGAGCTTTCTTTTCCATTAGAATTTACGTAATCCGGTATTGTTTTCAGGCAGCTAATATTTTGTATGTCCAAGGGCGGAGGCAGCCCTGTTCAGGGTGGGCAAGTACCCCCCTCAAATTTTTTATTTTTTAATTACTTAGATGTGTATATTATATATTTGTATAATATATTATTTGTGCCTACCTAAAATCAAAGACAAAAATATTAATGTACACTTATATCAAATGAATAATTTTAATTATGTCCTCCCTATTTATTTTGGCATATCAATTAGTGTATATTTATATAAAATGAATATGAATTTTTTGACATATTTTGGTCCGGTTATGTACCTATTTAGATAAATTTTGAATATACTAGAATTATTTTATATTTTCTAAAACTGAAAAAACATGATATACATATTCGCTAGTTTACTTGTGATTTTGACATTTATTTTTGCTAATTATGGTAAAAATTATAGAGTACACATTACACTACATAATTGATCAAATGATTTATAAATACCAAAGTGATAACATGATTATGTATCTAAAGAATAATAAAGTTGCCATGCAACGTTTTAAAAGTAAAAATTTACTGAAGTCAATTCTAAATAATTTTAATTAGTTAATATTTTATGAAAAAATGTTATCATTTGTATTTACTAGACTTACTAAATTTCGGTGTGGTAGGTTTAATGAACTTTTAAGTATTAGGACGTAATTAAAGAAATTAGTCCTATTTTTATCAATTGTAAGAAAATAATAATAATTTGTTGAAATATTTGTGCTTATCCTGACGCAATTTTCTGGCTTCGCCCCGTGTATGTCTATGGGCAGTACTTCTCACTGCTATCTTATTTGCTGGAGGTCTATCCTGAAATGGTGTCACAACTAAGTAGTGAATCCTTTGCTCATGTTATTGGAACTCTTGATTATGGTCTTCATCATCAGGTAAATGACTGCCCTCTGAATCTGATGTGATACCCATCTGCGGCCATGTATTAGTTTACATGATGTTGATTTGTATACACGTATGTTGGTGGACGTGCTTGGAGGGATTTTGCATCTTGTTGATTGCGATCTGTTGCTACCCATGCATGGTGATTCAATGACTTATTTTATTACAAGAGAATTGTTGACGACCTTTTATCATACAATAATGCTCTGTTTGGTAGAAATGATGGAAAGTAGGAGAGATACACTTTCAATCATTCAAGAAAAGAACGTAGGAATGATACACTTAATTTATTTTGTGTTTGATTGGATTGATGGAAAATAAAAATGATTATTATTTTTTTTTGTGCTAACTAAGATTAGAAGTGGCAATTGAATCGTATCGTGTAAGATTCGTGTTGAGTCATTACGGATTTGTGTCGAACATTAGTCAAACATAAATAAACTCTTTTAATTAATTGTATCATGTCGA
This sequence comes from Ilex paraguariensis, assembly GCA_963454935.2. Taxonomy (NCBI): domain Eukaryota; kingdom Viridiplantae; phylum Streptophyta; class Magnoliopsida; order Aquifoliales; family Aquifoliaceae; genus Ilex; species Ilex paraguariensis. The sequence goes on along the minus strand of CAUOFW020000813.1, from coordinate 45,478 downwards.
GTTGCGAGTTGGTTTGTTTATTTTCGTGTCGTGTTTGTATTCGAATTCGTGTTGACCAGTATAAACTTTGAATAAAAAATTTAACGTTAATATTTTATTTTCATTTAATTGACTTCATGTTAATATTTTTTTCTACAAACTCAAAATTAATTTAAATAAATATAATAATAAGTAAATATATCTTTTTTATATAATAATTATGTCTGTGTTTAATAAATAGGTACAAATAATTAACATTTTATGTCTATAATACTAGTTAAACATTTTAGTTTTGTATTAATTTCGTGTTACCATACAAATGAGAAAATAAAAAAAAGTGTTTATTTTTAAATAAACGGGTTAATGGTGTCAATTTTGAGTTTGACTGGATAAATTGAATGAGTTTTTGATATTTTTTGTTCACGTGTCAGGTCATTTTCAAGTTCGTGTTGAGTTATAATCAAGTTCGTGTCATAAAATTCGTGTCGAGTTCTAGTAATGTCATCATGTTGAGTCAAAAATTTTCACCTTTAGTTAAGATGAAATATTTTTTTAATTTAAATTTTTATTTTTTTAATTTTTAATTTTTAAAGTTTATTTTTAATACATATATATATATACCTATATTATCATTGTATTTTTATATGAAATTAATGTATACATAATATTTGTATATATCAAAAGATATATAGACAAATAAGATACATCTCAACACAAATAATTAATTTTTCATCTACTTTTTTTCTGATTTTGGAGAGATTAATTTTGGTAAGTTGGAAAGAAAGTTAATCCATTCACTTTTCCATCCTTCCTATTTTTCTTCCTTACCAAACATGATGTAAGTCTAGAATGTGTGACTCTGCTTTTTCCCGATTTATTTTCTTAGTATTTTTTTGTTCCCACAATAATACAGGACATAGAAGTTGTTGACATGTGTCTGAGATCTCTGAAAGCACTTGCTTCCTACCACTACAAGGAAACGGGTGCAGGTAAAGCGGGGTTAGGTTCACATGCTACAGTTTATAAGGACCGTGATGGAAACTGTCAAGAAGGCATTCTGAACCAATTCCTTCGTTCGTTGATGAAATTTCTCCTCTTTGAGGATTACAGGTTAGAGGCAATGCTAATATTGAACTTGAATAATATTAGCCGAGGTTCACCACACTCTCTGAAAGAACAACAAAACCAGTGAAAGCAGTTAAATGAGTCATATAGTAGGACAAAGCTGACTACCTCTGCAATGATCAAGACGTCTCTCCAAGAAATCATTTTCTTAATCTGGTTATACCAATTATGTTTTCATCAACTTGTTGCTCTCTTGATGACCTTTTGATGATATTTTTTGTTTGTGTTTCCAGCACTGATCTAGTCAGCACTGCAGCAGAAGCTCTCCTACCATTGATCCTTTGTGAACAGGGTCTTTACCAGGTATTACTTCTAATTTTTTCCAATGACAATTAGAGTAAGTAATTGTTTTTCCACTTGAGATATTTTACACCGGTATTTTTTTTTTTTTTGCAGAGATTGTGCAATGAGTTAATAGAAAGGCAGTCAAATCCAACATTCAGATTAAGGTTGACAAATGCATTGCAATCTCTCACAAACTCAAACCACCTTTCTTCGACGCTTGATCGCACAAATTACCAGAAGTTCAGAAAGAATCTACACAATTTTCTTATTGAAGTTCGTGGATTTTTGAGGACAATATGATAAGTGTTAAAAATTTTGGGATATTTTCTTTTGTTTCTCCCATTTTGTGGTGTTCTGTCTGTATGTTTTCAACAAGAAATCTATTTGAAATCACAAGAATGCTTAAGTTTGTGAAGGCATTCATGTAAGTTATATTGTGTGGATATTAGAATTACTATATAAATTTTTGTGATTCTGAATTTTCTTGAGACCACACATGGAAACCTGACTACTTGGTTTACTGGAGCTTCATTCTACTTGAAACAAAAGCTTGTACAAGTGCCTGATCCTTAGTAGTTACTTCATTTGTTGCAGCTGTTCAATCTTTGCTGCTGAAGGCTAATAGTTAGCCGAAATATGATTTTCTTGTGGATAGAATTTGTGTTGTCTCTTCTGCGGCTAACACAATAAAGGTAACAGGCATGAAAAAATGTTTGCAAAATTGCTATTATGATAACATATGCTCAAAAATATGAATGTTTGGGCTAGAGTTGACTGGAAATCCTATTTTATTCAGGGACATGGAATAGGTTTTGGTAGACAAGTACAAAATTTGCAACCTCCTTGTGCTAAATAACATCATGCTTAAGAGCCATAAAAATCAAAATTTAATTAATAGAGCCAAACTGTTGTACTCTCTAAGGGTGGGGCATTCCATTGACTTGCCTAATTTTATCATGGATCAAATGATCTTAACTTGTAAAGGAAAAAACCCTCACTTCCTTATGGACTGTTTGTGACCGATATATGTAGGAGGAAAGGGGTATTAGTTGATGATTCATGGGAGAAAGCAAAAAGTTGGGTTTTTTGGATACCACTTCTCTCGAGAAAAATCATGGAGGTGAGGGAGGTAACCAAGAGGGACAAGGTATTGAAGGAGTTGGGGATGCATTCAATGATAAGGATGAGATTAGGAAGGCTAAGGATAGGACACAAAATGAGGAAGGATAGAAGAGTAGCCTGCATGGAAACAAGCACCAGTTGAGCCAGGGTCTGATAGTGACATTCTACAAGGGTTCCAAGCATAGATGAATGAGTTCGGAACAAGAATGGATCACTTCGAGGATAACCAAAAGGAGATCCTCCATCTTTGAGGCGAGGATGTGGTGTTGTGTGATGTCCCAAATTTTGGCTGTCTTTTTTTAACCTGTTGATTACCTATCAACTTGCAGAAGTATCCGTGTGTGTCGTATAACCAGACATCATGTCATTATTGATAGAGTTGCATACTAAAAACTTACTTTTTGTAGTGAAATTCATTTTATTAATTAATAGAAGTTTGTTCTTTCCATTTTATTAAGAATTTATGTGGGTAAAATGTTTGCATTATATTTGTTATATGGTATGCATGAAAGTCTTATATTTTACATTGTAGATAATTTGGTGTGTAGAGTTTGGTTTATGCACATAAGATTAAATTATTAGATCCTTGAATAATATGTGTATAAGTTCACAATTCTAAATGGAATTGGACATACTATCAATATGATTGTAGTATAATATTCTGATATAGTCTGTTTTAACTATAAGAGACTGTTTGATGTATTGAATTATTGCACTAGTGCACTTTGTGTATTGAACAGACTCATGTTAAGGTTATTATATTTTATTGATTCAATAAAATAATAAATACCTTATGATTATTATAATTACTTATGCTCTTTAATCTCGAAATGTTAATTGCCACTTATATATAATGTTTGTCACTTTAATTCATCAAAGAGTGAGATTCATATTGAGTTAATAAGCTCGGTGAATTGGGAGACGATATTATTTGTATGATGAAAATTAATTATTAAAAGAAATTACGTCCTTGTATTTAAATTGGTTGATGATATCCTCTTGAGGAAGCTTATTAGTTTTGTTTATGTTAAACCCTGCAGGTGGATTTAATTATCCAACATGAAAATTAAGTTTAATGGTAAGGTCTCAAGAAAAAAAAATTAATTAAATATAATTCTCAGTAATTTATTTAATTGATGGACATTTTTAATCTTAAAATGTGGGGAGATTATTAAGCATATAATAATAAGGAGCTTGAAACATAATTTTGAGATAAGGCTCAAGAGATCAGAAATAAGTTTTTAGTGAACTGACTTATTATTAATGGACGGTAAGATGTTTGTTCTAAGTTGAATATAAGAATCCTAGGCCTATTGAAAGCTCGACCCTTATTTCTCCTTAGGGTTTCTATCGCAGCCTATATATAGACGTCTAGGCTTTTTAAATCAGAATCAATTCATTACTCACGTTTTGAAAGAGGCTGAGAGAGAGAGAGAGAGAGAGAGAGAGAGAGAGAGAGAGAGAGAGATACCAGAAGTTCAGAGGTTCTTGCAGCCCACACTATATCTGGATTTTGGGCGTTGGGGGATATACAATAGAAGATCGTGAGGTTTAGCAAGCTACCTTCTGCGTCTGTCTTTTGTTTTCTACGTTTATGTTGAGATGAGATCAATCTAGAACGATCTCGAAGGTAAATCTTAATTCCGCCTTGTAAGATTTTAAAGGGAATTTTTTTGTATTCGATACATACGCGCTGTCAATGATTCTTGGGATTTTCGTTGCAACAATTATATCCCCTTCACTAGGATCGTAACCAAAACAGAGTTTGGGTAGAGTCTCTTTTGTATCGGAGCACTACCTAACACATGACCTGTGTACACATTTAATAAAATGGCCATTCCAAGGTCCAAATAGATAATAATTAGGATTTATTATTATCCATTTATATCATCCATAGAGGGTCGTTCAAAAAGTGAATGCCCCTCAGTGTTACGTTTTAAAATTTCAAATTTTAGGAGGAGGTTTCGGTACCTCTGATACGTGGTACCGGTACCTGAGGCCTAGGTACCTGCACCTGAGTCCACTGGAATCTAGGTACCGGCAGCTGGGTCATCCGATAGCGTGATACCGGTACTAAATCAATTAGGTCCTAGTATTTGAGCCTTGATTTTTTCTAAAAAAATTTACAAGTTTAAAACAAATTACATAATTGATTTACAAAATGTAATTTAAAATCCACATTCCGCCTTTGTTGTCAAAAGGGGCCCGAGTGAAGGCCGTCCACCAATGCTTATCCAACACCTAAAATATATTCCTATATAGAGTGAGTTACGGTCAATAGGGTATCTCCTAAGGAGACTACTCTCCAACCTAGATGCATATGAATGTTATATACAATTCATCGCATAAATCATTCATTCAAGAACATAAATTTCATAAATGAATGATACCCTTTTCGTGCCATGTCATGAGATGGAACTCACACATAAATTTCAATTCGAGCCCTCCACCGCCTCCCATAACACATCATGCCATGCGTATGCATTCGGGCATTCCAAACATTCACCATTGATGTTAGACATCTAATGACCATTCATCAACTCTGTGTATTTTTTGGGTAGATAAATTTATGGTCTCACACCAATGGTCCATCACACCCACATAGCATTTGAGGTCTCACACCTCTGGTTTTGAGTACACCTATTTGATTTATTCCATGTTCCTAATCTCCGAACATCACCCGGTCATGTGTGTATGACTTATATGGATAGGTGAGTGTCACTTTCACTCGGGTTCGATGCAAAAAATGGGAAAAACGTGTGTGAATGAACAAAATGTGTGTGTGTGCAAAATTGTTCCCCAAGCGTAGAGAGAGTCTTGCAATGTCGTGTTTTATTTGGAATGGGTATTCTAAGGTCATCTCCTCAGGGAAGGAAGGTGAATTGTGTTGAAGGTGATTTTGTGAAAAAATGAAAAAGTGTAAAATCTTTGAGTTTGTGTTTTAGTGAGTGAGATTTTGATAAAGATGTAATGGAAACAATGCTGGCTAATCCAAAGAGTTTATTCCAATGGGAATGCCAAATCAACTCAACATCTTCCAATAGTGCATAGGTGTTCGATTGGTTCTTAGGAAGTGAAGGACTAAAATGGAAGTAAGGGCTCAAGCACACCCCGTGATAAGTCTACGGTGTATCAAGAACTCACAACCATATCCGCACTCAACCTAGTCAAACCAAACCACCTTTCACTATAAGGAAGAATGAACGAGGGTTGATTTCACATACCCAAGAGGAAATCTCCCTTGGATTAACCAACTAAAATCTAGCTACTCATAATAAAAGGAAAGACATGCATAATGTAAATAGACATGATGAAGAAATGAAACATGGAACTAGTATTAATGCAAGAAAAGAGTTAAACTACAAGAGAAATAACATTCATAACCAAAATACAAAGTTTGAAGGCAAATACCCCAATGTAAAACTTGAAATGTTAAAACAACTAGCTAAACTTGCATACAACTTAAATGAAAAGAATTAAAAGTGGAAATGGGGAAGATTACAAGTAATTTAATGCTTACAACACTGAAAATGGTAAAGAAATATAAAAATCAAGCTTTCTCTCTCTAAAACTACTCCTAAGCTTAGGTAGCCTCCTCTCCCTTCTCAATGGCTTGTGTGAATGTTGAATAAAATGGTGTAGACTTGATGCATTTTCGTCCATTAGCCTCTCCTCTAGCTGTGAGAGCAGACCTCCCATCCATAGGAGGTGATTTCATGCATTGGACAGGCTAGGACAAGCTTAGCTTGCACCCACTATGCCTCCATCCTTCTCTCTCCTCCTTTCCCATTCCCCATCTTCCAAGGGTGACTTTAGGGTGTAGGAGACATGTATGTATGTAGAATATGTTAGGGGACAAGTGAGAGAATCATAGGTAGGACCCCAAAGTCGCAAATCTTGAGTTGTAGGGTGTTCTGGTTGTTCTGGGCCAAACCTTCCAGAAGGTTGAAGCAAGTCATCCAGAAGGTTTTTTCTAGTAGGCAAAACCTTTTGGAAGGTGCCAACTCAGGACCATTTTCGTAAAATTGTCATAACTTTTGATCCAACCGTCCGATTGAGCTGAACGTTTGACACACTACAGAGGATATCCAGATCTACAATTTTCATGTTTTGCACTTTTCTAGATTCGAAGTGGATCATGGTCAAAAATAGAGAAAATAGAGGTACCAATACCAAATGGTGCGGGTGCCGGTACCAAAATTAAAGTAGGCTTAGATATCGGTGCCTGAACATTTGGACGAGCTTCTGTTGACGACCCTCCTACGGGCTAGCTTTAAGGACAAAGCTCGACTGTGGCACTTGTTATGGATTTTGTAGTCCCTTGTATACATCTATATTTTGGCCAATATAAATCTAAGTACAAAACTTGTATGTTGTTAAAGGTTTGTAATTGGACTTTATTTATGGACATTTATTCTTTTAATGAATGGATGTTGTATGATGATGGTTTGTGGATTATTGGTTAATGTCTAATACTTAGACTTTGGGATGTTGGACCTTGGAATGGTCATGCAGGTTGTGTGTTAAGTAGAACTCCCCACATGAAGGAGACTCTGTCCGAATTTCATTTAACTATGGGTCCCGATAAATGGGGTGTAATAACATGGTATTGGGTTATATGGTATCCATAGGTATTTTGTGGGTTGATGAGTGATAATAGGGTTAAGAAAGGACCCACAAATTTTGGGGCGTCACATGAAGCCCTCCCACTGCCACCACACAAGTTAAAGGTGGTGAAGCGGTCATTGAAGTGAAATCCCTGATGGTTTGGACTAAAAAAGAGATCGAGTTAGCGGGATGGAACTTAAAAAGGCTTGAATGTGATATTCAATATCGTGACACAAAATAAGTTTTGGAGAATCATAAATTGCGAGACCTCCAAAGAAGCATGAGAAATCTTGGTTGTTTTCCACGAAGGGACTTCTATAGCGAAGATGTCTAGATTTCAAAGGCACACCTCTCAGTTTGTGACTTTGAGAATGCAAGATGATGAAACATTTAGTGAATTTTATGCTAAATTGTGTGATATTGTAAATTCATCATTTGCATTAGGTACCAATGTTGATGATATGACCATCAAGTGGAAAATCTTGAGATCTCTACCCGAGAGATTTCATGCTAAGGTTGCATCCTTGAAAACAAGTGTCAATATGGAGGTGGTGTGACGCCCTTAAAACTGGGGGTCCTTTGCAATCCGATAATCATTCATCAACCCACGGAAGTACCTATGAATATCGCATAACCCGACACCACGTCACAACATCTCCTTCACCGGGATTATAAACAATACAAAGTTTGGGCAAAGTCTTCCTTGTACTGGGCACTCCTAAATGCTTAACCTGTGCACATTTCAATTACTTGACCAGTTGATGACTGGATTGATAGGCAAATTCTATTGACTTTGGATACAAGGATGATAGAGTTTGAGACCATTGAGAGAGAGAGGATGACTAGCCAACAGGAGATTTTGAGTCATCTGAAGAGAGGATACAACATTTGACCATCATCATCAGCATAGGCTTGGCCTAGCACTTTTGATCTGTGACGCCCCAAAATCCGGGGGTCCGTTGATTACCCATCAACCCGTGAAATACCTGTGGATACTGAGTAATTTGATATCACGCCATTATGCCCCATTTACCGAGAACCATAATTTTTTACGAAATTCGAGCAGAGTCTCCTTTGTACTGGAAGCTTTACCCAAAACTCAACCTGTGCAATCATATAATAATAAGACCCATCCGAGGTCTAATATTCAACAATGACCACACCGGGTCCAATTATAAGTAAACATTGGCCACACCGGGTCCAATTATCCATATTTATATCAACACATGCAAGGTTAGTTTAATAATAGTCTATATAAGTTCTATTACAATTATTTGCAAAAGATTACATTCCCAAAACATTATTTCCACAAATGTTTTACATTAACACAAAATAAAAGCCACATTCGGCTTTCTTCAAACATGAGGGTTCAAATTTGAGCCATCCACCGGGGTATCTCTCCCACCTGAAATGTTTTGCCGTATAGGGTGAGTCAATACCTAGTAGAATAAGCTCTACAGAGGCTACTCCCCACCTTAGATGCATATGTGGTGTGTATAAGCAACAAACAACATTTAACAATCATTCCATACAAGAATATGCATTAAATGTGGAATGTAATGCCATGAAATGAGATGATACTCACTCATGCACTTAAAACCCAAGTCATCACCGACTCCCACGACACAATGCAATGCCAAGGTATACTAAATCCGTCAATTGACGAAAAAAATCCACCAAATGATCGTTTGAAATAAAAGTTGTTTTATTATAAAACCAAATCATTGATGGGTGTTACTCATTGTATGAGTACTTTGTAAATCAAAATCTTGTGTCTTATTGGACAACGAATTTTGGATTTTATACCGCTGGTTCCGTACACCATACTACACTTTTCTAGAATTTTACCACAGGGGAGTATATAACCAAGTCGCTAGGTCTTTGCACCCGAGAGGGGAATCTACCCCTTCTTGCTATACCTAACACAAGTTTTTCTTTTTCTTGCAACCATGTAACTCATTCGGATTTTCAACCCAACTTTCCCGAGTCCACCCATCAATCACTAAGAATGGTGTCTGATTAACCATGCATACACACACCCACACTCATGACTCATGCTCATGAATGTGATGTCAATTTCATGTTCATATTGCAATGCATGCCAAAGGAACAATTTCTGCATATCAATGTCTACCATGACGATTTATATCATATGCAAATAATCTCCATAATTTCATCACAATGTCAAAACTTCAACTAACATGTGTCAACATTTATATTCAACACAATTACAAGCATGTTATTACATAATCTATGTCAAAAATACACTTAATTTAAAAGGCAAAATATAGCACATAACAGCCCACAAGAAAATTAGCCCATAGTGGCCCAAAATTTAGCCACTAAACTGCCCCAAAATAAGCCCTAAAATAGCCCCAAAGTAGGCCCTAAAACAGCCCCAAAAATAGTCCGTATACAGCCCCAAAAATAGCCCATAATTAGTGCACAAAACAGCCCCAATTTTAGCACCAAAATAGTCCATAACTGGCCTAAAAACAGTCCGTAATTCAGCCCCTTAACATTCCATTTGGACAGCCCACATACAACCCAATTTCAGCCATTAAAACAGTCCAAAAACAATCCATTTGGACAGCCCACATATAAAGCATTTTCAGCCACTAAAAGCCCTTAAAATAAGAATAAAACCAAGGTAGGAGGGAACCCTACCTCTTGTAGCGTGTAGGAAGTGATAGAACTTCTAAAAACACCAAAACAAGCCCAAGAACCTTTGATTCCTCCAAAGTCTTTTCTTTGGATCTTTGGTGAAATCCACTTTTCTTGGTACGTACACGTAGCCCTCGTCGAAGAGATGAACTTTGATTCTTGGCTCGACGAATTCCGACCGACGGAACTCTGGGAATCTTGGATTGAAACTTGAAGAACTTCTTGTTTTTCTCTCTTTTCACTCTCTTCTCTCTATGGCCGGCCAATGGTCAAGAATATTAGATATTTTTCCCAAAATATCTAAGTTAAGTACATATTTATAGTCTCGAATGTGTGGTCCACATCGCACCGCATATTTCTGACTTTTGAGTCCGTTTTTCGTCCTGAAACGATTCGTTATACCTTGAATTTAGTTCAAATTAATTTTATTGGAACTTTAACTTAATTTTAAAAAAATTTATTTTTGGGGACCTTTAAAATGTCATTCGCCTCGAACGACGTATAAAAATTCGACTATCTCAGAATTCGACGAAATTTGACAGGGTGACTAGATTTTGCGATACGAATCCAACTGCGAACTCCGTTTCCTCATCCAAGGTCTAGAACATGAGTGTTTTAAATACGCATTAGGATGACAAATTACCATTCTGCCCTTTCTAAGAAAAAGTTCAAATTTTCCTAGGTTTCACATGATCCAGTCTCTCTCTCTCCCTCTCTCTCTTAGACTATTTATTTTATATTTGCTACATTACTTTCGTATTTTGGATGTTATTTTTGGTTTAACTTTACATTTATGTTAGATTTTCAATTCCTGTTTAGAGAATGCTTCTCCAATTAGCTTTCAAACTGAACTTTTGAATGGTTGTCACACCTTCAGGTTTGCTAGCGCAATTGTTGTGAAGTGGTGCATAGACCTTCTAGTAAACCTAATGGTTACTATGTTATGATTTTATGTTAAATACCTTCCGTTTAACTAACCATTGGCATGGGTGTTAATTGTAGTGTGGCAGCACTGTCATAAACTCAAGCAATGGCAAGTATGTCCAAGTCCCCGAACTAAAAAGTGTCCTTTTTAATTTATTTCAAACTCATTTTTTAACCATTTTATTTTAATGCACTAAGCTCACACCATAATCCACTATTTCACAATATTTATCTAGGTTTCATTCCCCCTTTTTCTGTTTAAGTTTCCAATAGATACCTCCCTGTGGAATCGACCACATATTTTACCGAGAAATATTACAACTTGACTATTTATGCTTGGGTGTGTACTATGTTATGGTTTTATGTTAAATACCTTCTGTTTAACTAACCATTGACATGGGTGTTAATTGTAGTGTGGTAGCACTATCATAAACTCAAGCAATGACATGCATGTCTAGGTCCCCAAACTAAAGAGCGTCCTTTTTAATTTATTGCAAACTCATTTTTTAAGCATTTTATTTTAATGCACTAAGCTCACACCATAATCCACTATTTCACAATATTTATCTAGGTTTCATTCACCCTTTTTCTGTTTAAGTTTCCAATAGATAACTCCCTGTGGAATCGACCACATATTTTATTGAGAAATATTACAACTTGACTACTTATACTTGGGTGTGTAAAAGATCAAGTCAATATGTCTCATAAATAATAACCACTATATCAATAAAAAGGACTTGGCATAGTCTTATGAAAAGGTATCAACATAGGATAAGTAAACAATCACTATTCTCTTGCTTATTCACACAACTCATGCCATAACCAATATACTCTTGAGATCTAATAGATTTTCTTCTAAAGTTGTAATGGACCTTGTGATTAGGGTCTTGAAAGGGATTACCTCATGGTCTCCCTGATTATTGGCCATATTGTTATCAAAAGAGATTATGACTGATTGAGGTGTAGAAGGGCTAGATAGATTTACAAAGACAAAAAAATAAAAACAGAAGAAAAAAAAGGAGTTATCAACAATATATACAAGAGAATCAAAGTCTCTTCACTTTTATTTTAGAAATAACTTTGCTCCTTGGTAACGCTACCAAAAACTTGACTCGACTAAAGATATGCAGGCCCAAGTATAAGCAGTCAAGTTGTAGTAATAACTCAGTGAAGTTTAAGGTCGAATCCTCAAGGAACTAATGGAGGTATCTTAAATAAAAGATCAATAGAGACAAAGACATAATAAAGCTTAAAGAGTGAGTAATTGTGTTGCGAAGAGTCCTGTGCAAGAGAAAAAGTAAAGTCTTTGACAATAATGGAAAGTCACTCTTTAGTTTAGGGATCTGAAAATATGTGTGAGTGTTGAATGCAATATTTGTGCAACAAGAAAACTTAGATAACTCATGTGTCAACAGCAAGCTATCCAAAAGATTGTGATTGATTCTAAATTAAAGAACATAGCTCTGATGTTATGCCCACAGTTATAAACATTAAAGATGCCAGGACTTCAATTGTCTATAATCAATCAAACAACATAAAAAAAAAATCTAGTTGAGTAAGTTAATCAATCATATATTAGGCTAGCTTAAATACTTGTAGAGAATTATAAGCATTACCTATATCAAGACTCAATTTGTCCATAGGTAATCAAATAACTATACAAAGTATGTTAGCATGCTAGATTCATTCAACTGTTCATAAGTTAGATCAGACAAGTAAGCATAATAGAAATTGCACAAATATATTATCCAAACACTTCAACATAAATCCATCCCCCTTCACTAAAGAGTGGATGAGAAACTACTCATCCTTTAATGCCATTAATAGGCTAGAAAAGCGATAGAACCTCATCCCATTAAGTAAAGAGAATTCAGGATTACATAAAGTAAACAAACGAAGAAGATTGGAATTGAAATAAATAAATGCAATGCTCTTTTCTTTACTAAAGATCAAATAAAATATAACTCATCCTTCAATGCTCAAAGGAAGCTAGAAAGGTGAGTGAAGTTCATCCTTCTAATTAAAGAAAGAAGCTTAAGAAATGTAGAAGCTAGAGAGGGGAATGAAAGAGAGAATACTAAAAACATTATAAGCCTCTGAGAGGGGAATGGAAGAGAGAATAAATCTCAGCAAGTGATCTCTTCCTCCTAAAGCCTAGTAGGTATTTAGAGAAGGAGATGGGTGGCAATGGGTGACAAAAGAACTCAAAATCCAGAGCTTAAAGTGTGAACATGGATTCCAAATTTTGGTGTGGGTGTTCAAACGGTTATGGTTGGCATTTGGACAGTAGCATTTCTCTATTTTGTAAGCCTGTTGATTTTGCATTTTGGAATAGGCATCCAGACAGTGGTGGCTAGAGTTTGGACTCCTCCTTCTTGCTGGAAATCTTCTTTTCTTCATTCCAATCCACCTTTCCAATTCCTTTTTTCGCCAAACTATGCCAAATTATATTTTTATCCTGCGATTCAAGTTAGTGCCTCAATCTATCCTATACTAATTAAATCATTCAATTTACAACCAACTAATCATGAAATGCACGTAATTCACCTTTTTAATGCATATGGAAATGTTACTTTTACAAGTTAATCATAATCCTTGCTTGTGCACAAGGAATTGAGTGGTGCTTGTGAGTTAAGAAATCTCAAGTTCTTGAGTGTGACTTTGAAGGAGTTCAAAAGAATCGAGACGCAAAACAAAGGTAAGTGAATTCTTGTAAATTTATGTGCTTTTCAACTTTTAGATGTATCTTTGTAGTGTGGGTAATGGTTGGGTCGTGACAGAGATGAGTTTTGATGGTCAAAGAGAGAGTTTGAACTGTATTTTAAGCCTCAGTTTAGAGTTGAACTAGTTCAAGCATGCGTTGAACCGGCTGAAAGGGGTTCTATTTGGGGTTAAACCTATTCAAAGGTGCTTTAACCGGTTCAACAACATCTAGTTGTTCGGGTTGAACATGTTGGACTTAAACCAGTTCAACAACATCATGTTTTATGGGGTTGAGCCTATTGGACTTGAACAGGTTCATCAGGTCTAGCTTAAGCAGTTTTGTTGTGGTGCTTTGGACTTCCATCCAACTCTTCTAAAAACTTATCGAAGCTTTCAATAGACCTCAAATAGTTTCTTTATGGGTTTAGTTGCCTACAATTATGCAAATTGAAGATTTAACTTAGAATTAAAGTATGTTAAGTAAGTAAGTGATAAGAAATATTTTCGGTGCTTAACATACACCACTTGGGGAAGAATTTGGAAATATGTTGGGCATGAGTATGTATTCATACATGCATGGTTAATATTAAATCAATATATTATGATACTTATTCATGATCTACTATGAAATGTAGTAGAAACTGAGGCGTCAACATCTACGCTGAGTATGCCTAAGGTCTCATATGGGGACTAAACTCTCATAATATTGGACTTATGGTGAGTGTGCATTTTCATATGATTGATAATGGAAAAAATATGCCTATGTGTTGTCGAGATGCGAGTGTGATGACTATTGTTATAAATGCGTTTTGTAGTCTCTACTGTGGTAAGTTTAGTCTTCGACTAATACCAAAATCATTGATTGTAAATGAATAAATGGTTGTCTTGTTGATATGGATTATGTGAATGTGAATGACTTAATTGACGTGTAAAGAACCTACTGGCTATTCTAGCCTAAGAAGGGCAATTGTTTGGCCTCAATGGCGATGGTGTGGCCTTAGTGACATCGTTGTGCCTTAGTGGCGATTCATGCTTTAATGGCAAAAACATAGCCTTAATGGCTAAGGTGTGGCCTTAGTGGCGAGTACTTATATGTGTAAATTTCATGTGCAATGATTTGTGGATATTTATTGTTTGTTTAATGAAGATGCACATTCATTGACTATGTGGTGCTCAACCCCCACCCCTCGGGTTTAATATTTCAGGTAACTAGGCTTTACGAGGAGTCTACTATAGGGTTGTTGTATAATGTTAAGTGAGATAAAATCTTTTCAATGTACATATGACTATATTGTTGTAAAAGCTTCTTGATGGAAATTATGTTATGGGTTTATCAATTATCATGCTCAGGGTAACAGGTTATTAGTTTAATTATGGGGTTTAGCCTCTTGGAATAGACTATACGTACTATGTGTAGGGTAGGGCGTGACATTTTGGTATTAGAGCATCAACTTATAGGGTGTGATATTTTGGTATCGTGCTAGTCCACTTCCTGTTGACAGTTTATGTATGCTTATCTACGTTGATTTGCAACTTTATAGTTAGGTGATTAATGGATCCTCTAGTGGATCAAGAACCTGTTGAGGGAGAGGGATCTTATGCTCCTACTATGGCTGAGGGAGGTGAAGACAACAACAGGAAGACATATGAGATGGTGTCACAAATGGCAGTAATGACAAATCGACTGGTAAAATTACAAACAAAAATACAAACAAAAGCACGAGCAACACCACCAATGCAACATGAAGAGCCATGTGATACAATGCATGAGAGGTTTATGAAATTGAGTCCTCCAATATTTGCAGGAACAATTCACCCTTCGAAAGCAGAGGATTGGTTGAAATGGGTAGAATCTATTTTTGAAGTAATAAAGACTACCGATGAACAATAGGTTGTTCTGGCAACTTTTATGTTTAAGGGCGAAGCGTAATTTTGGTGGGAGGCCACAAGGTGACTATTAACTGCTCTAGTTGCTTGTGATGTTTCCCAAGCATAAAGAAGGGCTACTTGGGATCAATTTGTTAGAGAGTTTAACACCAAGTATTTTTTAGAGTCATATCATTATGAATAGGAGCAGGCCTTATGACATAGACCTAGGGGAAGATATCAGTTTCAGAGTATGAAAGACGATTCACTATAATATCTCAGTTTGCTACAACTTTTGTTTAAACCGATTCAAACTCATTTTTTTGTTTTTGAATTAACAATTCATTCAGCTTTGGTCAATAAAGCTTTAATGGTTGAGAAGGATGTACGAGAGTCAGCTAGATGGCATGAAGAGTTTAAGAAGGGGAGATTTGATAGTACATCAGTTATGGGATTCCAACCTATGGGTCAAACATCGGGATCAAAGAAGTACAAATATCAATTTTCACAAGTTAGAGGTGTAGGGTATAGTAGAGAATCGGCTACCTTGCGGGGTTAGGGCTTTCCCAGATTCTCTTTGGGATAGCGAAGTAGAAAGTCAGCAAGTAGTCGGGCAGTAGGTGTGACTTGCTACAAGTGTGGAGCGGAAGGGCATATAGCTCAAGATTGTAGGAAGACATTGTCAAGTGAGGGTCGATGGTGCTATAGTTGTAGACAGTAGGGCATGTGTTGCAAGATTGTCTAAATTGGTCTATTGGGACATTGTTGGTTGCAGTGTGACTTTTGGTGACAGAGGTTCACAAGGGAGTGCACAGAGAGGAGGAAGGGGATCTACCTATACCTCAGGATCTCAAGGACAAGTATTTTCTATGATGCAACAAGATGCTTGTGCCCCCTCTTAATGTGGTAACAAGTATGATTTCTATTCTTTTGGTAGAAATGCATGCACTATCATTGATCCTAGTTTCACTCATTTATTTATTGCATATACATTTACCATGTATTGGAATAAACCTTCTGTAAAACCCGAGAAAATTTAAACTTTTATGAAAAAGGGTAAAATGGTAATTAGCCATTTTACTACGGGTTGAAATCCCAAATTTTTCTAAAAATCGAATGATGAAACGGACCTCACCATTGGATTTATCTCACGATATCTAGTTGTCCAGTCAATTTTTGTTGGAGCCATTGTCAATTTGTTCCCTTTTTTGGTTTACCAACAACTTTGTTTGGGTGAACTCAAACCCACTTGTATCACACTCCATTTGGTAGATAAGTCTACCAAAGTTCCAAGGGGCATTGTTGAGGATGTCCTTGTTCAAGTGGACAACTTCTTCTTTCCTGTTGACTTCATTGTCTTAGATACTCAGCCAATAATACATCTAGGGAATCAAATTCCCGGCATTCTTGGTCAACCTTTCCTAGAAATTTCAAATGCATTAATCAATTGTAGGAATGCAGCCATGAAATTGACTTTCAAGAATATGACTCTTGAACCCTCACATGAAGGAGGTTGTACGGACTGAGATGCTCAAACTATTGGATGCAAGAATCATCTTTCCCGTCTCTGATAATAAATGGGTTAGCCCAACTCAAGTTGTGCCCAACAAGTTTGGGGTTACAGTGGTTAAAAATGATGCCAATGAACTAGTACCAACTCGAGTTATCACAGGAATACAAATGCGCATAGATTATCAAAAACTTAATTTGGTGACCAGGAAGGACCATTTTTCTCTTCCTTTCTTGATCAAGTCTTAGAAAGAATTGCAGGTCATGCATGTTACTGTTTCCCAGATGGGTATTCTGGGTATAATCAAATTGAGATAGCACTTGATGACCAAGAGAAAACAATATTCACATGCCCCTTTAGCACCTTTGCATTCAAAAGGATGCCGTTTGGACTTTGTAAAACTCTTGCCACATTCCAAAGGTGCATGTTGAGTTTGTTTAGTGACATGGTTAAGATATTTTTGGAAGTATTCATGGATGATTTTTCTGTTAATGGAGATTCAATTGAATTATGTTTAAATCACTTGGAAAAAGTTTTGACAAGATGTAAGGAACCCAATATGGTGCTTAATTTGGAGAAATGTCATTTTATGTAACACAAGGCATTGTTTTGAGTCACATTGTGTCGTCTAAAGGCATAAAAATTGACAAACCAAAAATTGATCTAATTAGAAATTTACCTGCACCTAGAACTATTAAAGATGTCCGGTCATTTCTAGGACATACAAGGTTCTATAGGAGATTCATCAAAGACTTCAGTACCATATCTGTGACGCCCCTGAAACCGGGGGTCCCGTTGACAATCCGTCAACCCGCAGAATGCCCATGAGTGTCCCTTGAGCCGACATCTCACCAATAATATCCCAATATCCGGGATTTTAACTCACACGTGTTACCTGTGTTTTGTTATTTATTTACTCTTATCAAGGTTCAATATACCCCAATATATTTCGTTTAAGGTCCATTTGTGTCAAGGGAACTAAGGAAACCAAGGTCCAAAGGCATAACAAAATAATTTAAAAATTTTAGATTTTAGGAGACAGTACCGATACGATTTGCCTTCTGGACAGACTGCGTACCGGTACGCTTTCCCTTCTAGACAGACTGTACCGGTACACTTTTCTTTCTGGACAGTGCGTACCGGTACACTTTGCCCTGTTTTGCCGTTTTCACCTGTTTTTCTTTTTCAATCCATCCTAACTCATTTCAACATCATATAAAACTTGTATAATGATGTTTAACACATAAAACATGATCCATACAAGGTTATTACAACTCATTCCATAAAATTACAATTCAAAATGGAATATAACCTAAGTTTTTATACAAAACTTGTTTCCAAAGCCACAAACCGGCCTTTTCTTCATCTTTCAGGCCCCGAATATAAGTCCTCCACTGGTACGAACCCCGCACCTGAAATGTGTTCCTGTATAGGGTAAGCCAACGCCCAGTAGAAAATTTTTACAGAGGCTACTCCCCAACCTAGGTGCATATGTAATGTTCATATACAATATTTTCCAACAACAATCATTTCAACCAATATTTATGCAAATCAATGTTGGAATTAACATGTCATGTCATGATATGAGATGAGACTCACTCATGCAATTTAACCCCGAGATTTTCTCGGTTCCTCAACACATGCCATGCCAATGTGTATTAACACTGAGCTTTTCTAGCTCCGGTTATCTACCTTCATCCCATGCTATGCAGTGAGTATCAAAACTGGGCTCTCCAAGCCCCCGCCATTTGTGTTACACACCCAATGACTAACTAAAGTTTTTGGGTCTTTCTTGGGGTGGGTATTTATGGACTTACACCAACGGTCACCCAACCGACACGGAATTCATGGACTTCCATCAATGGTTCTATGTACACCGACACACTTTATGGGCTCTCATACCAACAGAAGTGCGTATCTAAATACCGGGTCTTTCACCCGAGAGATAGTCTAACCCTTCTTACTACCCCGACCCAAGTCTTTTTCATGCAACCGTGGAACTTTGTTGAACCTTGGTCCAACGGTACTGAGCCCACTTGTCATCCACCGAGGATGGTGTTTGACCCAAACCATGCACTCACACCCATGAAATGCGATATGTTATCCATGCATAATATAATGTAATTGACCATTACACTACCAACAACATGCTCAATGTAATGAACGCCAATGAGCAATTTTAAACTACATGTCTACATGTTCCATGGAGATTCATATCATATGCATATAAATTCCATAAATCATCACAATGTCAATGTCTTAGTGAGCACATATCAACATTTCTTTCCAACACATTTTCTAAGCATGTTATACATCATCATGTCATAACAACTTAATCCACACATAGGCATTTTGGCAAACACCTTCAAGGCAACAATTCATATTATCACATTAGAATTTCCACCTCATTCACAAAGCATAATATAAAACATATATCATGCTCATATAATCACTTTTTGAATGAAATTACCAAACAAACAATTTTCACATCACAATCTCGAGCTAGGAAATTATATTCCAACCCATTACATACTCATTTTTCATACCCATTTCACCCATGTCATAGACATAAATGAGTGAAATACATATTCCCCTTTAACCCACACATTTTATATAACACTACAAGTGGGAAATGAACCAAAGTAGGAGAACCCCTACCTCTTGAAGCGTAAATCAACGTTGGGAAACCCCAAGAACCTAAAACGACTTTGAACCCTCACTTCCCCAAAATCTAGTTTTCTACCTTCTGTGAAACTCGTCTTTTTTGGTGTGGTCGCGTAGCCCTCGACGAGGAGAACAACTTTTGTTCTTGCCCCTAGTGGATTCGAGCTCCGTAGCTTCCTAGATCATAGAGAAAAGTAAAGAATTTCTCTCCTTTCCCTCTCTTCTCTTCTTTATCGGGTGAACGGCTGAAGAATGGGGGAAAATCTGATTTTTTCCCCTATTTATACTTTAGAATACTTGCCCCACAATGCGCCACACGGCCCTCTTTTCCCCGGGTCTGTTTTCGTCCCAAAACGATTAAATTTCGTCCTAGTTAAAGTTCAAAATAATTTTATTTTAATTTAACTTAAATTATTTTTCCAACTTTTGAAATTTTATCAGAAATTCCGTTTTTGGGGTCACTCGAGACTCGTCTGTCTCGTAAAACGTGAAAAATCTAACTATCTCGGAATTTGATGAAATTTGACGTGGTAACTAAATTTCGCGAGATGAATCCAACGGTGAGATCCGTTTTGTCATTCGAGATCTAGAAAATTTTAAATTTTTAACCCGTACTGTAGCGACAAAATTACCGTTTTGCCCTTGTTTACAAAAATTTAAATTTACCGGGTTTTACAATAACAAAACCCATGTGTCATCTCCTAAGTCAGGAGGTAACTTTTGAATGGAATGGAGAATGCCAACAAGCTTTTGATAAACTCAAGGGTATGTTGATTTCTGCTTCAATAATGCAAGCTCCTGACTGGACTCTACCGTTTGAATTGATGTGTGATGCAAGTGACTATGCTGTGGGAGCAGTATTGGGTTCAAGAAAGGAAAAAAATATTATGTGATTTACTATGCAAGTAAAACTTTGAATGATGCTCAAATGAATTATTTTGCAACTGAAAAAGAATTGCTTGTTGTGGGTTTTGCTCTAGAAAAATTTTGTTCTTACGTTGTTGGTTCATCTATTATTGTGTTTACTGATCATGAAGCATTGAAGTTTTTGCTCACAAAGAAAGATGTCAATCCACGACTCTTGAGATGGATACTCTTATTAAAAGAGTTTGATCTGATCATTAAGGACAAGAAAGGTGTCGAGAATGTAGGGCAGATCATCTATCCAGGCTGACATATGAATTTCATGAGGATGGACTACCAATCAATGAAAATTTTCCTGATGAACAACTGTTCCCAATCGTAGAAACACCATGGTATGTTGATATTACTAATTTCTTTGCCATTGGTGCATTTCCTCCTTCCTTTACCATGATGGATAAAAAGAAATTTTTGAGGGAGAATCGTAATTTCTTTTGGGAGGATCCAAACGTATTTAAATATTATAAGGATCAAATCATAAGGCATTGCATTCCCAAACAAAAGATCAAATAGGTAATATCTTTTTTCCATTCTGAAGCATGTGGTGACCATTTTTCATCTAAAAAAATCATTGCAAAAATCTAGCAGTGTGGATTTTATTGGCCCACACTTTTTAAAGATGTGGACGCCTTTTGTCTAATTTGTGATAGATGTCATAGGTTGGGAAGCATTTCTAAAAGAAACATGATGCCCTTGAACCCCATTCTGGTGATTAAAGTTTTTGATTATTGGGACATTTCATGGTACCATTCCCCCATTCCTTTGGCTATCTATATATTTTAGTGGCTGTTGATTATGTGTCTAGATGGGTTGAAGCAATTCCGTGCCGAAATTATGATCACCAAACAGTGATCAAAATTTTAAAATAAAATATTTTGCCTAGGTTTGGAATTCCTAAATCCATTATAAGTGATGGGGGTGCTCATTTTTTCAATCTTCCTTTTTGGAATTTGATGAAAAAGTACTTAATTTCTCATAAAATTACAACCTCTTATCATCCACAGACTGGTGGATAGGCTAAATTAGCTAATTGAGAGATCAAAATGATTTTAGAAAAAAATGGTAAACTCGAACCGCAAAGATTAGTCGTTAAGACTAACTGATGCACTCTGAGCATATCGTACTGCCATTAAAACAATTTTGGGCATGTCTCCTTATTGATTAGTTTATGGCAAGCCTTGTCACCTACCTATGGAATTGGATCACAAAGCATATTGCGCCATTAAAACCTTGCACTTTGACCTAGACAAGGCTAGAATTTCAAGAAAACTTCAAATCAATGAGTTTGAAGAGTTGAGGAATGAGGCATATGACACCACTAAAATTGCAAAGGAAAGGATGAAAGTTTTTCAGGACAAAAACATCGTAAGAAACTCCATTGCCCCTTCACAAAAAGTCCTCCTATTCAATTCAAGGCTCCGTCTGTTTCCTGGTAAGTTGAGATAGCAATGGCCTGGGCCTTACATTGTAAGGTGAGTGTTTGGATATGGAGTAGTAGAAGTAGAGAATCCGTCAAATGGTAATATTTTTACTGTTAATGGTTAACGTTTGAAACCATTTTACAAATAGTTTGTTGAAGATGTAGAATCCATTTTTTTAATCGAACCCAAATATTCAGAATAGATTCGCGGCTGTCGACACGAAAAAGGATCAGATCAAGAGAAATTCAACCCAATCTGACTTGAACTGACACCTTTATAAGGCCTCCAAACCCTAATCCTTTTCCCATTCGCTGCTCTTTTTCTTCTTCTTCTTCCCTTTTCTCTTCAAACGATTCACTTTCTGCAAACTCCATGACAACACACTCCACAGATACCATCCTTTATTTCATGTTTTGTATTTTGATGTTGTATTTGCTCATGGGTTTCCTTCTTCTATTTGCACTTATGCAAAAGGGTTTCCATGCTAATTGAAACCCTATTTTTTGCAAAAAATGATTAAATATGTATTATATTTTTAGGGTTTTGGTAAATGAACGGATCTCTCTCTCTCAAACCATAAACCACTCTGCATATGGGTAAATTTGACACATTGGGGACAATATTCAGTTTAGGTTGGGGGCTAAGAAATACAGTTCGTATTGACACAGATATGTGATTTTTGTATTTTGTCTTGATCATATTTACACAGTTTTCTTGCTCGTATTTTGTATTTATACTATCTTTATAATATTTAAAAAAAAAATTTAATCTGGTCTTTAAAGGTAGCTTCAATCGTCTTTATAACTGATAGACATTAAAGAACTAGATAGGGTGTCTTAAGCTTAGTAAAAATGGATGACAAGATTTTTTGGTTCAGTTTAGGCGTTCTACTCACATTTCCATTTGATGTGCATTCCGCGATAATGAAAATAGTAAGATTGGTGAGAAAAATTGAAATCCAAGAAGAACAAGAAAAACCATAGTGTGGAAGAAGCATTTTTGCTAAATGTCGTCGTGTCAAACGACTTGGTGCATGTAAACAATGTGGTAGGATGTTTCACATGAAGAAATATAATCAGTGTTCTGAACCAATTTTCGATCGCACACTCGATCGATTAGATTGCATAGTGAATGGGTAGAGTAAGGATTATCCTAAGACACCATACTATACCAATCCTGTACTTACAAGTTATGTGCGACAAGAAATTGGAAAAATCACTGATTGTTTGAATGACATGGAGACAAGGCAAGACTCGGATTAAAATGCTTCTTGACAAAGTTGTGGAAAAGCATGTTTTTAGGATGAAGGTTAATGGTCTGAACTTTTTTGTAAAAAGTGTGAATATCTTTTTGTTAGATGTACAAAGTCCTTTTTGTTGAAATAAAATGTGGGCCGAGTAAGGAATGTCCTAAAATACCAATGAACCTATAGCAATTTGTACATGCAGTCTTCTTTTAATTTATGTGTATATAAATAAATTTTGATTTGATGTTCGAACGCTAGTTCATGTTCGAACCACAGAAGCTCACAGTAGTGTTTTTTCTCCACAGAAACACAAAAGTACTAAGAGCACCTTTTGTTTGAACGACGGATGAACTTTTGACGTTCGAACGCCACGTGTTCGAACTAGAGGAGCTTACAATTCTTTGATCTCTACATAACATCAAAAGTACTAGGACCAACTTTTGTTAGAACGAAAGTTTCACGTTCGAACTACTGTTTAAAATTTATTTTATCCCCAGTCGAACATCAGTCACGTTTGAACGACTATTGCATGTGTATAAATACCTGGTTCATTTTTCGTAATTTGAAAACACCCAAGTCCCTTCAAAAACCCCAAACCCTAGCTTGACCCTTCCACTACCCACCATCCAAAACTCATTCCTTCTCACTTTTTACTGAAAATCCACCATCCAAACCCTTTTCCATTTCATTTCCCACATTTTAACCAAGAAATCCCAAATTTTTCTTGCCCTAAAACCCCAAAATTCAAAAGTGCCTCCAAGAATGAAAAAGGAGGGAAGGCCGACCAAGAACCCAACTTCGTGGAGGATGTGATCGAGCAAAGGGAGGAAAGGCCACCATTGATCCGAAGATACAAAAACTTTGCATAGGGAGGAAGACGTGGAGGATGCTTTCCCAATGCTCTCAAGTCCGATAGGTACAAAAACTTCTTCCAAAATCAAGCCATTGTTTGTGAACGAACTATGGAATTTTTGGATTTTGCAGAGTTGGGAATTTTGGCAAATATGGAGGCTAGAGGTTGGGTAATGTACTTGACAAATGGAGGTGAGGCTGTGAAAGAGGCAGTGAGGGAATTCTTTTCCAACGCCGAGATGGTGAACGAGGCTATAAAGACGTATGTGAGGGGGGCTCACATTAGCGTAGAAGAGGATGCGATTGTGGAGTTGAGGCTAGTACCACTGATACTGAGGCTTAACTACCCTTCGAGGAACGAGGTGAGTTTAGATGAGGTTGGTGTTGAGTTGAAGGGGTTGTGGACCTTTGCATAGGGAGGAAGACGGTTCTTTAATGAACGTGAGGTGACAGACAAGTATAAGATGCTTAACTTGATTGTCGTCTCCAACTTTGCCCCTATTGGACGAAAGAACGAGATACTTCTCGATATTGCCCGATTGCTATTTGCGATAGGGAAGAACCATAGCATCGACCTCCCCTCATTGATATTTTCTAAAATGATCAAGAGATGCGATGCTAAGAGGACCTCACTCCCCTTCGGAACACTGGTGACGGATATATGCATGGACTGAATAAAGTATCATTTAGAAGGAGCCAGGGTCATAGCGTAAGGCCAGTGGTTAGGCAAGATGTGCCACCAGATTATGGCACTGACGAGGTCTAGGATGCTTGTGAAATCCGACAAAATTTGAACTTCTTATAAAAAAAGGGGCAAAATGGTAGTTTGCCATTATAGTGCGGGTTGAAAACTGTTATTTTTCTAGACCTCGGATGATAAACGGACCTCACCGTTGGATTCTTCTCACGAAATTTAGTTACCCAGATAAATTTTGTCGAATTCCAAGATAGTTGGGTTTTTCATGTTTTTCGAGGTGACGGGTGTCCGATGACCCCCAAAAATAAAATTTTTATAAAAATTTTGAAATTTAGAAAATATTTTAAATAAAATTCATATAAAATATTTTTAGCTTAAACCGGTACGAAATTTAATTGTTTCGGAGGGAAAAACGGACCCAAACACAGGAGGACACTTGGCGCGATGAGGGCCAAGTCTTTAAAACGATAAATAGGGGTAAAATATCTGAAATATAATCTTTTTCCTCCCCTATGGCCGGCTGTGTTAGAGATTAAGAGAGAAAAGAGATCAAAGAGGGAAAAATCAAAAATCTTAAGCCTTCTGCTTCGATTTCGCAAAGATCCGTCGGTCGGAATCACTGGAGCCAAGAATTAAAGTTGCTCTATGCGACGAGGGCTATGCTTGGGTGCCAAGAATGAAGATTTTCACCGAAGATCAAAAGACGAGATTTTAGAGAAATCAAAGTCTTGAGCTTTTGGGGGGGTGTTCTTGGAGGTTCTAGTATTCATTTATGCATCAAGAGGTAGGGTTTTCCTACTTTGGTTCATTCTAACCTATGGTGTTCATAAGAGAGGGGTTTAAGCATTTGAGGTTGTATAGCCTTTGCATGAGGTTGGTGCTTTGGTGGATATGAGAAATGGACGGAATATACATTCTATCTTGAAGTGGTTTTGTTTCTTGAGCTATGTGGTTACTTGGAATAGTTTTGTGAATATATGACTTGAGTTCCTTTAAGGTGTTTGATAAAATGCCTTTGTGAAATAAAGTGTGTTAATTGCATGAGATTACGCTATAACATGCTTGGATAATGTGGTAATGTGAAATCATATGCTTATGATATGATTTATCATTGAAATGTACTTGTTGATATATGCATGTTTTGATATATATTGACATTGTGACAAATATGGTATTTATATGCTTAGGATATAATTTACCATGGATGTGTTGGAAATTATTCATATGTCATTCATAGCATATTGAACATTATGTTGTTGTGCAACGGTGCATCACATTGCATATGCACGGAAACATGACATCACATTTATGGGTACGAGTCATGAGCGTGGGTGTGTGTATGCATGGTTAATCAAACACCATTCTTGGTGATTGATGGGTGGACTCAGGAAAGTTGGGTTGAATATCCGAATGAGTCACATGGTTGCATGAAAGAAAAACTTGTGTCAGGTATAGCAAGAAGGGGTAGATTCCCCCCTCGGGTGCAAGACCCAGCTACTTGGTTATACACTCCCCTATGGTGAAATTCCGAAAAAGTGTAGTATGGTGTACGAAATCGGCGGTATAAAATCTAAAATCCGTTGCCCAACAAGACACAAGATTTTCATTTACAAAGTTCTCATACAATGAGTAACACCCATCAATGATTTGGTTTTATAATAAAACAACTTTTATTTCAAACGATCATTTGGTGGATTTTTTTGTCAATTGACGGATTTAGTATACCTTGGCATTGCATTGTGTTGTGGGAGTCGGTGATGACTTGAGTTTAAGTGCATGAGTGAGTATCATCTCATTTCATGGCATGACATGATTACATTCCACATTTAATGCATATTCTTGTATTGAATGATTGTTAAATGTTGTTTGTTGCTTATACACACCACATATGCAGCTAAGGTGGAGAGTAGCCTCTGTAGGGATTATTTAATTAGGCGTTGGCTCACCCTATATGGGAAAATATTTCAGGTGGGAGAGATACACCGGTGGATGGCTCCACTTTAGACCTTCATGTGTGAAGAAAGCCGAATGTGGCTTTATTTTATGTTAATGTAAAACATTTGTGGAAATAATGTTTTGGGCATGTAATCTTTTGCAAATAATTGTAATAGAACTTATATAGACTATTATTAAACTACCCTTGCATGTGATGATATAAATATGGATAATTGGACCCGGTGTGGCCAATGTTTACTTATAATTGGACCCGGTGTGGTCATTGTTGAATATTGGACCTCGGATGAGTCTTGTTATTATATGATTGCACAAGTTGAGTTTTGGGTAGAGCTTCCCGTACAAAGGAGACTTTGCCCGAATTTTGTCAAAATTATGGTTCCCGGTAAATGGAGCATAATGGCGTGATATCTAATTACTCGGTATCCACGGGTATTTCGCGGGTTAATGGATAATCAACGGACCCCAGAATTTTAGGGTGTCACAGCTTGGTGTTAGAGCATAGGCATACGAATAACCTAGGGCTCGATGGGCACGGGAATAGACCATTGCATTCCATATGTATTTTATGTTATGTGCTCTACTTGCTACATGCTATGTGTTACTTGTTATGTGAATTATATGCATGATAGAAATGTATAGGGAAGGGAATACACTGGGGTTAGAAAACATAACCTTGGGAGTTTGGAAAAAAAAAACTGTATAGTTCAATGAGTAAATGTCTACTAAATACTTGATCCCTAACTTGGGATATTAACAATTGATCTATTGCTATCTTATGTGTGTATAGATGACAAATAGAAGGGGACGTCGGGGTGGACAAAACAACCAACCACCACCACCGGCCTTCGACCAACAAGCCTTCATGGAGGCTATTGGTGCGGCGGCGGCTACCATTGCACAAGCTAGTGCTATGGCCACTACTATTGCACAGACAGGTGCAAGTGGGAGTCAAGGAGGTTCAAGTCACCTTCGGAAGTTCAAGGCACACAATCCTCCGATCTTTCTGGGAGGGGCAGATCCTATGGTGGCTGACCATTGGTTCTAACAAGTGGATAAGATCTTGAGGGCAATGGAGATTACCTTCGATGCCACGAAGATAACGCTAGCTACTTTTTAGCTAGAGGGAGAATCCCAAGTGTGGTGGGATTGGGTCAAGGACTCCAAGAACTTGGAGGTAATGACATGGGCAGAATTCAGGGAGCTCTTTATGGGCATGTACTTCCCAACGGCTGCTCGACATGCAAAGGCTCGGGAGTTCTTAGACTTGAGACAAGGGACGATGACAGTGATGGAGTACGTGGCTAAGTGCACAGAGTTAGCCCCTTTTGTCGATGACTACGTGGCCACAGATATGGCCAAAGTGAGGAAGTTTAAGGATGGTCTTAAGTTGTCCATCCGGGGTAAAATTGTGGGTCTTCTTCTACAAGACTTAGACTCGATGGTCGAGACTGCTATGACCATTGAGAGAGAGGTGGATGACGCAAGGAGCATCCGGGAGTCTGGTGCAAAAGACAAGAAGGAGGGCCAATCCTTTTCTTCTAGCTCGAGGAAGAAACAGAGGACTTCTACTCCACAAGGGTTTCAAGGACAGGGCCACAGTTATCAAGGCCAAGGCCAAGGTCAATCCTCTTAAGGTGGGAGAAATTAGAGGCCTTCCTACAAGGCTGGTTAGAGGACTTGCTATCATTGCCACCAACCGGGTCACATGAAGAGGGATTGTCCTTAGAGGCATGGATCACAGGGTCATGGGTCATCGTAGTCTCAGACTTCAGTGGGGCAACCACAGACGCAGTATGCTCCTCACTATCCTACTATGGGTCAGGGCAGTCAGTACCAGTTCCAGGGTGCAGCCCAAGGCCCTACTACTTCTCGTGTAGGGACACCACAAGCTGGCCAAATGGGCCAAGGAATGGTTCGAGGATGAGGCCAGGGCTTACAAGCCAGTACTTCGGGGACCTAAGGGCGTGTCTACGCCATGATACCTCAGACTGAGTCAGCAGATCCGTCGGTGATATAGGGTACATTACTACTCTCTCGCTTATGGGCAAGGGTATTATTTGATTATGGTGCATCGCATTCATTTATTGCTGCATCTTGTGTGAAAGACTTGGGCTTAGAGGTTGAGACCTTGGAAGAGCCATTGCGTGTGAGTTCTCCCCTAGGAACTAGGGTGAGAATTGATCAGATATGTCGGGGTTGTGAGTTAGAGATCTCGGAGATTCTACTCACCGTGGACCTTAGGGTCATGAACATGTTCGAGTTTGATGTTATCCTTGGTATGGATTGGTTAGCGGAACATCGGATAGTCATTGATTGTGATCGAAAGAGGGTCACTGCTTATACGCCGGAGGGTATTTGTTTCAAGTTCCAGGGGGAAAAGCGTGATGCTTTACCTCAGGCTGTGTATGACTCTAGATGGCATAGACAATTGATGGGTTGGCTTACAAGCCTTACCCTAGAGGACGAGGCGAGACAGGAGTTGGGCCTTCCTCGAGTTGTATGTGAGTATGAGGATATTTTTCCGGATGAGCTACCGGGATTACCTCCACATAGGGATGTAGACTTCACCATTGAGTTGCATCCCGGTACATCGCCTATCTCTATGATTCCACACAGGATGGCACCAGCTGAGTTGCAAGAACTCAAGGTCCAGTTGCAAGAATTATTGGACAAGGGCTTCCTTAGACCGAGCACTTCACCTTGGGGCGCTCCGATGTTGTTTGTCAAGAAGAAGGATAAAACCCTTCGATTGTGCATAGACTATCGGCAGTTGAATAGGGTTACTATCAAGAATAGGTACCTTTTGCCAAGGATTGATGACTTGTTTGATCAGCTGAGAGGGGCACGAGTCTATTCCAAGATTGATCTTCGTACCGGTTACCATCAGTTGAGGGTTAGGGAGGAAGATATCCCTAAGATGACATTCAGAACGCGGTATGGGCATTTCGAGTTCATAGTGATGCTATTTGGATTGACGAATGCTCCAGCGGCATTAATGGACCTCATGTACAGGGTGTTCCAACCCTATTTAGATCAATTTGATGTAGTTTTTGTTGATGACATCTTGATCTATTCCAAGTCTGAGGAGGAGCATGAGGGTCACTTGAAGAGTGTTCTCGAGACATTGAGATAGCATCAGTTGTACGCCAAGTTCAGCATGTGTGAATTTTGGCTTACGGAGGTAAAGTTTTGGGGGCATGTAGTGTCGACTTTGGGTGTATCTGTGGACCCGGAGAAGGTTGAGGCAGTTATGAATTGGGAGAGACCGAAGTCAGTCTTTGAGATACGTAGTTTCTTGGGATTGGCGGGGTACTATCGGCGATTTATTGAGGATTTCTCCCGATTGGCTACGCCTATGACGAAGTTGACCCGGAAAGAGGTCAAGTTTGTGTGGAATGATTCTTGTGAGAATGCATTCCAGGAGTTGAAGAAGAGGCTTACTTTGGCTCCTATTCTGATAGTTCCAGAACTATGACAGAGGTACACGGTCTATTGTGATGCCTCGAAGGACGGGCTGGGATGTATTTTGATGCAGTCCGGGAGGGTAGTAGCTTATGGTTCTTGGCAGCTAAAGAATCACGAGCAAAATTATCCCACACATGACATGGAGTTGGCGGCCATTGTCTTTGCCTTGAAGGCTTGGTGTCACTACCTGTATGGTGAGCAGTTTGAAGTATTTTCAGACCATAAGAGTCTGAAGTACATTTTTACACAACGGGACCTCAATATGAGGCAACGCAGGTGGATGAAGTACCTTGAAGATTATGACTTCACTTTGTATTATCATCCCGGTAAAGCAAATGTGGTGGCTGATGCACTCAGCCAAAAGTCACGGGGAGTTGTGGCTAGTGTGGCTTCGCGAGAGTGGCAGATGCTCGAGATTGTGGGACAGTTCGGGCTATGTTATATGGGTCAGGCTCAGGATACTTTAGGGATTTTGGTGGCTACGCCGTCTCTACTAAGCAGGGTGATTGAGTCCCAGAGTCAGGACACAGAGCTATCATCCATCAGGGACTGAGTACGGTTAGGTACAGGTGACGAGGGTTGGGCCATTCACTCGGATGATAGTCTTCGGTTTAGGGAA
Source organism: Ilex paraguariensis (assembly GCA_963454935.2). Classification (NCBI taxonomy): domain Eukaryota; kingdom Viridiplantae; phylum Streptophyta; class Magnoliopsida; order Aquifoliales; family Aquifoliaceae; genus Ilex; species Ilex paraguariensis. The sequence continues at coordinate 14,851 of CAUOFW020000813.1, read as the reverse complement.
AGAATTGTGGTTCCCCAGTCAGTGGAGCTCATAGAAGAGATTCTTAGAGAGTTCTATTGTTCCCGTTTTGCTGTGCATCCAGGTGGCACGAAGATGTACCATGATCTTCATCGCCAATATTATTGGAGCCAGATGAAGAAAGATGTTGGAAATTTTTTTAGTCGATGTCTCACGTGTCAGTAGGTTAAGGCTGAGCACTAGAGACCAGCAAGATTACTCCAGCCTTTGGAGGTAGCTGAATGGAAGTGGGAACATGTCACGATGGATTTTGTGACTCACTTGCCACGGACATCACGGGGTCATGATGCGGTATGGGTGGTAGTGGACCGGCTTACCAAGTCGGCACGCTTTTTAGCGGTGCGGATGACTTTCACACTGGAGGAATTCTGCGGGTTGTGTATACAGGAGATTGTCCGGCTACATAGAGTGCCCGTATCTATTGTATCGGACCGGGATCCAACGTTTACAGCTCATTTTTGGGAGAGTTTCCAGCGAGCCATGGGGACATAGTTAATGATGAGCACTGTTTTTCATCCCCAAATGGACGGTCAGTCTGAGAGGACTATCCAGACTTTAGAGGACATGCTACGGACATGCGTCCTAGATCTCAAGGGTAGCTGGGAAGATCACTTACCCTTGGTGGAGTTCGCATACAATAATAGTTACTAGGCGAGCATACAGATGACACCCTATGAGGCATTATATGGGAGGCTATGCCGTTCTCCGGTTTGTTGAACGGAGGTGGGAGAGAGATCCTCTCTAGGTCCAAATTTGGTCAGGGACACCTCTGAGAAGGTGGACTTGATACGGAAGTGTCTTCTCACGACTCAGAGCTGACAGAAGTGCTACGCTGACAGACGGCGGCGACCTCTGGAGTTTGAGGTGGGAGATCATGTCTTTTTGAAGGTGATGCCTAGGAGAGGAGTGGTCAGGTTTGGTAAGCGGGGAAAGCTGTCGCCGAGGTATATCGGGTCCTTTGAGGTACTCAAGAGGGTGGGTATAGTGGCTTACCGGTTGGCGTTATCGCCAAATCTATCAGGTGTCTATGCAATTTTTCATGTCTCTATGCTCCAGAAATACACCCCGGATCCGACTCATATGGTGGATTGGGGAGAGCTTGTTGTTGATGTTGATGGGACCTTCGAGGAGGGATCGGTGCGCATCATGGATAGCCGGGAAAAGGTTTTACGAGGCAAGACCGTGCGGCTAGTAAGGGTGCTGTGGCAGCACCGAGGAGTAGAGGAGGCGACATGGGAGCTCGAGGACACCATCAGTACCAATTATCCTTTCTTATTCGAGGATGGAGGTACATTCTTATAGTCTTTTAGCATTATTTGACTGTTGCATATGCATGTGACTATATGTGCATGTGTATGTGAATTTCGGGGACGAATTTTTTTTAAGGGGGGAAGAATGTGAAACCCAGGAAAATTTGAACTTTTTATAAAAAAAAAAGGGGCAAAATGATAATTTGCCATTATAGTGCGGGTTAAAAACTGGTATTTTTCTAGATCTCGGATGATGAAACGGACCTCACCGTTGGATTCGTCTCACGAAATCTAGTTACCCCGAAAAATTTCGTCAAATTCCGAGATTGTCGGGTTTTTTAAGTTTTTCGATGTGTCGGGTAATCCCCAAAAATGAAATTTTTATAAAAAATTTGAAATTTGGAAAATATTTTAAATAAAGTTCATATAAAATATTTTGAGCTTAAACCGGTACAAAATTTAATCGTTTCGAGTGAAAAAGAACCCGAACAAAGGAGGACACTTGGCGCAACGAGGGCCAAGTATTTAAAACTATAAGTAGGGGTAAAATATCTGAAATATCAGCTTTTTCCTCCCCTATGGCCGGTTGTATCATAGATTAAGAGAGAAAAGAGAGCAAAGAGGGAAAAACCAAAAATCTTAAGCCTTCTCCTTCGATTTCCCGAAGATTCGTCGGCCAAAATTGCTCGAGCCAAGAATTAAAGTTGCTCTACGCGTGGGTGCCAAGAACGAAGATTTTCACCGAAGATCAAAATGCAAGATTTTAGAGAAATTAAAGTCTTGAGCTTTTGGGGGTGTTCTTGGAGGTTCTAGTATTCATTTACGCTTCAACAGGTAGGGTTTTCCTACTTTGGTTTGTTCTAACCTATGGTGTTCGTAGGAGAGGGGTTTAAGCATGTGGGGTTGTATAGCCTTTACATGAGGTTGGTGCTTTGGTGGATATGAGAAATGGATGGAATATAAATTCTATCTTGAAGTGGTTTTGTTTCTTGAGCTATGTGGTTACTTGGAATGGTTATGTGAATATATAACTTGAGTGCCTTTAAGGTGTTTGATAAAATGCCTTTGTGAAATAAAGTGTGTTAATTGCATGAGATTATGATATAACATGCTTGGATAATGTGGTAATGTGAAATCATATGCTTATGATATGATTTATGATTGAAATGTACTTGTTGATATATGCATGTTTTGATATATATTGACATTGTGACAAATATGATATTTATATGCTTAGGATATAATTTACCATGATGTGTTGGAAATTATTCATATGTCGTTCATAGCATATTGAACATTATGTTGTTGTGCAACGGTGCATCACATTGCATATGCACGGAAACATAACATCACATTCATGGGCATGAGTCATGAGTGTGGGTGTGTGTATGCATGGTTAATCAAACACCATTCTTGGTGATTGATGGGTGGACTCAGGAAAGTTGGGTTGAAAATCCGAATGAGTCACATGGTTGAATGAAAGAAAAACTTGTGTCGGGTATAGCAAGAAGGGGTAGATTCCCCCCTCGGGTGCAAGACCCGGCGACTTGGTAATACACTCCCCTGTAGTGAAATTTCAAAAAAGTGTAGTATGGTGTACGGAATCGGCGGTATAAAATCCAAAATCTGTTGCCCAACAAGACATAAGATTTTGATTTACAAAGTACTCATACAATGAGTAACACCCATCAATGATTTGGTTTTATAATAAAAAAACTTTTATTTCAAACGATCATTTGGTGGATTTTTTCGTCAATTAACGGATTCAGTATACCTTGGCATTGCATTGTGTCATGGGAGTCGGTGATGACTTGGGTTTAAGTGCATGAGTGAGTATCATCTCATTTCATGGCATGACATGATTATATTCCACATTTAATGCATATTCTTGTAGAATGATTGTTAAATGTTGTTTGTTGCTTATACACACCACATATGCACCTAAGGTAGAGAGTAACCTCTGTAGGGATTATTCTATTAGGCGTTGGCTCTCCCTATACGGGAAAACATTTCAGGTGGGAGAGATACACCGGTGGATGGCTCCTCTTTGGACCCTCATGTCTGAAGAAAGTCGAATGTGACTTTATTTTGTGTTAATGTAAAACATTTGTGGAAATAATGTTTTTGGCATGTAATCTTTTGCAAATAATTGTAATAGAACTTATATAGACTATTATTAAACTAACCTTGCATGTGTTGATATAAATATGGATAATTGGACCCGGTGTGGCCAATGTTTACTTATAATTGGACCCGGTGTGGTCATTGTTGAATATTGGACCTCGGATGGGTCTTGTTATTATTTGATTGCACAGGTTGAGTTTTGGGTAGAGCTTCCCGTACAAGGAGACTCTGCCCGAATTTTGTCAAAATTATGGTTTCCGGTAAATGGAGCATAATGACGTGATATCGAATTACTCGGTATCCATGGGTATTCCGCGGATTGATGGGTAATCAACAGACCCCCGAATTATGGGGTGTCACAATACCTTGGACGCTGAGAAGGAGAGAAAGGCAGAGTAGGCCCGTGCAGAGACCAGTGACCGAAAGTCGGTATGAGAGATCATGCTCGGCATCGATGCGAAGCAAGATTAGATTCTCTATGTAACACCCCGCATTTTATTTTATATATGTATATAGATATATAGTAAATAATTGTGATAAAAAAAATGTGGATATATGTAGTGATGTGTGTTTGAATTTGGTAGATTGGAAAAGTAGAGATTTAAAATGTTATTGAAAATAATAGTTGAAATTTAATTTTAATAAGTGAAAATATGAAATTTTAGGTCCTAGAACTTGTATTAAATAAGTTTGGTGTAGAAATATGTGTTGGAGAGGTTTGAGATAGATTTGGTTGGCTTAGGAATGGATTGGAAATGGAAAAGGGACGAAGACAGGCTATGAACAATGCACTACTGCAACTTCAAGCTCGATTTAGACCTTGATTCAGTCAATATCTCTCAAAACTCAAAACATAAAAGTTTTAGAGCTCTTTCGTATCATTCCATAGCATCTTGAATCATCTCAATCGGAGCTTGGATAAGAGAGTTATGCTCAGATAACGAAATGATGTCGAAATAGTCCAATTAGCTTCGTTTTGTATTTAATGTCTCCCTTTGCATCCTAAATAAAAATATAAAAATAATGAGTACTTTTAGGCTTCAAATAAGTATAAAAGGCTTTAAGAAACACCATTTATCACCTTTTATTTGCAAACATCGCAAAACTTCATTAATAGCCGATTCGGATGGGTAAAATAGAAACTTTAGTATTTCGGGTGTACGTTGACTTTGGGTGTTGAGATAAATCATAAAAATAAATTTTTTTAGGTTAAAATAACATTAAAAATGAATCCGGAACGTTGAAAAATCTTAGGATAGTCATATGGATCAAATTGGAGATTTTTAGTGGCAAAATCGTAAATTTGGAGAAACTCAAAAACAACCTGTGAACATTATTTTTCGGGGCTGCTATGTTTTAAAACTCATTTTCATCTCATTTCTCTCATTTCCTTCACTCCCCTCACACCCCACACCTCTTGAAACCCTAGAGGGCATTAGAGAAGAAGAAAGGAAGGGAAAAACAAGAGATTTAAGGGTGATTCAAGATCAAATATTTTTGTTCTTCACTCCAAAGCTAAGGATTCAAGGTAGGGGTTTTCTCTCATTCACTTACATTGAGGCTAGGGTATTTATATATGTATGTTTTGGCTATCAATGATATATATATGTTATGGAATCATCCTCTCTTAGGCTTTTTGCAAGGATTACATGTTTTGAACAAAGTAGGGTTTAATACCCATGAAATCTCCTTTCTAGTTTTAAAACCCTAATTTTTGGAGAGTGATGTATTTCCTTCCTAAATGCTTTCTTTATTATGGATTTCAAAACCTTAGTGCTTTGTGTTGAGTAGAAAAATGATTGTTATTGTGATCTCATGTATTTTCTTAGTTAGTTGTGGAATTGTTATATATGATATATTTTGGGAATTTTGGATAGATGCTTGTAAATTGAGATAAATGTTGGAATTTATGCTTGGTTGGGTTGTTTATGATGCACATGAGTGAGAGGTTCCTTGTAAGGATGCTCACCCCTTCCCAAGAGGTTCCGGTAAAGATGCTTGGGAAATAATGTAGTGATTGGTGAGAGGTTCCATGTAAGGATGCTCATCCATTTTCAAGAGGTTTCCAGTAAGGATGCTTGAGAATCAAAGGTGACCTAAAGGGGGGTGGAGGTTACCACAAAGTATGCCACCTACCGAAAGAATTGTTGAAAATTGGTTATGACAATTAATGGTTATTATTTGTATGTGGTGCTCGTTTATTCATTTAAGTAATATTTTTAAATAAACTTGAGATCCTTTTAAATGTCACTGCTTTATTTCAAATTATGTGTCTATGTTATGTTAAAATTGAGACCGACCGTTTTAAATGCTTTTCTAAACCTTGTATGGGTTTGAGAGAATTTTTCTACAGAGCTTCGTGCTCACCCCCTATCGCTAACATTTTTCAGATTACCCGCTTGAGGAGGAGGACGTAAGGGTCGAGGAGCCCGCTACTTGGGAGACTCCAAGGGACGGGAGTGTGGATCCCGAGGTGGACGCATAGAGCGACCTCCTTTCCTTTTGTACTAGACTAGGACATTCTTTTGGAACATTGTGTAGTCTAGCTTCTTTTGTTTATTCCGCTGCGCTTCTTAATTAATTTTTGAGATGTAATAGCCATGACTTGGGCTTATTCTTTTGGATAATGTTGTAAATATTCGTGGATGACAAATGAAGTCTTGTTTTTAAGGGATTATATTAGTGCTCTCATGATATGAATGGTTTTAGAATGTAATGTCATCTAGGGTGTGTTTTTGGGGCGTTACAAAGTTGGTATCAAGCCTAGGTTTTAGGTCTTACATGGGAGCTGTAGGTTATGAAATCACCTCTAGAGCTTTAGGATTAGGGTGAATCAAATCCTTGAGTGAAATTTTATACACGTTCTATGCCTTAGCTTAACCTAATATTTAGGATGTCCTTACATCCATGAACTAAGTTGTGAATTGATGTGCAGGATGAACGGACGGGGACACAAACGTGGGCGTGGCCGTGGAGGTCAAGCGAATCCACCACCCCACTCGAATGCCATGCAAGGCATTTACCAATGCTTGAGGGAGCTCACCACTTTGGTACAAAACCAAAATGGTACAACAACCACAATGGTGGAGCTCATCCTCTCGCTCAAGTACCGGACAATGGGAACGGAGACCGAAGGATGATAGCTCTTCGGGAATTCTTAAGACACAACCACCCAATTTTCAAGGGAGCTCCAATCCTTTGGAGGAAGATAGATGGATCCGCCGAGTGAAGAAGATCTGTGACGGCATGGGAGTTACCGAGGAGTTGAGAGTTGGTTTGGCGACCTACCTGTTTGAGGGGGAGGCCGACTATTGGTGGGATGCCATAAAGAGGAGAAGGGACACCGATACACTCACTTGGGAAGAGTTGATCAACTTTTCTAAGATAAGTACTTTCTTGAATCGGTCAGAGATCGAATGAAGGTGGATTTTCTTGCACTACGACAGGGTAGTATGACCGTGGCTGAGTATGAGAGCGGTTCGACGAGCTCTCCCGTTATGCTACGGGATTTATATCTAATGAGGCCGACAGGGCCAAGCACTTCGAGTAGGGTCTGAGGCCGATCATCAGGGAGAAGTTGGTGGCTCTCAAGATCCGTGATTTTGGAGACTTGGTGGACAGAGCTGCACTAGTAGAGAGAGACATAGAGGATAGCCAGCGACGACAGGCTTCTCGAGAGGAGGTCCGATCCGGACGGGTGCTAGCACTAGTGGGGCACAGAGGCCGACACCATACCGTCGCCCAGACTAGACAGGTGGACAGTGACTTTTGACAGCCCGAGGAGAGGGAGACACTCAGACTAGAGCCGGTATTACCTCACGATCCTACTTTGCATGCGGAGGTGTGTGGGCCATATTAGGATTGCATTGTCCAGTTTTTCCACCTCAGGGGCCTATCCAGACCGCCAGAAAGGTACCAGCAGCCTAACCACCACCAACCGAGGCCTGCACCGCAACGACGGATACAAGCTCAAGCCCCCGGTGGCGCCAACCAAGGGCGAGTATTTGCTTTGACTCAGCCGGAGGAGGACATTGCCAATGCTGTTGTGGAAGGTATCGTCCTTATTTACAATTCTTGGGCCCGAATATTATTTGACCCCGGTGCAACACACTCATTTGTATGCACACATATGCACTTGATTTGGGATTGAGTTTCGCGAAGCTAGAGCATGTTTATAACATTAGCTTGCCCACGGAAGAACGGTTAGATACTAGCCGAGTTTGCAAGGGTTGCGTGCTTCGCATTGGGGAGCACGAATTGATTGTGGATTTGATTGCTTTAGAGATAAAGGGGTATGATGTGATTTTTGGGATGAACTTGTTGTCCGCTTTTCGGGCGGTAATGGATTGTTTCCGCAAGCGGATTATATTTCAGTTGCCGGGAGGAGTCGTTTTCAGTTTTGTGAATAACCGAGATTCTTCCCATCCATTTTCTACTACGGTTAGTAGATTTTTAAAAGCGAAATCGTGAAGTCATTTGAGTTTTCTTAGCTAGCTTGATGGGAGATGATAGGGATAAAATCCATATGGATGTAGTGTTAATTGTATCAGAGTTTCTAGATGTTTTTCCCTAGGAATTACCCGGATTACCACCACATAGGAAAATTGAGTTCAAGATCGATCTCTATCTGGGAACCGAACCCATATCCATTGCTCCCTACCGGATGGCACCTTGGAGTTGAAGGAGCTAAGGAAACAGTTGGATCACTTGTTGGCGATTGGGTTTATCCGTCTAAGCACTTCACCTTGGGGAGCCCTGGTCCTCTTTGTGAAAAAAATGGATGAGACTCTACACTTGTGCACGGATTACCAGAGGTTGAATCGGGTTACCGTGAAGAATAAGTATCCGTTGCCGAGAATTGATGACTTATTTGACCAGTTGAAGGGTTCGAAGTATTACTCCAAGATTGATCTTCGCACGGGGTATCATCAGCTGCGGATTAGGAGGAGGATATTCCTAAGACTACTTTTCGTACCCGGTATGGTCATTCGTCGAGTATACGGTGATGCCGTTCGGATTGACTAATGCCCCTGTAGCCTTCATAGATTTGATGCACTGAGTCTTTCGGGCTTACCTCGATCAATTTGTCATTGTGTTTATTGATGACATATTGATTTACTCACAGACTCCGGAGGAACATGCTCGTCATCTCTCTATTGTGCTACAAACATTGAGAGAACATAAGTTATATGCAAAGATGAGCAAGTGTGAGTTTTGGATGAAGGAAGTGAAGTTCCTTGGCCATGTTGTGTCTGAGCAAGGAGTAGCGGTTGATCCTGCAAAGGTTGAGGCCGTGATGAAATGGGAACCACCGAAGAAACTAACAGAAGTACGAGTTTCTTGGATTAGCCGGCTATTATCGTAGATTTTGGAAGGATTCTCTAAGCTTGCGATGCCGATGACTCGCCTTACAAAGAAGGGGGAGAAATTTTTGTGGACTCAAGCGTGTGAACTAGTTTTTTCGCACCTTGAAGGAGAAGTTGACGACGGCACCTATCCTCATTATTTTGAGTAGTGGAGAAGGCTACGATGTCTACACTAATGCTTCACTACGAGGCTTGGGATGCATTCTAATGCAAGGAGGGAAGGTAGTGGCGTATGGCTCGAGGTAACTCAAGGTGCATGAGCAGAATTATCCCACACACGACTTGGAGCTGGCTGCGGTGGTGTTTGCTCTTAAGTTGTGGAGATGTTATTTATACGGGGAAAATTTCAAGTGTTCTCGGACCATAAAATCCTCAAGTATATCTTCACACAGAAAGACTTGAATCTCCGGCAGAGAAGGTGGATTGAGTACTTGGAAGATTATGAGTTCACGCTCAACTACCATCTGGGGAAGACCAATGTAGTTGCTGACGCTCTTAGCAGGAAGTCTCGGGGTGAAATCAATTTTCTTGCGGTAAATAGGTGGAAAATGATTGATGCATTGGAGGAGTACAATCTATGGGTGGATGGACCGGAGTATCAACCATATCTATTCAACCTTGTAGCTCAACCGACGTTTCGGCGACGGGTAGTGGAGTTACAATGCCTGGATTCGGAACTCGATTGGATTAGAGCCCGATTGGAGAATGGAGAGGAGATTGAAGGATGGTCTTAGAAGAATGGAGAGTTGAGATATGGGGAGAAGCTATGTGTTCCCGATGATTCGTCCCTAAAGGAGGAGATACTGGGAGAGTGTCATCGCTCCAAGTTTGCTATCCACCCTGTAGTACAAAGATGTATAGGGATATGAAGCGTCAATACTGGTGGAAGGGAATGAAACGAGATGTGGCCAAGTATGTGGCAAAATGTGCAGTGTGCCAGCAGTGAAGATTGAGCATCAAAGGCCAGGAGGAGTCCTACAGTCTTTGCCTATTCTAGAGTGGAAGTGGGATCACATCACCATGGACTTCGTGTCGGGTTTACCACGGACGTCGCGGGGCATAATGCAGTGTGGGTCATTGTGGATAGACTCACTAAGTTCGCTCACTTTTTGGGTATGAAGACCACAGATACATTCGAGACTTTGAGCCAACTATATATCCGTGAGATAGTGAGGTTACACGGTGTTCCGCTCTTAATTGTGTCGGATCGTGACTCTAGGTTTGTGGCGAGATTCTGGTAGAGTCTACAACAAGCGATGGGGACGGAGTTACACTTCAGTACGACTTTTCATCCCCAAACGGATGGCCAATCCGAGAGGGTGATACAGATTGTGGAGGATATGTTACGTGCTTGCACGTTGGACTTCAAGGGGAGTTGGAGCGACCACTTACCGTTGGTGGAGTTTGCTTACAACAACAGCTATCAAGAAAGTATTGGGATGGCACCGTATGAAGCATTGTATGAAAGACCATGCCGATCACCGACGTGTTGGTTAGAAGCTGGCGAGAGTAGTTTGTTTGGACCAGACATTGTTCGAGAAACTACGGAGAAGATTCAACTTATCCGAGAGAGGCTACAGACGGCGCAAAGTAGAGAGAAGAGCTATGCGGACCACAGACGAAGACTCTTAGAATTCAAGGTGGGAGACTACGTATTTCTCAAGGTGTCACCCAAGAAAAGCGTGTTTCGATTCGGCAAGAAGGGGAAGTTAGCGCCAAGATATACTGGACCGTTTGAGGTAATCAAAGCGTTAGGCAAGGCGGCATATCAACTTTGACTACTAGCCCAGCTATCCGGAGTACATGATGTGTTCCACGTGTCCAAGTTGAGAAGGTGTCACTCGGATGCAACTCTAGTCGTGAACTTGGAGGAGATTGAAATTCAAGACGGAGCAACCTACGAAGAACAACTGGTAAAAATTCTTGACGCCCAGGAAAAAGTACTTCGCAACAAAGTTATCAGATTGGTGAAGGTTTTGTGGCAACACCATGGAGCGGAGGAAGCTACATGGGAACCGGAGCAAGAAATGCGGGAGAAGTATCCATATTTGTTCACTATTTAAGGTAAGTTTCGAGGACGAAACTTTCATTAAGGGGGGTGGATTGTAACACCCCACATTTTCTTTTATATATGTATATAGATATATAGTAAATAATTGTGATAAAAAAAATGTGGACATATGTAGTGATGTGTGTTTGAATTTGGTAGATTGGAAAAATAGAGATTTAAAATGTTAGTGAAAATAATAGTTGAAATTTGATTTTAATAAGTGAAAATATAAAATTTTAGGTCCTAGCACTTGTATTAAATAGGTTTGGTGTAGAAATATGTGTTGGAGAGGTTTGGGATAGATTTGGTTGGCTTAGGAATGGATTGGAAATGGAAAAGGGACAAAGACAGGCTATGAACAGTGCACTGCTGCAACTTCAAGCTCGATTTAGACCTTGATGCAGTCAATATCTCTCAAAACTCAAAACATAAAAGTTTTAGAGCTCTTTCGTATCATTTCATAGCATCTTGAATCATCTCAATCGGAGCTTGGATGAGAGAGTTATACTCAGATAACGAAATGATGTCAAAATAGTCCAATTAGTTTCGTTTTGCATTTAATGTCTCCATTTGCATCCTGAATCAAAATATAAAAATAATGAGTACTTTTAGGCTTCAAATAAGTATAAAAGGTTTTAAGAAATACCCTTCATCACCTTTTATTTGCAAACATCGCAAAACTTCATTAATAGCCGATTCAGATGGGTAAAATAGAAACTTTAGTGTTTCGGGTGTACGTTGACTTGGGTGTTGAGATAAATCATAAAAATAAATATTTTTAGGTTAAAATAACATTAAAAATGAATCTGGAACGTCGAAAAACCTTAAGGTAGTCATATGGATCAAATTGGAGATTCTTAGTGGCAAAACCATAAATTTGGAGAAACCCAAAACAGCCTGTGAACAGTATTTTTCGGGGTTACTATGTTTTAAACTCATTTTCATCTCATTTGCTCTCATTTCCTTCACTCCCCTCACACCCCCACACCTCTTGAAACCCTAGAGGGCATTAGAGAATAAGAAAGGAAGGAAAAACAAGAGATTCAAGGGTGATTCAAGATCAAATATTCTTGTTCTTCACTCTAAAGCTAAGGATTCAAGGTAGGGTTTTCTCTCATTCACTTACATTGAGGCTAGGGTATTTATATATGTATGTTTTGGCTATCAATGATATATATATGCTATGGAATCATCCTCTCTTAGACTTTTTGCAAGGATTACATGTTTTGAACAAAGTAGGGTTTAATACCCATGAAATCTCTTTTCTAGTTTTAAAACCCTAATTTTTGGAGAGTGATGTATTTTCTTTCTAAATGCTTTCTTTATTATGGATTTCAAAACCTTAGTGCTTTGTGTTGGGTAGAAAAATGATGTTATTGTGATCTCATGTATTTTCTTAGTTAGTTGTGGAATTGTTATATGATATATTTTGAGAATTTTGGATAGATGCTTGTAAATTGAGATAAATGTTGGAATTTTATGCTTGGTTGGGTTGTTTATGATGCATATGAGTGAGAGGTTCCTTGTAAGGATGCTCACCCCTTCCCAAGAGGTTCCCGGTAAAGATGCTTGAGAAATAATGTAGTGATTGGTGAGAGGTTCCATGTAAGGATGCTCATCCATTTTCAAGAGGTTCCCGGTAAGGATGCTTGAGAATCAAATGTGACCTAAAAGGGGGGTGGAGGTTACCACAAAGTATGCCACCTACCGAAAGAATTGTTGAAAATTGGTTATGGCAATTAATTGTTATTATTTGAATGTTGTTCTCATTTGTTCATTTAAGTAATGTTTTTAAATAAACTTGAGATCCTTTTTAAATGTCACTGCTTCATTTCAAATTATGTGTCTATGTTATGTTAAAATTGAGACCGACCATTTTAAATGCTTTTCTAAACCTTGTATGGGTTTGGGATAATGTTTTTACAGAGCTTCGTGCTCACCCCCTATCGCTAACATTTTTCAGATTACCCGCTTGAGGAGGAGGACGTAAGGGTCGAGGAGCCCGCTACTTGGGAGACTCCAAGGGACGGGAGTGTGGATCCTGAGGTTGACACATAGAGCGACCTCCTTTCCTTTTGTACTAGACTAGGACATTCTTTTGGAACATTGTGTAGTCTAGCTTCTTTTGTTTTTTCCGATGCGCTTCCTTAATTAATTTTTGAGATGTAATAGCCATGACTTGGGCTTATGCTTTTGGATAATGTTGTAAATATTCGTGGATGACAAATGAAGTCTTGTTTCTTAAGGGATTATATTAGTGCTCTCATGATATGAATGGTTTTAGAATGTATTGTCATCCAGGGTGTGTTTTTGGGGCATTACACTCTATCAGTAAGAGGAAATTCTCCATCTTTTGTGAGGTGGAACTGGAGGACCCTCATGCACATGAGTGACGAGAGACTGAGAGTGATTTCTATTCTTGGAATTGATGAATGTTTGTTTTTGGATAATCTAAGTATTCTTTTTTGAAGTTTGATATATTTTGAAATGAATGATTTTTTGTTTTTATCTTCCTAATTCATGTGTTACATTTAGCACTACATTGTTATTTGTTAATGATTGACGGGGTCGATGTAAATATTGAGATTGCTTGCTAAAGTGACTAAGCACATAATTGGTCTGACAACTAACCTGACAATCCAGATTTAAAACCACATTTTCTTGAAAAATGGTATTTTTTTCTATGCTTAAATGTCAAATTGGTATTTGTTATTCTTAAAGTACAGAATAACTAGGCTTGAAAATAGAATTGGTATATAACTGACATTCTTTGAAAACCTGACATAATCAATGGAGATAATGAAGAATCTCATGGTAAGCTTTTGAGCCTTGCGATACTTTTGAGAGAAAATCAACACTTGCTCAAGTAAGGTTTTTCACTTTCTATATTAGAATAATCTCATCAAGATTGTTTTGATTGATGCAAATAAAGAAGTCTATTAAATGTATCCCACAAAGAATATGTTTACAAGACAAATACATGTGTACATGTCTGAGAAATGATTTTAGGCTTTTTTTTATCTTTTTGATCTCTATCTGTTTCTTTTGATACATAATCCCTTGTCAACCATGATTGAGCCTCAAAATGATAATTTTTTCGGTACAACCACGACTTTGACCAAGCCAAAAGAATTCTAAATCCCTACTTGGGTTATCTAATTTCTCTGCATGCTTTCTTAAACGTGGGCATTCTGGGTATGAAAATAAGAGAAGAAAAGGACAACCAAAAGGGCAAAATGAGATGAGCAAAGAAAGAAAATACAAAAGAAGTCAATCTAGCCAAAGAATTGAGATTTGAAAGAGAAAGGGAATGAAATGAAAAGCACGAATGATTTTTTTGAAGACAAGATGAAGAAAAGAAGGAGACAATATGCAGAAGTATAACCAAATTGGATAACTCATTTTGAACTCCTCTTATCTGTCATTTCATTAACCATTGACCCTTGGCCACATTACAACCTGGAAAAAAAAACCCTAATTGATCTTAGGTCTAAAACATGTGTAGGATGTCAATCAAAAGTTTGGGGTACTTTAATAGTATTATTTTATTGGTACCAATTTTCTTCCATGAGATTATGACAAACATGATTAGTCTGTTTCCTTCAATTTCCCTTCCGTAATTTTTTTTGCATGTGAATTTACAATTAACCTTTTTCTGATCATATGTCTCTTGAGAGAAAAGTCACTATAATCGAAAGAAATTTTTTCTAAGAACATTCTAAGAGAGGTTTTGTGAAATCAAAGCTATCCATGGAAGGTTGTAAAGAAGAATGATTTTTATATAGTGATTGTTGTTGCTAGGAAAATTATTCTTACCACATTGGGAATTTCAAATACCAATGTAACAATTGTTTATTTTGCATAGAGTACGTACCTATGAAAGAGAAGTGTTTGGGAAACAAGTCGAAATTGAGGGTTAGGTATCTCAACAATCATGACGCTAATTTACTTTTACAAGAAATCTTACATACACATATCTGTTCACCTAAAGTTTGTGGATTGCTTCACTAGAAACCCTCATGAGACAACACTCGTATGCTAGG